>OU426999.1:0-232500 GCA_911387935.1 Dolichovespula saxonica
GGTAAAACTCGGCTGAAGGCGCGGTGGTAGCGAAAGAATTACTGCTTTGAAGGCGCGGTGGTAGCGAAAGAATTACTGCTTTGAAGGCGCGGTGGTAGCGAAAGAATTACTGCTTTGAAGGCGCGGTGGTAGCGAAAGAATTACTGCTTTGAAGGCGCGGTGGTAGCGAAAGAATTACTGCTTTGAAGGCGCGGTGGTAGCGAAAGAATTACTGCTTTGAAGGCGCGGTGGTAGCGAAAGAATTACTGCTTTGAAGGCGCGGTGGTAGCGAAAGAATTACTGCTTTGAAGGCGCGGTGGTAGCGAAAGAATTACTGCTTTGAAGGCGCGGTGGTAGCGAAAGAATTACTGCTTTGAAGGCGCGGTGGTAGCGAAAGAATTACTGCTTTGAAGGCGCGGTGGTAGCGAAAGAATTACTGCTTTGAAGGCGCGGTGGTAGCGAAAGAATTACTGCTTTGAAGGCGCGGTGGTAGCGAAAGAATTACTGCTTTGAAGGCGCGGTGGTAGCGAAAGAATTACTGCTTTGAAGGCGCGGTGGTAGCGAAAGAATTACTGTTACGAAGGCGCGGTGGTAGCGAAAGAATTACTGTTACGTAGGGGCAGTAGTGTCTAAAATACTTTTACGAAGGCGCAGTAGTTTCTAAAGAACTGATATGAAGGCGCAATAGTCTCTAAAGAACTGTTATGAAGGCGCAGTAGTGTCTAAAGAACTAATATGAAGGCGCGGTAGTCTCTAAATCCTGTTATGAAGGCGCGGTAGTTTCTAAAGAACTGTTATGAAGGCGCAGTAGTTTCTAAACCCTGTTATGAAGGCGCAGTAGTGTCTAAAGAACTGATATGAAGGCGCAGTAGTGTCTAAAGAACTGATATGAAGGCGCAGTAGTTTCTAAAGAACTGATATGAAGGCGCAGTAGTTTCTAAAGAACTGATATGAAGGCGCGGTAGTTTCTAAAGAACTGATATGAAGGCGCAGTAGTTTCTAAAGAACTGATATGAAGGCGCAATAGTCTCTAAAGAACTGTTACGAAGGCGCGGTAGTTTCTAAACCCTGTTATGCAAGCGCAGTAGTGTCTTAACTTCTCCTATCAAGGCGCGGTATTGTCTAAAATATTGTTACGAAGGCGCGGTATTGTCTAAAATACTGTTACGAAGGCGCGGTATTGTCTAAAATACTGTTACGAAGGCGCAATAGTCTCTAAAATACTGTTATGAAGGCGCGGTAGTCTCTAAAATAGTTATGAAGGCGCAGTAGTGTCTAAAGAACTGATATGAAGGCGCAGTAGTGTCTAAAGAACTGATATGAAGGCGCAGTAGTGTCTAAAGAACTGTTACGAATGCGCAGTAGTGTCTAAAGAACTGTTACGAAGGCGCAGTAGTCTAAAATACTGCTACGAAGGCGCAGTAGTCTAAAATACTGTTACGAAGGCGCGGTAGTCTCTAAAGAACTGTTATGAAGGCGTGGTAGTCTCTAAAGAACTGTTACGCAGACGCAATAGTCTCTAAAATACTGTTACGAAGGCGCGGTAGTCTCTAAAATACTGTTACGAAGGCGCGGTAGTCTCTAAAATACTGTTACGAAGGCGCGGTATTGTCTAAAATACTGTTACGAAGGCGCGGTATTGTCTAAAATACTGTTACGAAGGCGCGGTATTGTCTAAAATACTGTTACGAAGGCGCGGTAGTCTCTAAAATACTGTTACGAAGGCGTGGTAGTCTCTAAAGAACTGTTACGAAGGAGCGGTAGTCTCTAAAATACTGTTACGAAGGCGCGGTAGTCTCTAAAATACTGTTACGAAGGCGCAGTAGTTTCTAAACCCTGTTATGCAAGCGCAGTAGTGTCTTAACTTCTCCTATCAAGGCGCGGTATTCTCTAAAGAACTGTTATGAAGGCGCAATAATCTCTAAAGAACTGTTACGAAGGCGCGGTAGTCTCTAAAGAACTGTTACGAAGGCGCAGTAGTTTCTAAACACTGTTATGAAGGTGCAGTAGTCTCTAAAATACTGTTACGAAGGCGCGGTAGTCTCTAAAATACTGTTACGAAGGCGCGGTAGTCTCTAAAATACTGTCATGAAGGCGCGGAAGTCTCTAAAATACTGTTATGAAGGCGCGGTAGTCTCTAAAATACTGTTATGAAGGCGCGGTAGTCTCTAAAATACTGTTATGAAGGCGCAGTAGTTTCTAAACCCTGTTATGAAGGCGCAGTAGTTTCTAAACCCTGTTATGAAGGCGCAGTAGTGTCTAAAGAACTGATATGAAGGCGCAGTAGTGTCTAAAGAACTGATATGAAGGCGCAGTAGTGTCTAAAGAACTGATATGAAGGCGCAGAAGTTTCTAAAGAACTGATATGAAGGCGCAATAGTCTCTAAAGAACTGTTACGAAGGCGCAGTAGTGTCTAAAATACTGTTATGAAGGCGCAGTAGTTTCTAAACCCTGTTATGAAGGCGCAGTAGTGTCTAAAGAACTGATATGAAGGCGCAGTAGTGTCTAAAGAACTGATATGAAGGCGCAATAGTCTCTAAAGAACTGTTACGAAGGCGTGGTAGTCTCTAAAGAACTGTTATGAAGGCGCGGTAGTCTCTAAAGAACTGTTACGAAGGCGTGGTAGTCTCTAAAGAACTGTTACGAAGGCGTGGTAGTCTCTAAAGAACTGTTATGAAGGCGCAGTAGTTTCTAAACCCTGTTATGAAGGCGCAGTAGTGTCTAAAGAACTCATATGAAGGCGCAATAGTCCCTAAAGAACTGTTACGAAGGCGCAGTAGTCTAAAATACTGTTACGAAGGCGCGGTAGTCTCTAAAGAACTGTTATGAAGGCGCAGTAGTGTCTAAAGAACTGATATGAAGGCGCAGTAGTGTCTAAAGAACTGATATGAAGGCGCAATAGTGTCTAAAGAACTGATATGAAGGCGCAATAGTGTCTAAAGAACTGAAAAGAAGGCGCAGTAGTTTCTAAAGAACTGATATAAAGGCGCAATAGTCTCTAAAGAACTGTTACGAAGGCGCGGTAGTCTCTAAAAAACTGTTACGAAGACGCAGTAGTTTCTAAACCCTGTTATGAAGGTGCAGTAGTGTCTAAAGAACTGATATGAAGGCGCAGTAGTTTCTAAAGAACTGATATGAAGGCGCAATAGTCCCTAAAGAACTGTTACGAAGGCGCAGTAGTCTAAAATACTGTTACTAAGGCGCGGTAGTCTCTAAAGAACTGTTATGAAGGCGCAGTAGTCTCTAAAGAACTGTTATGAAGACGCAATAGTCTCTAAAATACTGTTATGAAGGCGCGGTAGTCTCTAAAATACTGTTATGAAGGCGCGGTAGTCTCTAAAATACTGTTATGAAGGCGCAGTAGTTTCTAAACCCTGTTATGAAGGTGCAGTAGTGTCTAAAGAACTGATATGAAGGCGCAGTAGTTTCTAAAGAACTGATATGAAGGCGCAATAGTCCCTAAAGAACTGTTACGAAGGCGCGGTAGTCTCTAAAATACTGTTACGAAGGCGCGGTAGTCTCTAAAATACTGTTACGAAGGCGCAGTAGTTTCTAAACCCTGTTATGCAAGCGCAGTAGTGTCTTAACTTCTCCTATCAAGGCGCGGTATTCTCTAAAGAACTGTTATGAAGGCGCAATAGTCTCTAAAGAACTGTTACGAAGGCGCGGTAGTCTCTAAAAAACTGTTACGAAGACGCAGTAGTTTCTAAACCCTGTTATGAAGGTGCAGTAGTGTCTAAAGAACTGATATGAAGGCGCAGTAGTTTCTAAAGAACTGATATGAAGGCGCAATAGTCCCTAAAGAACTGTTACGAAGGCGCAGTAGTCTAAAATACTGTTACGAAGACGCAATAGTCTCTAAAATACTGTTATGAAGGCGCGGTAGTGTCTAAAATACTGTTATGAAGGCGCGGTAGTCTCTAAAATACTGTTATGAAGGCGCGGTAGTCTCTAAAATACTGTTATGAAGGCGCGGTAGTCTCTAAAATACTGTTATGAAGGCGCAGTAGTTTCTAAACCCTGTTATGAAGGTGCAGTAGTGTCTAAAGAACTGATAAGAAGGCGCAGTAGTTTCTAAAGAACTGTTACGAAGGCGTGGTAGTCTCTAAAGAACTGTTACGAAGACGCAATAGTCTCTAAAATACTGTTACGAAGGCGCGGTAGTCTCTAAAATACTGTTACGAAGGCGCGGTAGTCTCTAAAATACTGTTACGAAGGCGCGGTAGTCTCTAAAATACTGTTACGAAGGCGCGGTAGTCTCTAAAATACTGTTATGAAGGCGCGGTAGTCTCTAAAATACTGTTATGAAGGCGCGGTAGTCTCTAAAATACTGTTATGAAGGCGCAGTAGTTTCTAAACCCTGTTATGAAGGCGCAATAGTCTCTAAAGAACTGTTACGAAGGCGCAGTAGTGTCTAAAGAACTGTTACGAAGGCGCGGTAGTCTCTAAAATACTGTTACGAAGGCGCAGTAGTCTCTAAAGAACTGTTACGAAGACGCAATAGTCTCTAAAATACTGTTACGAAGGCGCGGTAGTCTCTAAAATACTGTTATGAAGGCGCGGTAGTCTCTAAAATACTGTTATGAAGGCGCAGTAGTTTCTAAACCCTGTTATGAAGGCGCAATAGTCTCTAAAGAACTGTTACGAAGGCGCAGTAGTGTCTAAAGAACTGTTACGAAGGCGCGGTAGTCTCTAAAATACTGTTACGAAGGCGCAGTAGTCTCTAAAGAACTGTTACGAAGACGCAATAGTCTCTAAAATACTGTTACGAAGGCGCGGTAGTCTCTAAAATACTGTTACGAAGGCGCGATAGTCTCTAAAATACTGTTACGAAGGCGCGGTAGTCTCTAAAATACTGTTACGAAGGCGCGGTAGTCTCTAAAATACTGTTACGAAGGCGCGGTATTGTCTAAAATACTGTTACGAAGGCGCGGTAGTTTCTAAAGAACTGTTATGAAGGCGCGGTAGTTTCTAAACCCTGTTATGCAAGCGCAGTAGTGTCTTAACTTCTCCTATCAAGGCGCGGTATTGTCTAAAATATTTTTACGAAGGCGCGGTATTGTCTAAAATATTGTTACGAAGGCGCGGTATTGTCTAAAATACTGTTACGAAGGCGCGGTAGTTTCTAAAGAACTGTTATGAAGGCGCAGTAGTTTCTAAACCCTGTTATGAAGGCGCAGTAGTGTCTAAAGAACTGATATGAAGGCGCAGTAGTTTCTAAAGAACTGATATGAAGGCGCAGTAGTTTCTAAAGAACTGATATGAAGGCGCAGTAGTCTCTAAAGAACTGTTACGAAGACGCAATAGTCTCTAAAATACTGTTACGAAGGCGCGGTAGTCTCTAAAATAGTTATGAAGGCGCAGTAGTTTCTAAAGAACTGATATGAAGGCGCAATAGTCTCTAAAGAACTGTTACGAAGGCGCAGTAGTGTCTAAAGAACTGTTACGAAGGCGCAGTAGTGTCTAAAGAACTGTTACGAAGGCGCGGTAGTCTCTAAAATACTGTTACGAAGGCGCAGTAGTTTCTAAACCCTGTTATGAAGACGCAATAGTCTCTAAAATACTGTCATGAAGGCGCAGTAGTGTCTAAAATACTGTTATGAAGGCGCGATAGTGTCTAAAATACTGTTATGAAGGCGCGATAGTGTCTAAAATACTGTTATGAAGGCGCGATAGTGTCTAAAATACTGTTATGAAGGCGCGGTAGTGTCTAATATACTGTTATGAAGGCGCGGTAGTGTCTAAAGAACTGTTATGAAAGCGCAGTAGTCTCTATAGAACTGTTATGAAGGCGCAGTAGTCTCTAAATCCTGTTATGAAGGCGCAGTAGTCTCTAAATCCTGTTATGAAGGCGCAGTAGTCTCTAAATCCTGTTATGAAGGCGCAGTAGTCTCTAAATCCTGTTATGAAGGCGCAGTAGTCTCTAAATCCTGTTACGAAGGCGCAGTAGTCTGTAAAGAACTGTTACGAAGACGCGGTATTGTCTAAAATACTGTTACGAAGGCGCGGTAGTTTCTAAAGAACTGTTATGAAGGCGCGGTAGTTTCTAAACCCTGTTATGCAAGCGCAGTAGTGTCTTAACTTCTCCTATCAAGGCGCGGTATTGTCTAAAATATTTTTACGAAGGCGCGGTATTGTCTAAAATATTGTTACGAAGGCGCGGTATTGTCTAAAATACTGTTACGAAGGCGCGGTAGTTTCTAAAGAACTGTTATGAAGGCGCAGTAGTTTCTAAACCCTGTTATGAAGGCGCAGTAGTGTCTAAAGAACTGATATGAAGGCGCAGTAGTTTCTAAAGAACTGATATGAAGGCGCAGTAGTTTCTAAAGAACTGATATGAAGGCGCAGTAGTCTCTAAAGAACTGTTACGAAGACGCAATAGTCTCTAAAATACTGTTACGAAGGTGCGGTAGTCTCTAAAATAGTTATGAAGGCGCAGTAGTTTCTAAAGAACTGATATGAAGGCGCAATAGTCTCTAAAGAACTGTTACGAAGGCGCAGTATTGTCTAAAGAACTGTTACGAAGGCGCAGTAGTGTCTAAAGAACTGTTACGAAGGCGCAGTAGTGTCTAAAGAACTGTTACGAAGGCGCAGTAGTGTCTAAAGAACTGTTACGAAGGCGCGGTAGTCTCTAAAATACTGTTACGAAGGCGCAGTAGTTTCTAAACCCTGTTATGAAGACGCAATAGTCTCTAAAATACTGTCATGAAGGCGCAGTAGTGTCTAAAATACTGTTATGAAGGCGCGATAGTGTCTAAAATATTGTTATGAAGGCGCGGTAGTCTCTAAAATACTGTTATGAAGGCGCGGTAGTCTCTAAAATACTGTTATGAAGGCGCGGTAGTCTCTAAAATACTGTTATGAAGGCGCGGTAGTCTCTAAAATACTGTTATGAAGGCGCAGTAGTTTCTAAACCCTGTTATGAAGGTGCAGTAGTGTCTAAAAAACTGATATGAAGGCGCAGTAGTGTCTTAACTTCTCCTATCAAGGCGCGGTATTGTCTAAAATATTGTTACGAAGGCGCGGTATTGTCTAAAATACTGTTACGAAGACGCGGTAGTTTCTAAAGAACTGTTACGAAGGCGCAGTAGTCTAAAATACTGTTACGAAGGCGCGGTAGTCTCTAAAGAACTGTTATGAAGGCGAAGTAGTCTCTAAAGAACTGTTATGAAGACGCAATAGTCTCTAAAATACTGTTATGAAGGCGCGGTAGTCTCTAAAATACTGTTATGAAGGCGCAGTAGTTTCTAAACCCTGTTATGAAGGCGCAATAGTCTCTAAAGAACTGTTACGAAGGCGCAGTAGTGTCTAAAGAACTGTTACGAAGGCGCGGTAGTCTCTAAAATACTGTTACGAAGGCGCAGTAGTCTCTAAAGAACTGTTACGAAGACGCAATAGTCTCTAAAATACTGTTACGAAGGCGCGGTAGTCTCTAAAATACTGTTACGAAGGCGCGATAGTCTCTAAAATACTGTCACGAAGGCGCGGTAGTCTCTAAAATACTGTTACGAAGGCGCGGTAGTCTCTAAAATACTGTTACGAAGGCGCGGTAGTCTCTAAAATACTGTTACGAAGGCGCGGTAGTCTCTAAAATACTGTTACGAAGGCGCGGTATTGTCTAAAATACTGTTACGAAGGCGCGGTAGTTTCTAAAGAACTGTTATGAAGGCGCGGTAGTTTCTAAACCCTGTTATGCAAGCGCAGTAGTGTCTTAACTTCTCCTATCAAGGCGCGGTATTGTCTAAAATATTTTTACGAAGGCGCGGTATTGTCTAAAATATTGTTACGAAGGCGCGGTATTGTCTAAAATATTGTTACGAAGGCGCGGTAGTTTCTAAAGAACTGTTATGAAGGCGCAGTAGTTTCTAAAGAACTGATATGAAGGCGTAGTAGTCTCTAAAGAACTGTTACGAAGACGCAATAGTCTCTAAAATACTGTTACGAAGGTGCGGTAGTCTCTAAAATAGTTATGAAGGCGCAGTAGTTTCTAAAGAACTGATTTGAAGGCGCAATAGTCTCTAAAGAACTGTTACGAAGGCGCAGTATTGTCTAAAGAACTGTTACGAAGGCGCAGTAGTGTCTAAAGAACTGTTACGAAGGCGCGGTAGTCTCTAAAATACTGTTACGAAGGCGCAGTAGTTTCTAAACCCTGTTATGAAGACGCAATAGTCTCTAAAATACTGTTATGAAGGCGCGATAGTGTCTAAAATACTGTTATGAAGGCGCGGTAGTGTCTAAAATACTGTTATGAAGGCGCAGTAGCGTCTAAAATACTGTTATGAAGGCGCAGTAGCGTCTAAACTACTCTTATGAAGGCGCAGTAGCGTCTAAACTACTCTTATGAAGTCGCAGTACTGTCTAAACTACTCTTATGAAGGCGTAGTAGTGTCTAAACCCTGTTATGCAGGCGCAGTTGAGACTAAACGCGGACGCAGGCTCAGTGCAGACTAAACGCGGTCGCAGGAGCAGTGCAGACTAAACGCGGACGGAGGCTCTGTGCAGACTAAACGCGGACGGAGGCTCTGTGCAGACTAAACGCGGACGCAGGCTCAGTGCAGACTAATCGCGGACGCAGGCGCAGTGTAGACTAATCGCGGACGCAGGCGCAGTGCAGACTAAACGCGGACGGAGGCTCAGTGCAGACTAAACGCGGACGCAGGCTCAGTGCAGACTAAACGCGGACACAAGCGCAGTGCAGACTAATCGCGGACACAAGCGCAGTGCAGACTAATCGCGGACGCAGGCGCAGTGCAGACTAATCGCGAACGCAGGCGCAGTGCAGACTAAACGCGGACGCAGGCTCAGTGCAGACTTAACGCGGACGCAGGCTCAGTGCAGACTTAACGCGGACGCAGGCTCAGTGCAGACTTAACGCGGACGCAGGCTCAGTGCAGACTTAACGCGGACGCTGGCGCAGACTAAAACCGGACATTTCTCAAACGTAATTATTTCCTGTATTTTTGCTGTTTAAACGAATGTACTATTGTTTAAATGTTATTATATTATACCCGTGTACAATAGTGATTGTTTAAATAATTATTAAATTACCGAAAGTATTAAATATAAATTCTCGCGTTTAGATTTAGAGTCTCGATAATTACTGGACGGAGTGCAAGGTAAAACTGACTCGGTTATTTTCAAAGTTAAGAAAAAGATCGTTTATGATTATGTTATGCAAGGCCATTACCCCTACATAAAATTTTGATTATTGAAATATTTAATCGGTTTTATTTTAAGTTTTTCGCGAGTTCCAGTATTTTTAATGTTTAAACGAATGTACTATTGTTTAAATATTATTATATTATACTCGTGTACAATAGTAATTGTTTAAATAATTAAGAAATTATCGAAAGCTACTAATTTTTAAGTTCTCGCATTGAGATTTAGAAAGTCTCGATGTTTTCTCGTCGAAGTACAAAGTGAAAGTGACTCGGTTATTTTCAAAGTCAAGAAAAGAAACGTTTATGTTTTTGATGTGCAAGGCCAATTGCTCCACCGAAAAAATTTTATAGTATCGAAATATTAAACCGAAATTATTTTCAGTTTCTCGCGAGTTTTAGAAGTTTTAATGTTTAAACGAATGTACTATTGTTTAAATATTATTTTATTATACCCGTGTACAATAGCGATTGTTTCAATAATTATTAAATAACCGAACGTGTTAATTTTTAAGTCCTCGCGATTAGATTTAAAGAGTCTCGATGTTCACGCGTCGAAGTGCAAAGTGAAAGTGACTCTGTTATTGTCAAAGTCAAGAAAAGAACCGTTTATGTTTTTGATGTGCAAGGCCAATTAATCCCCCGAAAAAAATTTTATAGTATCGAAATATTTAATCGGATTTATTTTAAATTTTTCGCGAGTTCCAGTATTTTTAATGTTTCAACGAATGTACTATTGTTTAATTAATAATTAACTGTACCCGTGTACATTAATGATTGTTTAAATAATCATTAAATTACCGAAAGTATTAATTTTTAATTTCTCGCGTTTAGATTTAGAGAGTATCGATGTTTACGCGTCGAAGTACAAGGTAAGACTGACTCGGTTATTGTCAAAGTTAATAAAGGACTTTTTATGTTTATATCACGCAAGGCCAACTACCGCGAGTTAAAATGTATCGTCAAAGTATGTATCGTCAAAGTATGTATTGTCAAAGTCAAGAAAAGAAACGTTTATGTTTTTGATGTGCAAGGCCAATTAATCCTCCGAAAAAATTTTATAGTATCGAAATATTTAAAACGAAATTGTTTTTAGTTTTTCGCGAGTTCCAGTATTTGTAATGTTTAAACGAATGTACTATTGTTTAATTATTAGTTAATTGTACCCGTGTACATTAATGATTGTTTAAATAATTAATAAATTACCGAAAGTACAAAAATTAAATTCTCGCGTTTAGTTTTAGAGAGTCCCGATTTTTACTCGTCGAAGTGCAAAGTTAAACTGACTCGGTTATTGTCAAAGTTAAGAAAAGAAACGTTTATGATTTTGATGTGCAAAGCCGATTAATCCTCCGAAAAAATTTTATAGTATCTAAATATTTAAACCGAAATTATTTTAAGTTTTTCGCGAGTTCCAGTACTTTTAATGTTTAAACGAATGTGCTATTGTTTAAATATTATTATATTATAACCGTGTACAATAGTGATTGTTTAAATAATTATTCGATTACCGAAAGTATTAATTTTTAAGTTTTCGAGTTTAGATTTAAAGTGTTTCGATGTGTACGCGACGGAGTACGAGAGAAGGCTGACTCGGTTATTGTCAAAGTTAAGTAAAGGATTGTGTATGTTTATATCACTCAAGGCCAACTACCGCGCGTTTAAATGTATTGTCAAAGTATGTATTGTTAAATTTAAGAAAAGGATCGTTCATGTTTATGTCACACAAGGCCAACTATCCCGCATTGAAAATTTTAAAGTATCGCAAATTTTATATTCAAACAATTCTAAGTCTCACGCGCATTTCCGCCTTTAAAATGTTTAAACGAATGTACTATTGTTTAATTATTAATTAACTGTACCCGTGTACATTAATGATTGTTTAAATAATTATTAAATTAACGAGTGTTAATTTTTAATTTCTCGCGTTTAGATTTAGAGAGGCTCGATGTTTACGCGTCGAAGTACAAGGTAAGACTGACTCGGTTATTGTCAAAGTTAATAAAGGACTATTTATGTTTATATCACGCAAGTCCAACTACCGCGAGTTAAAATGTATCGTCAAAGTATGTATTGTCAAAGTTAAGAAAAGTATCGTTTATATTTGTCACACAAGGCCAACTATCCCGCATTGAAAATTTTGAAGTATCGCAAATTTTATATTGAAACAATTCTAAGTCTCACGCGCATTTCCGCCTTTATAATGTTTATACGAATGTACTATTGTTTAAATATTATTATATTATACCCGTGTACAATAGTGATTGTTTAAATAATTAATAAATTATCGAAAGCTACTAATTTTTAAGTTCTCGCGTTTAGATTTAGAAATTCTCGATGTTTTCTCGTCGAAGTACAAAGTGAAAGTGACTCTGTTATTGTTAAAGTCAAGAAAAGAAACGTTTATGTTTTTGATGTGCAAGGCCAATTAATCCGCCGAAAAAATTTTATAGTATCGAAATATTTAATCGGATTTATTTTAAGTTTTTCGCGAGTTCCAGTATTTTTATTGTTTAAACGAATGTACTATTGTTTAAATATTATTATATTATACCCGTGTACAACAATGATTGTTTAAATAATTAATAAATTATCGAAAGCTACTAATTTTTAAGTTCTCGCGTTTAGATTTAGAAAGTCTCGATGTTTTCTTGTCGAAGTACAAAGTGAAAGTGACTCTGTTATTGTTAAAGTCAAGAAAAGAAACGTTTATGTTTTTGATGTGCAAGGCCAATTAATCCGCCGAAAAAATTTTATAGTATCGAAATATTTAATCGGATTTATTTTAAGTTTTTCGCGAGTTCCAGTATTTTTATTGTTTAAACGAATGTACTATTGTTTGAATATTATTATATTATACACGTGTGCAATAGTGATTGTTTAAATAAAGATTCCACTACCGAAAGTATTAATTTTTAAGTCCTCTCATTCTTTCTCATGTATACTTATTAATTCTCTCATTTCATATTCATTTGTTGATACATTTTGGAATAATAATGGATACCCTTGACATATTGTAATATGCACTCCTGAGTGCTGGCTGCCATTCATTTTATTTTATTCATCTATCAAGACTTACACATTTCTTATCAGAATGATTCTAAGTATGTCTTTTGATTTAATTATACTGTTTAAATATAATTAAATTATTATATATGGAATAAAATATTTTTTCTATTTATTATTAGATAACTTTAGTTCCTTGAAAAGTATATTGCGAAATATTTAAATATGTATTCATTAAGTGTCTTCATCAGTGCTTTCGTTCATTTATTTACTTCTGATCATTCTGAATGAGAAATTTGTATCCTTACTATAATATATCCATCCGCATTCCTGAATGCAGGTATATTATCCTTCCTCATTGTCAATCATCGAGTCTTGTAGATTTTTAATCAGAATAATCAGAATAATTAGAATAAGCAAAATAATCGGAATAAGCGGAATAATCAGAATAATGAAAGTCTGATTACAAAAGGATGATGATGATGATGATGATGAGGATAATGTAAAATCAGGAGATTTTACATTATTTACCGCATATGGGCCATTGAGCGACCCGCGGTAGTACTGTGTTGACATGTAGTATGAAGTATGTATATATCTCGTATATATACATACACATTATGCAGTTATGAAAATAAAAAGGGAAAAGAAAAAGTATCTGATTATTCTGAATTAAAAATCAACATGCTTGGGTAATCCATATGCACTCCTGAGTGCCAATGCTGCTGCTGCAGGCCACGGACGTCCACACAATAATTAACGAGCGTGACTCTACTTTTAAACTAAAAATCTAAGAAATGACTCTACTTCATTTACTTTAAAACTTTAAAATACAAGGACTCGACTTCAATCTAAAATTTAAAAGGGGGGAGGACTCGACTTTAATCAAATGCAAGGGGGACAACAAGACTATACTTAGAAATGAAAAATTGACTCTACTTTTAAAGAAAAAACTCGATGACTCTTACTTTAAGAAAAAAAAATTTGCAAAGACTATTCATTAATAATGACATTGAAAAAGCTTGACTCTAATTAGCAAAAGGACCGTACGCGAGTGCGGAACACCGTAGCAAGGAGATGGAATGGTCCATCATCTCCGATTCAGGAGCAAACTACTACGAGCGTAAGTGTCAACGTGGTAAAAGGGTAAATGGGATTTTGATATGACCACGAGCCATTAACGAAGAGTTCGGATAAGCCGACCAACTTCGAAAAATGACTCGTAGTCGATAGTTGCCCTCTTGAGCCACAAATAGTGGGGGCCTCTTCGGCAAATAGCTACTTCTTGCTTCGTGCCCTAACCACTGCATTGGAGCATTCCCTACGTTCGACGCACGAAAAGTTTACGCGTCGTAAAAACGCCCTACCGTTCGATGCAACGCACCCACGAAAATTGACATGCCGCAGTGGTTTGTACTATAAGAATGAAATCGTCCCTGATCTAAAACCGACCTAATCCCGACCTGATATCTCACTTTACGCAACAAGGCTCAAACCGCTCGTGTTAACGCACGCATTCTGAACGAGACGCAAACTAGAAGGAGTTGGGAAGTAAACGACACTGGTTCGCTGGTTGTTTTTTGGGGTATTTTTTGTTCTTTATTTAGCTTAACCTAACGGGCGGTAAGTGCTTGCGACGTAAAGTACCGATTCCTTCTAAATAGTTTCCACTGAGGCATGGCAAAATTCGCGAATGCATCACCCCAAACGGCACTGACGAATTCCAACGCGTATCCTTAACTGCGTTTCCTAATCTACCTGGGTGCGTCTCGATTTTCTAATGATCTTTATTTATTTATTAATACTTGACCGATATACCGTTAAAGCTATCCTAGCCTGTGGACAATCAATGGACTCAAAGAATCCACCAACCGTGCACATTTACACAGGCACATTTAATCGAATGCTCCAGCAGACATAATATTCATTCTAATCGATGAACCTATTACAAACTAAGATTAACTGCTTGCATTAAAAAAATGAAAAAAGTTTCGGTAAAGACTTAAGAAAAGAAAAATATATATATATTGTATTATATATATAGATTCGTAAATATTTAAAGAATCGCGAAGTGCAAGCGTTAATTTATAACTAAGTATAGAACAAGTTCGAAATCCTTTGCCAAGTTCAAAAGATACGGAATGCAATCTAATGTTCTCATTGGGTGCAAAATTTTTCGAACTGTTTTATACAGATACAGATTGTGCGATGCGAAGTGTCAGCAAAAAATCTAAAAAAGAATAAAGATAATTCAGACATACTGAAAGATCGTAAAATTTGCTGAAACTTCGCAAATCCCCGGAGACGGGACATCCCACTCCCGAGTGAGAATCGGATCCAACGTCTTCCGGTCCCTACCTACTTATATAATATAAGTTTTCACATTCACTCAGAAAAGATATGCTACCTGCCTGACTGTCACCTATATTTAAAAATTGCAAAGCATTCACACCAACACACACTCTCCACGGTTCTCTCACATACCACCAGGGTGCAAAAGCCTACACTAGAGAGCATGCCCCGGGGCACCTCCGACACCCCAGTTCAACCGCGTATTGTTCTAATATATATTATGGGTACGTACCAATTGCTGTAATCGACTGTCAAGACTAATGATTATTGCATATATGACTAAAGCAAAAATACTAGTACATACTAGTATACACATGTATACTAGTAATACGTACGAGTATTTATAATTTTCCACAGAAAAATGTGGTAACTACATGCAAAACGATATTTAATATAATAAGATATTTATATTTATTTATTATTATTTAAAGTTATCGCGAAACGATGTACAATGCACCACCTAAGATGCACATACAGGTGCAAGGTACACCGTTGCAATCACCAGCACAATGACAGCCGCCAAAAGGAAATCTTAAACTATTATATAACTAACCCACGCTAACCGTTTCTCACCCATACGAGTAACACCTGGGCAAACGCATGGATGAGAACGCAGAAAGCACGGGGGGGGAGAAACGGGTATTAAGTATAATTAGAGCTGAAAATCCTGATCTAAAAAAATGATTAACTTATAAACTAGGCCTAAGCGGACTGTGACTCTACGAAAAAATATTTATTGAAAAATTTACTTTATTCAAAAATGTACTTTATTGAAAAATTTACTTTATTCAAAAATGTACTTTATTGAAAAATTTAATTTATTGAAAAATTTAATTTATATATTAAAAAACAACCTCGGACGATTCCTTTCATTAAATGGATGTTCTAATGAAAGAACGGGGATTATGATCCACCATTTAACTGACAGAATCTATCCGTCGCGGAAGGGGTTTGTCTTCTTGCTCATTTATTGTTATATCGATATATCAAAATATCGAAGCAAATCGCGATTAAATATACTAAGTACGAAGCAATGCATTTAACGTAAATCACGTTATAATGCTATATTTGGACGAAATCGGGTAGATGAATGCCCGATTTCATTACTAATATCGCGAGCAAAGGCGAGGAAAAAGGTGCTAATTAACAGCACTGTTAATTAAACGACTTTGAGACAAGAAGACCCTAGCCTGACATAAATATATATGTACAAATAAAAAATTGGTAATAAAAGATTTAACTACACATATAGGGAACCACTCGTGAATAAAATCAAAAGATCTTATTCACGGACACTTTTGTTCGTTTCGAACGAAAGACATCTACGAATACAACCAGTAACCCGTGCCGATATGGACCTTTCATCCTCGGCATGATGGGCACCGGAGGAACTTAAAATTTTTCACTTACTACTTGAGAAGTTCTGCGATGGCTCCAAAACACTCGTCCCCCTCGACGTAGGTCGAACGACGTCGTGAAGTTGGTTGAAATTGTGTACGTTCTGTAATTAAAGTCGTACATAAAAAGATTAATTATATGTTTCATATATAAAGAATATCTTTGATGAATGTGAAAATGATCAAAAAATTTGTTATTTGAACGATGAATGAGAGGTATAACGATTAGAGGAAAGAGATATACTTACATGTGATGGTATCCAGACGAAGCTTTACGTTCGTCGTTAAAGATGCAGAGGATGAAATGTTTTAAATTCACACTTTCGACCATTACAATATTTATCGCGAACGCAATCCTCTTCCACCGTATTGGCCGAAAGTGTGTTAATGATTCTAACAACGCGGGCCGAACAAGTAGTTTTAACGAGAATAGGACATTAATTCTCGTTTTTTCTCTTACTAACGCGACCGAGAAATTCTTATCGGCGAACAACACTGACTCTAATTCGCGATTTTATTTTATTTTATCTGATTTTTAAAGCAACTCGTTCGGTTGCAAAACAATCAAACTACATTTCGCACAAGCACTGACTCTAAGATCGCATTGCGCGCGATCAACAACTGAAGACTAAAATTATAAACTTGTATTACATCTTTTGCATGCCACATATAAATGTTAATGCCAGATATAAATTTTAATAACTGAAAAAGAAAATCCTTCAATTATAATTTTGTTTGCATTAATTTTAATAATAAAAGTTAAAAAAGGTGGTAAGGCTCTAATAATTAAAAAATCTAATGATAAAAAAAAATTAAATTCTTTATAATTAAAATTCTGAAATAATAAAATTTATAAATGTATTAATATTGAATTTAGTAAAAAAAAAACAAAATTATTGAAAATGTATAAAAAAGAAAATAAATTAAAAATATTGAAATATCAAAAATAATAATAAATAATATTCATCTTAAATGATTAAGTAAAGAATAAGTTAAAATATTTTTAATATTATTTTCATTTATACATATAATTGTTCAAAATATTGATGATATAAACAAAACCCAGGAGCAACCCCGACCCAACCGCAATAAAACCCGGACACAATCTGAACCAAACCCGGACGCAAACTGAGACAAAACCCGGACGCAAACTGAGACAAAACCCGGACGCAATCTAAAACAAAACCCGGACGCACCCTAAAACAAAACCCGGACGCACCCTAAAACAAAACCCGGACGTACTCCGAAACAAAACCCGGACGTACTCCGAAACAAAACCCGGACGTACTCTGAAACAAAACCCGGACGTACTCTGAAACAAAACCCGGACGTACTCTGAAACAAAACCCGGACGTACTCTGAAACAAAACCCGGACGTACTCTGAAACAAAACCCGGACGCACCCTAAAACAAAACCCGGACGTACTCAAACAAAACCCGGACGTACTCAAACAAAACCCGGACGTACTCTGGAACAAAACCCGGACGCAATCTAAAACAAAACCCGGACGCAATCGCAAAAAAGAAAACCTATCGAAAAACGTCTTTGGCTTTCATACGGGAACATATTCCCTTACAAAATTAAAATGAACTTACCCCACTCTATTAACTCCAGAAATCATCACAGGTAGAAACAATAACGCCATTAGTTATAGAAAACAGGAAACCGCTCTGCTGCCACAAAGCATACATGTCCATCTTCCTCCCCATCCACAGAGGGGCACACTCAACACAACCAAGCATGAGCAACATTCTGAAACACTAAAATCCACTCACGAAAGATTCATAGTTTTAAAAACTTTTTCTCGTACCTTAACCGTTTGGCCGTTAACGTATTTTTTCAGACATATATCAAATTATGGCACTAATTGCGCGTGTATGGGAAAAAATATTAAACACTTTTCATACAATAAACTCGCTTGTATTGCTTTGCAACAATATAAATAAAAATAAAAAACATATTTACCACTGGAGTAATCCAACGAAGAAGAAGAAAGGATGGCTACCGATGTGGAGAGACGATGGATCATAAGAGAACAATAAGAGTTAAAAGTGAGCAATGAAAATTGCTTTTTAGGTTCTCTTAACGTACGAACAGCTCGACGACTAACGCTCGACTGACGTGCTGCTCGACTATTACGCTGCTCGACTATTACGCTGCTCGACTATTACGCTGCTCGACTGTTGCGCTGCTCGGCTGTTGCGCTGCTCGACTGTTGAGCTGCTCGACTGTTGCGGTGCTCGACTGCTGCGGTGCTCAACGACTAACGCTCGACTGACGCGCAACTCGACCGACGCGGTATTTATACTGTTTCCCGTACTACGAAACGGACCAATAGGATTACTCGAAGGATACTCGGGCTTCCGCAGCATTCTCCGGGGACACATTGTGGTGGGGCGTTTTGTACTGCAGCATTATGGCTTGAGCGGGCAATTTATTGAAAAATGTGCGTGAATTTTATTGTTACAAAAAAATTGCTATAAATTTAAAGAGCCTTTGAATTTCTTGCCCGTTACCAAAATAACTGAATAGAAAAATAAAACTGAGTTGAGAATATAAAGTAATTTACCCGAAGAAAGGAAAAATTAAAAAGGAAAATTTTAATCCACAATTTATGAAATGAAGTAAATAACGAAGACTAATAATGTTGTAAGGTGTGATAGCGCTCAAAACATTTACCTCAATGAAGAGTTACACCGCAAAATTTACACATTAAACAAATTTCACTTCACATTTTTTGAAAAGCACACACACATACGACATTGATAAAAAACGTTATTTTTTTTTTTTTTTTTTTTTTTTTGTTTAGATCTAGGATGATCATGCCTGTTAGCCTAAATTTTGATGGAGTCTAGGAGATTGTGAAATTTCTGCGAGAGTATGTTCCCGAGGAGTCTGAAGTACGGATTGTTTGTGCGCTGAAAGTAAGCTCATGAGTCTTGTTTTTAATACTAGTCGCGTTCCACGAGAGAAAAGTACTAAGGTGCATAGAGTTTGTCATAGAGAGACATGATTGCAATAACTCTCTCAACTTCCGAAGTGCAGTTTGAGAGTTTGGTCTTGAGCAGATGGTAGGCTCGCATCATGCGCAGTCCCAGTTACAAATTTTTTTGATCTCACTGGCTAAGGTCAGGGTGGCATGAATTTTATAAATGACGTCCATAGCGGACTCGTCTAAAAGAGGTGGTAAAGGAGAAGAGTTCAAGGAGGCGCGTTGAGATTTGTTTTTGAGAGCTTGAGCATATGAATCTGTCGTTTTTGTGAGAGAGTTATTAATAGGAACGGTTGAAAGGTGGTTTCTAGGTTGAGGTTGAGGCTTGAAAGTAGGATTTGACTTTTTTTTCCAGGTAACGGAGAAGAGCTGAACATTTCAAATAGTTAGCGATGTGAATGCCGCCACAGTTGACAATAAAAAACTTTTTTTTCTATTTAGGTTTTTTTTTTTAATTGATTAATACGATAAAAAACGCTGGAACTTCAAGTTCTGTATAAAATTTTCCGTACTAAGAAACTGACCAATAGGATTGCTCGAAAGATTCTTGGGCTTCTGCAGCATTCTTATTGGCGGAGATGATGCGCTATATAATAACACATTGTAGTGGGGCGTTTTGTAGTGAAACATTACAGTTGGAGGGCAATTTATTGAAAAATGTGCGTGATTTTTATTGTTACAAAGAAATCGCAAAAATTAAAAAATAACATTTATTTAACACTGGAGTAATCCAACGGAAAGAAGAAGAGAGGGTGGCTACCGATGTGGAGACATAATGGATGATAACAATGAGAACAAGAGAACAATGAGAGTGAAGAGTGAGCAATGAGAATTGCTTTTTAGGTTCTCTTAAGTTACCAAAAGCTCGACGACTAACGCTCGACTGATAAATGACGCTCGACCGTCGCGCTATTTATACGGTTTCCCGTACTAAGAAACGGACCAATAGGATTGCTCGAAAGATTCTTGGACTTCCGCAGAATTCTCCATAGACACATTGTTACAAAGAAATCGCTATAAGTTTAAAAAGTCATTGAATTTCTGGCCCGTTATCAAAATAACTGAGTAGAGAATATAAAGTTATTTATCCGAAAAAAAAGGAAAAATTAAAAAGGAAAATTTTAATCCACAAATAATGAAATGAAGTAAATAATAAAGACTAATAATGTTGTAAGGTGTGATAGCGCTCAAAACATTTATCTTTACGAAGAGGTACACCGCAAAATTTACACATAAAACAACTTTCACTTCGCATTTTTTGAGACCCACACACACAACATTGTCTTTGTGCATATTTTTCATTCTTTCCGACACACGCATATCGTGTATTTCCGCCATTACATATATAAATAACTTTATGTGGAGACACTTAGCTAAAACTAAAATACTTTGTAATATATACTATGTATGAGAAAGGACAACAACAAACATTAGTAAATATTGCTTTATTTCCCTCATTCTACCACCCATCTATAAAAAAACGTACAACTACGTGGCCCACGCTCTACTCATAGTTTGCGAAAAACGTATTTTTACGTGTCCCGACAACAATGTGATAAGAGACAAGTTCTCGCCGAACTATTACATTACCTATAAAATCGTTTGTGAAAGAGGATCTGTAGTTTGTGACTTCATACGGAATATAATACGTAAAGAAGAAAAATTATCTTTATATACAATTAGAGCATTATCTGCCGAAATCAGAATAATTCTGGACTTCACCAATACGAGGTTTTTCTAACTTTTTCTTCCCATACCTTAACCATTTGATTCCCAAGCAGGGCGATCACGTTGTTCGGATTTTATAACGAGAAAACCCATTACATTTCCGGCACATTCTAGACATGTTACGGTGCGTTACCAAGCCAACACGAGGTATTGCCAACCTTACAGAAGGGAATTCTCCCCTAATACAAAAAAAAAAAGGAGAAAACTATTAATAGATTCTGTTCGATTGGTAGTATATCATCCGATGAATTTTGTTTATATACTTATAATTATCTTGTTACGTCCCGGATGGTTAGGAACGTAAAAAAAAAAAAAAATAACTAGTATTCCCTGAACTGCCGATACGGTTTGGTCAAGACTTGCGTCCTTTATTCAAACCTCGCTAGCTCCTCTCTTTTTGGCACGTACCACTGGAACGAGAGTGAGAGATACTTGTTTTAATGCCTTGAATTGTAAATTTTCTTTCATTGTTTCACTGTGAAGACCAATGAGCCCTTTTGATATCTAGGAGCTTACCAAGATATAAATTCCCCTTGGAGATAGTGTGCGAAATCTAGTTATTGGCTAAGGATGTTTGTCGTCCAATTAGATGCGTTAGCGGAAGTGGGAGTTGTTTTCAAAATCTAAATTTTCACACTATATTTAAATATTAGAAAAATTTATTTAATGCAGAATACAGTTTGGAACAGAATGGTAAAAATATTCCAAGTTATTTTTCTTACTTAGAAACTATACTTTCACTAATGATTTATAAGGAGAGTCGCGGAGAACACGTCTGTTCAGGCGGAGCGTCGGTAGTAGACTTTGTTTTTCGCTGAACTTTTCCCTCAGGTAGACAGCGTTCTCTTCGAAGTTCCAAGTGGCCCTTTGTCCTAATTCTTATAATATTTTAGAATATTCTTAATACTAATCTTAATATTTATATTTCCTAAGTGTACTATCTTTTACATTATTACCGGATGTCGTTGCGCCATCCTCGAAATCTTTATCCCGTTAATCCGACGTTTAGTATGCGAAAGGTAAGTATTAAAAGTTCCCTTTTTACCGACTTATAGTGGGTATTAAGAGCTATCGACGTTACCGACAACAGACCATATTACTATACTAAAATAATCCTAAGTTTCCTTTTCCTTTTCCTTTTCTTCTTGGCGGGAAAACACGCCGTTGATGGCGACGCGCCACTTATACTAGAGTAGTACCAAATTTCTTTTGATGGAAAACGTCGTTGGTGGTAATGTGACACATACAAACCAGCAGATAAGTGATATAAACCAATTTTACACGGCCAATGCACGTTGAAGAGACATTTTTTCATCCCTAGGTTTTGCAAACCTTACAAAAGGGAATTACCCCCCCCCCCCCCAAAAAAAAAAAAAGAAAACTACTCATATTTGCTGTTCGATTGGTAATATATCATCCGAAAGAAGATTTTATTTATATACTTATAATTATTTATATGCTGTGCATCGTAGGTGTGTGTAAATGAAACATTCATATATTTATTCATTTATTTCTGATATATATATATACATATATATATATATATATATATATATATATATATATATATCAGAAATAAAAAGCAAACGCGTCAAAAAAAATTGTCATAGCAGAGCATGGTTTCGATCCACGGACCTCTGGGTTATGGGCCCAGCACGCTTCCACTGCGCCACTCTGCTTCTTATTTCTTCCTTTTTCTTATATCAGAGATATTTGTATTGTTTACCAAGCATAAATATACATATATATATATATATATATATATATCGTATAATATGTAAATAAAAGAGTCTAATTTTTTATTTATATTCGATAAAGATATTGCAATGGTATTAACATTTCTCAATATCGATTACAGCATAGCACGTTGAGTTTATTTTTTTCTCGATGTGTCATTGTTTTTATTTCTTTTCTTTAAAATAATATATTCATGAATGTTTTTTTCCCTGTTTGTTGCATCAATCGCGTGAGAGGCTCCCCTCCCTTGTTCTTCTGCCCCCTCTCCAACTTCTCCGTAGGATAATTCTCTGGCGCTAGAAGGTAAGTACTTACGCTGGTGCGTGGCAGTGGGAGTGCGAGCGTAGCCGCGTCGACGATGCGTGCGGACAGTGTCTACGGTACTCGGCCGTCGCCGTCGCCGTCGACGTCGCCGTTCCCGAGGATCTATTATATCTACATAGCTCCTAATAACTACACTTCGTGTGCTCTTCGTTTTCTCTCTCTCTTTCCGATCGTCGATAGTTGCCTCGCACGGTTGCCGTCAGGGTAGATACTTTTTTTCTTTTTTTTTTCTCTTCTCTTCTTTTTTCTTTCTCCCTACTTTTAATCTTTTTTCACTTTCTCTCTCTCTCTCTCTCTCTCTCTCTCTCTCGCACTTTCCCTCTAGTCTCTTTTCCACTTGGATCGTTACTCGCCGGTCATACATATTATCGTTGCCACGACGCTTCGACGACAGAGTATTGTGTGAAAGTGCTGTACTTGTTGTGTAATCCGGGGTAACGAGAAAGAAAAATTGAACGTACTTGTTGGATACGTATCGCAACGATAGGCAAAGAAACGGCCACGCACGAGAATTACGTAGATACATTAATTAAGAACACTTCAGGTGGGACAGTGAGATCTATCAAAGAAATCGACGCATATCAATATTCGGCTGTTTAAAGAAAGAAAAGAAAAAGTGGACTTTTTAAGGAGATTTCTCGACATCGTTTATCAGGTGTCGATCTCTCATATCAGGTAATACGGTTATTATTTCGTGATTTTTTCTTTTTTAATAAACGCGAGATCGTTTGAACCGAACCTATACATTGTGGAAGTTACAAAGTCGTGTGTGCGTGTGCGTGTGCGTGTGCGTGAGTGATTACAAACGGATGTCCAACTTTTGGCTATTTGCCGATCTATAATTCTCGCACGAATTGTCACGTGTTATACACGTGTGGCGAATGAGAATCGCGCTTAAAACTATATGGATCGTTTCGGAAACTTTTCTCTCATGTACATACAGTCATGAACGTGAAGTAGTGAAAACGTAATCTTTCATCGTGATATTTGCGACGTTTCAATAAATTATGTGACGTAAGTTGAATAGAATATAGATATATTCTATTTCTTTATTTTGAGAGAGAGATATCTAAATAGAGTTTCAACTTATCTTTCTCGTTGACCTTACTATCTTTTCGATCTCTTACAATTCCAAATTAAAAAAAGAAAAAATGTTAAGCGTTTCGAGTAATAACGTTAATAATATTATCTTGCCACTTTTCTATTCCGCCTATGTAAAAAGTACGTTGTACTTTTGCGTTAAACGATCGTTAAAATCGTCGGAATAATGTTGAGAGAGAAATAGGCAAAAATCACGATGAATGTTGTATCTATACGCGTCATAAATTTCGCTCCGTAATGGTAAACTCAATAAAATTATGTTCTTGTTCGTACGATTGTAGGAAGGTACATATGATATTAATTTCCTTTATAGCAGAAGAGAGAGAGAGAGAGAGAGAGAGAGAGAGAGAGAGAGAGAGAGAGAGTGCGCGCGTGACGTAACTTCCACGTTTTTTTACGATATCTCCTCGATTTTATTAATGATCCAAGAACTGACCAATCTGACCAAATTTGGACAACTTTTGTCGGGACGAGTTGGACACCGCACCGGGTAATCGCGCGGTAATATGACTGTATAAGTACTTTGGTATTAGCGCGTTCATTCCCAATTAGTGAACGAACATCTATATTTATTCGTATATTCATTCGCATTGCATCGGATGCTATTAAAAATTCAATAGGATTCGTCCTTCCTTTTTCCGAGTTTATTATTTTAATTAATTAATTTGCTACTTTGTTACGAATAACGGGCGTTTTTATCGATGTCGATGTGTGCGTAATATAGATTAATTAAAAAAAAAAGAATTTAATAAAAATATACATTTTTTTTTTTTTCAAATAGAATCGATAACGACGCGACGTAACTATGTATGGTCCTATCGAATTGTTGCGTATCGACGCCTAACAAAAATTAAAATAAAAGAAGGCCCTACTTTTCAAGCTTATTATCGGCGACGTAAAAAATTCGTGGAACGATGGATAGATTATCGAGCGAATAGCAACGCATCGGCGAATCGTTTGATCGCAAAGACGCATACATTTCAAATATGTACTCCAAACACTTCCGTAAAACCAGGCGCGTGGCGTGCCGTGCCGTGCCGTGCCGTGCCGTTGAATCGCTTGGACCTAGGGCAGATGCTGGGCGGCTGTTTTTACACGTTCTTCAAAATGTAAACACGAAGATCGCTTCAGGGTTTTTCCGTCCCTGCGCTTCGGTTTATACGTGCACGCGTGTAGAGACACGCATGTGCATTCATCCGTACAAGACGTAGAGAACGAAAAGGGTTCATTAAGAAATGCAATCCGTTTTTCAAGTTTGCGGCTAACGGTTAATTCTTCGGTTTGCGTTTCGTGCACGATAAGTGCACTAAAAAAAGAAGGGAAGAAGAGAAAACGAGAGGAAAGACAAATATACTCTCTTTTTATTTATTCATATATGCAGGTGCCCTCTCATTCCGACTAGGGTCCTCCTTTTACGTATATACGTAGAGATATATCTACTTCATATATCTAACGACCTTCATATTGCCGCGAATTCGCACATTTCACGTTCCCCGTGG
Source organism: Dolichovespula saxonica (assembly GCA_911387935.1). Lineage (NCBI taxonomy): Eukaryota > Metazoa > Arthropoda > Insecta > Hymenoptera > Vespidae > Dolichovespula > Dolichovespula saxonica. The sequence goes on from OU426999.1 coordinate 25,276, forward strand.
TAGTTTAATGTTTGGTTGCTCTCTTCATTTTCATTAAATCCCTTGACTAGTATGAACGGTAACGTTACCGTCTCGCCTTGACAAATTGATGCTGATATAAATAACGTGCGCGCGCGCATGTATCCATATAATCACCCAATAAAAACTCGGCAAAAGAAAATCTATCCGCTATTTCGCGTGATCTATTTCTATTCTTCTTCCTTATTCGCGTTAATATCGACCTTCCTTCCATTCGAGAATGAATAACGCTATTATCCCATCCAACTCGATCGTTATCCGATGAAATTTGTTAGGGTCCCTATCGAAACACGCCAACTGTATCGAATTTCTACGATCTTATGTACTTAATATATCCATAATATTAGAAATATTAGTGTTTAGTTGAAGATATATCGAATTTTATGCCGAGAAACCATGTTCGTTGATAATCTTGTCGTTTCCGTGACGATTCTTCCAATTCATTTGATAAAGGAACAAAAGAAATGAGAACTCTCTCTCTCTCTCTCTCTCTCTCTCTCTCTCTCTCTCTCTCATCGCTCATTTCACGGATCATCTTAGGAAGATTTCTTCGACTCGACGACGAGTTGCGCAAACACGGATTAATTATTTTCTTTGGTCCTTTCACCGGCAATACGTGATATATGTACATACATACGTTTATAGTATAGGTTCAACGTCTTAAGTATTTTCCAGGTACAGAAGACAGTAGGAGAAAGAGAGTTTATGGGAGACATAAAGCGATAAAGACGTACCAAGTACGAATGCATGGGTGTGTCGTCGTACGGCCGAGTATTTTCACGTTATCATTTGGCTGACGTCGTAGCGGTAAAGGAGCATGATAAGAAGGGAGAAAGAGAAAGCAAGTCGAAGAAAAATATCCGTTTGCTCGAGATCGAATCACGTTCGGTCTTCTTTAGGTTCAACGTGCTTGAATCTTTCGGTCGAAAGATTTTAAAAGCTTTTAAATCATATCAAAAAGATAGATTAGAAAGAGAGAAAAAAAGGACGAGTAAGAGTCCTTCGTTGATGGGCTACGCTATCGTACAACTAAAAGTTGTTATTAATGGCCCACGTCCGTAAGAACGTCTATCGCGACTTATTACAGTTTACGTTCTTTCTCGTTTGTCCTTCCATCCTTGTCCTTTCGACGTTGATTTAACGGGGAAGGAAAGAGATGGAGAATCGATAATAGACGTTCAAACATTTTTCTGCCATTCGACGTATGTAGATAAACGTATGTGTGTGTGTATGTATACGAGACAAAATGTATCCGCTTACCTGCGTACGTATGCTCGATCGGTCATTAGTTTTCTTTCTTTTTTGTTTTTCTTTACGATCGCGACACGTTGACATCATCGAAATATAAATTAAATTACAATAGGAATAAATATTACCATTATATTATAATCAGTACCAATGATTTCAAGTTTTGCAGTGTAAGGGATATTCTGGATTGCGTCAAGTTTGCATACGTACGTAACTATGCATACATATGTGTGCACATATGTATGTACTTACGTATGATAGATATTTGGAGATCCGAACGCGTACATCTCGGCTCACCGTTACCTGTCGTTACGATGAAAATAGCAAAGCTCTTGCGAGCGATATTTCACTCACTCTTAGCCGGTAGTGGGTTCGCAAGAGGTTGGGGTGAAAAGGGATCCTCGCGGAACAAACGGTTCTTCGAGACATCGCGTGTTCCGCGACATAATCGTTGAGAGAGAGAGAGAGAGAGAGAGTGGACTACAAAAGGCCTAGACAAGAGATAGCTTTAATTTACTTACTCCAAGTGCGTTTAATCGTATATAGTCGTAAGCGACAAGCGTTTACATTGACCCACGTTCGTCCTTTTCCATAACGACAACGGCAACGCGCTGGTACTTCTCTCTCTCTCTCTCTCTCTCTCTCTCTCTCTCTCTCTCATTCGTCATCGTTACGTTCGTCCTACATTCAGATTCGGTCCTCAATTTTAACGGATGCATCACACGAAAGAAACTCGAGTCATTTCGTGTTTCAAGTACAAGGGCAAATTCTAAACAAAAGGAAATAATACCTAATCGCATTTAGTCGCAATAGTCATTAATCACTCGAGGCAAGGCTGATCAACGCGAGCGACTCGTGAGCCGAGCGTTGTTCTTACTTCTACTTGCTTGTTCCTCTAAGGTGCGAGGAGACGATCCCCGCCAATTGGCATCGCCGTATCGCGCCGAGCCTCGTGAGCTATGCGGCTTTTGTTTTGTTCTTTTTTTACTTTCTTTTTCTAAAAATTTAACAAAATCAAGTTCACTAATCACAAGTGGTGGAAAAAATGTTATTACACAGTCTCGATTTATTTTCTTTAAATGAATTATCCCTTTAGCCAGTGCTATTAGGATCGACGGACAACTTTATATCTTTGTTTTTGGAATAAACCTCTCGAAAAGAGAAAAAGGAAGGAAAGAAGGAAGGAAGGAAGGAAGGAAGGAAGAAAGAAAGAAGGAAAGAATACGAACGAGTGACTTCTGTAAGGGCTCGACAAAGTCGCAGGTGGTGGTGAAACGAGGATAGAACGAGGCTAGAAAGGGCGTGTTGTGCTTTACGTAGGTAGATAAATGGCTCGCTTCGCTGAACTTGTCCGATAGAGATATTAATCTTTCTCACGAACGTGCCAACCCACGCCCACCCCCTCTCTTACGTCCTTCGTCTAGATATCATCTTTGGTAGTCCTCCTTTCTATGTATTTACCTCTCGTCTTTCCTTTCTCTTCTTAATCTATCATTCCCTCCTTCATTCCCTCACCGGTTCTCCCTACTATCACTCTCGAGTAGTACGACCGTATGAAAAGTGGAATACCATATGTTCGAAGGGGTGGAATTCGAGTTACGAGTGCTTCAGGAGTGTATAGCCTTTACGGAAATGGCCTTTAATCTCGTTCGATGAAAGTCAAGAACGATTTTTTTTGCTCGTTTTGACGCGACGATAAAACGCGACTGCCACGGCGCGTACGCTTCGTTGATACGATGTTTTTCTTTTGAATTTTGCCTACTCGAAGTATCATCTAAATTAATAAATATCCTGTAAACGGGATTGTACATGCCGATATATGCTTATGCTTTTCTTAATAACACTTTCTTATTAGATAACAGTAAATGACATAAAACACGCTAAAGAGAGAGAGAGAGAGAGAGAGAGAGAGAGAGAGAGAGAGAGAGAGAGAGAGAGAGAAATTCTCTCAACTTGGAGATCGATGGGAGTTCGATATTAGGTCGATTGACTCGTTGATAAAGAATAAAAAAGAATAAAAAAGAAAAAAAAAAGAAAAAAAGAAAAAAAGAAAAAAAGAAAAAAAGAAAAAAAAGAAAAAAACGTACCTGTGCGATGGAAAATCAAAAACTCCCACGCAAATTCGTAGCGGAAGGTAAGCGACACGTTGTTCCATGCCGTTGATGGTGTCGTCGAGGGCAGGTGTGAGGTGGCCGCTTGCATAACGTATGTGATAAAAGGGGTATGCAGTGGGGGAGAGTAGATCGGTTGTGCGTGTACTTACACCATGGCGGAAACGGCAGTGGAACGCACCGTAAACGTACACCGGGGCAGCCCTGTACGAGCGCTTAATATAAGCTAGATGTACAAGGACGTGGGGACGTGGACGTGTAGGTACTACTAGTGCGATATGTATGAGAGCGTACGAGAGCGCACGAGAGCGCACGAGCGCACGAGCGAGCGAGAACAATATAGAATGCGCCATGGGGGTGCATGGTGTGGTATAGTGCGTACCGCGCCATATCGCTGAGCAAGGGACAGATCGATAACGTAAGGGGTCTTCCAGACCTTATGGTGCCTCCTCCACCTCTCTCTCTCTCTCTCTCTCTCTCTCTCTCTCTCTCTCCCCCCTTTCCCTCTTCCACCACTCCCCATCCCGGTTGGCCTCTTTACCCCTCCTCCTCTCAACTTCGTTTTATCGCACGAAATTAACGCGCGTTTCCATCCTTGATTTTTTCTCTCGGAATTACCTCCACGCAGTGCTGCCGTTGAGCTTACACGCGCGTTACATGCTTACATTCGTGCAAATATATTTTTCTTTGCTCTTTTCTACCCGCTTCACGATCGCAACGATAATCCTGATGGACTATGTAAATGTCGCGTAGGTAGGTCTCGAAGACGTCTACTTCGTAAAAGACCAATGCGCGTGACGTTGCGATAGATTTTTTCGTGAGTTATCATTTTCGATAAAAAAGAGAGAAACGAATGAAAACTAAAAGGGTGGAAGGTAATTGTGGAGGAGGGAGAGGAGAGGAATTTCCACAGGGTCGTACGTTTACTCCAAGTTGCCCTCTCCGAGCTGTTTTTTGTCGTATCTTACTCGGGCTGGTATGAAAAACGATGTTGCGTTGCCGGTGGCGTGCCGGAAGGAACGACTTTCGGATGTGGCGATTAAAGCGATACTTCCGGTGCTCGTCATCGAGTCGCAAAGATAACATCGTGCCTCTCGATAGCTCAAAGAACGCGAACCCTCTCCTTCCGCGAGCGGAAAGCGAGTACGTATAGATGCGTACCATAGCGAACAGAAGATACAGACTTTGACATTCCGAATTTTCCTGCTCTAAGGAAATTCGTTACTTTCAATTCCAATCGTACACCAATCGTACACCAATCGATACACGACCAGCCGATAATTTCGGATCGGGCGATTAAAGATCCCAATATGTATAGAAAGAAAAATAAAGAAAAAGAAAAAGAAAGAGAAAAACTCGACGGGCCTTATCGTTTATAGGCTTCCCGATAGTATAGCATAACACTATGGATCGATCCGATCTATAATTCGTCGAACTCGAACAAGCCAAGTTCGATCTAGGTTCGCTCACTGATACGACGGTGGTTTAATGATGTCGCAACTGGTCCGACACGGTGTCACGCCGGATTAATTCATATTATGACGGTGTAGTAACGCGCTAGAGCTCGGTCTGGTATATACGTAGCTTTCGGTGGATGAACGGAGTGTACACGACGTAGGTACATTAAAATACGAGACTGTACGCTTTGACGTGTAGCGACGTAGAGAGCGTAGAGAGCGTAGAGAGCGCGCTCGTTCACGGCACGTTCAACAGCTCGAACAGTGGATTTCACGGTGAAAATGTCGGCGGAAGGTGGAGGAGGGACGGGGAGACGGGGTATCATGGGAGAGTCGCAGGACGGACGAGTTACCCTAGCTGCGAACGGCCACGGCCGTTCGGGCTCATTAGACGATATGGGAGCTCGTACATCGCCCATTTCCCCCACCCCCCCTCCCCTCCTTTATACCCCGCTCGGTATCTGTCTACTATCAGTCCCAACGGTCACTTCCAATTCTTCCTTCGAGCACTCTATCGAAAATCTCTGATCGAGATCGATTTCAGACGAAATATTTCTCTTTTATATTTGTCAAATCGTTCTTATCTAATATATATTGGCTGTTATAATTCGATCGTATTTCCATATTTCTATATTTTGTATAAAAAAAAAAGAAAAAGAAAAAATCCGCTAAAGATACGTATTCGATAGAAATATGGAAAACTCGTCGAATGGGTGAAAGTAATTTCCACCGGTCGTTAAAGGTGTTTACGCTTCCCGGCAGTGTCGATAACGCGTTCGTTATTAATCACGACGAATTTGTCGTGATTAATTATGCTTTTCGCTCGATTAGCTTCCCTATATCGGAAACCGTCCCTCTCCATCTTCTTTACTCCTTCGTACCGTTCGCTTTTTCAACCCTCGACGGGCTTTGTTTTCTCTACCATCTCCTTGTTCCTCGCGAACGTGAATAATCAAGGTCTTTTTTTTTACTCATTACGAATCTATCGATTCTCCTTTTTCTCCACTTAGATGTCTTAATGAACTCACTCGTAAGATCATTTTTGCGTTTCCTCATTTCTCCTTCTTCTCATCTTATAGTTTAAATCATAGTTTAAAACTTGAAAATTTTACCAACTCTGCAAAAGTTGATATCTTCATCCGGTTGATATTTTCATCCGGTTACATATATTTATTTGGACGAATGAGCGACGTTGCGTATAACGTCCGATTACGTTGTCGGAAGTTATCGTAGAAAAATGTCGATGGACGACGGTTGTTGGGGAAAGCATAGAGAGCGAGAGAGAGAGAAAGAGAGAGAAAGAGAGATGGAACCTCGAGAAACGGAACGAGAATGTTCGCTCTCCGGTAGGAGCGTTCGTACCGTTCGTTGTTTGGTACCTGGGTCACGTACTTGTTCGTATTGACAAGCAGACCACCGCCGCACCGACTCGGCACGGTTCGACTCAGCAGGGCGTCCCCTCTATCCTATCCTTCTCGGGAATCTCCGATTTTCGTTCGAGGCTCGGTTTTATTCGAAACCCGTTTGTAAATATCGCTCGTCCACTTTTTTTTCTCTCTTTTTTAATGCGATTGAAAAAGTACCAACGTCTTTATATTTTGAAAAACTTATTTGTCCGCATAGATTTACTTGAAACACTTCATTAAAGGATATAATTCGTTTCAATTATATAATAAATACAATTAAATTTATCCTAATAATTAGGTAACTAATTGAAATCGATTAAAAATCGGAAATTTTTTTGAAAATATTGTATATACTTATTTCTATCCGACGTGTGCTTTATATAAATTTCGTTCCTAAAATTGAAGTAGAGTTTTTATTTTTTTTAGGGTACTCGTTACTGCAGTTATGAAATAGCAATGAGCCTGCAGGTTCAGGCCCATGTGCAACGCCCTGCGAGGTATACGCCTCAGGAAACCGTCAAGGTAAGGATAATTACTTGACTCTTATTTCAACGATGTTTTCTTCCTATAACATTTCTTTTCCGAGATCTTGGTTGCGTCTTTTTAAAAACAAAGGAATAAAGGAAAAGAGGAGGAGGAGGAGGAGGAGGAGGAGGAGGAGGAGGAAAACTTTATCCGAGGAAACCTTTTTCTATAAATATATCATTCTTTCAAACGGTAAACACCTGTTCGAGTTTAGCGCTTGAAAGAAATACATTTCGTTTACAATCTTTGTTTCTTTTTTTTTTTATTGTTGAAATAGTTTGTGCGTGTCTGATAATAAAATGCCTGCACGCATGAATTTATCTTTTTTTTTTCTTTTTTTTTTTCGTAAAAACGTTCGACCGCTCGCTCGCAGTTCGCTTTCTTTGGAAATTCTCGAAATAGCGGGCTTAAAGCTCACCGAGCTTTGAGCTTGATTTGTAGGCAAGGAGAAAGTAGAAGAGGGGAACCACGCCCCGACGATGAAGGAGGGATAAACAGGGAGGAGCAAATTTTTAAAGACGAAAACTTGAGGGAGTATCCTACATAGTTCCTATACAATTGGATCGAAAAAGTCGACACTTTCGTTCGTTCGCGATCTTCGTCGTTAGATACTCGTTTCTATTCGTACTCCTCGTACATATCATAATATAATGAACAACTAAATAGATATTTAATTGTCGTAGAGAAAGAGAGATCGTTCGTATCGTAAATGTAAGAAATCCGTCTCGACGAGCTGCAAAGGAAAAGGCCTTTATAGCTCGCGAGATCGGGCATCCCTCGGATAGGCGCGAGCTTGCGGTCGGCTTTTGGGTTTACCTCCGTCCCTTGGCCGCGTAGATATGATTAAAGATACAACGCCTACGTGTCTCGTGGCTATCCGAAGTAGGACGAGACTGTAGACCCAGCGGGAGATGAAAGAGGGTGTAGGTACTATGAGTATACTATATAGTTGCCTTGTATATCGCTATGGGGAGCGAGAAACGGGTCGAGCGAGCGAGCACCTTAAATTGGCTTACGTCAACGGATTCTTACCACGGCTTGCACGCGTTCATTCGACTTCCGAGAGTAGTAGCGTGTGATCGAAGGAGGAGTACGAAGGGCGCACACCCTTCTTCGTACTCTCTCTCTCTCTCTCTCTCTCTCTCTCTCTCTCTCTCTCTCTCTCTCTCTCTCGTCAAATGCCTAGCGCATTTTCGGCACCCTACACACTTCTTTCGATCGTCGTCGCAAATTTGGCAGAAGAAACGTCAGCCGTAGCGCTATTAAGCGCCGAGATCATCGATTCGAATCGAAGATCATTGGAGTTTCGTACTAGTTTGCCTTTTAAATAAGCCAGTTTGGCTTTTTTTTTTATCACGAAACTAAATCCGTATGCAATTATCATCGAAGGATTTCGATCAAAATCAGTGCAATAAGAAAGACACACTGCGTAGGTCTATTATGGTACGTATATCGCGAAGGCCGCAAGTCGCATAGCTCCCAACGATACGAGGAGAAAAGAAATGTGAAGCTCTCGAGATAAGGGAGTCCCTAGACTTTTCACGCTGCCAAATTTTTCCGCATTTCTGATCGGACGGCACGATAAGCCGTCTAATCGAAGATTAATATTTTTGGGGTAGTTTGACTCACCCTCCGTTAAGGTTCGCCATTAAAAATGTCGACCGACCTTACGTGCCTTCCCGACTATGGCTATTTTTCTAACCTTTTCGTTCCCCCGCTCTCGAAAAGTGGAAAATTTTCATTCGAATGGAAGATAACTCGTAAGAGCGTGACACGGCAACCGTTATTGGAAACGACGACTCGAGGATAAATAGCTTCTAATTGAGAAATTTATAATTGGAATTTACACGGGTAAATGGAATATACATACATACATATATATATATATATATATATATATATATATATATATATATAAGGTTATTTTCTACACATTATATTACTTTATTTATTACGGTTAAAAATTTTTAGTAGTGGATGATATCTCTGGCGAAGAGAGGAACGAAACAGAATGATTTCTTTATGGGAACGATAAATTAACTCGTTTTATTATAACAGCGAATTTATTATCCTTCTCAGTTGTTCTTCCTCCCGTCGTAATTCTGTGATTTCTTATAATTCCGCCGAGGGAAATATCACCTTCGAAAACTTTCCTTTAATCGTCGCTAGGTAGTAATAGCGAAACTTATTTCGAGTCATAGTCGAGCCGAACCTATCGTCCCACCTCTCCCTCTCATTATCCCCCTTTATCTTTTTCGCTCGCGCAAGAATTGAGAATCGATACCAAGCTGGAAGAGTTTCTGCAACTTTACTCGACCGAACTTTGGGAGGGGGCGGTAAGAAAGGGATGGAACAGCGGGTTCTCAGTATGTAGGGGTTTCGGGATATTTATGTGACAGGAGCTGTAACATTCCAACCCTTGGCACAAACCCTTGGTTCGGTTAGCACGGGTCATCTCAAACTCTAAATCCTAATACGACTTTCTTTTTCCTCAAAACGAACGAATCCTCAGCGAATCCTCCTCGTCCGTTAATATCATTAACGAAGGACCCTGCGCGGGGATCCATAGGGAATATGGAAGAATCACCGGCTCCGTTTCGCAACGAACGTTCGTAATATCGACATCGATCACGTTCACGTGCCATTTCTACCTGTACGCCGCGTACCTATACCCTCTTTACCTACCTATACGTATAATACGTCCGTCGTATACATAAGAACATTCGAAAAGATATATATATATATATATATATATATATATATATATATATATATATGCATTTGAAACAAAGTATACACAGCTGTTCGCTCGTTTAAGGTAATTATCTCGAGTGGCGTCGGATAGAATTACCTTTCGAAAAGGGTAAAGGGCCGTCGAAAGAGGTACTGGAAAAGGATTCGTTCGGATGATTTTAAAATGCAATACCGAACGTTCGACCATGGTCCTCCTCCCCCTATTTACGACCATCAATTAAGGAACTTCTTAAAGGGTCCCTTCCTCCCAATTCTCGAATAAATTACTGTAAGAATTTACTTAGCATATCTGAGAATCGCAAGGGAGATCTCGATTTTTCTCGTCGAATTCGACCACTCGAGAATGCTGATGGATTACGTATGTACGACGAATCTTCGAGGAAAGTATGTAACGCGTAACTGGCCCCGTTTCGAAGATTCAACGATTCGCCTCTACCTAAATTATTTAGTATCGAATACAAGACTCCGGTGTTTTGATAAATTAGACGGATAAACGGCGAATCGCGCGCGTCGGCCTTCGTCCACGGAAAACTAATAATATTATTGACCGTGGCGTTGGCACGACGCTTCCATTTTTTTCGTCATTTTATTTATCGTATATTTTCTTTTTTCCCCAAAAATATATCGGTAACTGCTAGTCGGAATGTTGCGAATCAACTTGCATCGAAGTTATAAGAATGATTAGATAATAACGTTCGTAGCGGAACCAACATAAATTTTATGCGCCTGCGATCCGTAAAGAAGGGTCAACGAGCACAAAAAGCGGTCTGCATGCGAAGGCAAACCGTTCATAAGGAAACTCTCGAGCGTCGTGCGTGATAATACGCGTGCATTGTGTACAGTGAGAAGCGGGTATAGCGTGCGCGAGGATCGCACGGTCCTTACCAATGCGGCACGACATAAGCTTCGAATGAAATTTTCCGAGGTTATTCCGATCGGGAAGACCGTGACACTATTCGTTAATAAGGGAATAAGTCGGGAAAGGGTCGAGATTATGGGAAAATTTGGTGATCGGCCCCGGTTCGTATACGCGCGCACGACGCCCGCTCGCACGACGGCCGCGACGTGTTCCCCTTGAAAGTTTAAAGTTAACTTTCGCTTTTCCAACGTCGATTAACCAGCCCCACTCAACTTCTCAGCATCGTTCTCCATTCCCCTATTTCGTAGGAGTCAAGGTAATGCCTGGCCGCAATAAACCTGCCTGCTTGCCTGCCTGCCTGCCTTGCCGCTCGACCGAAGGGACAAAACTTTGTCGGACGCGTAACGCGCATGATCCAACGGCCACGTGGGAAAATCCACCCCCGCGAACGTGAGACCGTTACGCCAACGGGTATATAGCTCGTTCTGCCCAAAAAGCTTTGCTTTCTCCTTTCACGGCCCTCCAAGAGTCTCCGCCCGTAGGAAGAAATCCGATTTCAAGGAGACATTTCGTTCCGTAAAGAGATACGCTCGATCCTCCCCAAAGTGCTGCCTCGTTTCCTTTTCCTATCTCGCATTCTAGTATTCCATCCCTCTTTCGCATTTCGTTCTTTCTCTTGCGAAAATTCCATCTTCTATCCCGTTTCCGGGACAAAATTCCGCGTCGTAGAGCCCCTCGGGACAGTAACTATTTCGTCGATAGTTGAAATAATCGACCTTTCTTCCACGACATATACATCTTATATTATATTTACGTTTGGATAATATCGTTCGAAAAAAAAAACCATTGGAAAGTCAGTTATATCTGTTCGTTATCGAGACGTTCGATCGTAAGTTAGGTGGTCGTAGAAGAAAAGAAAAAAAAAAAAAAAAAAAAAGAAACAGTAAAGAAAGCAAGAAATTCAAATACATCGAATGTGCGTTGGTTGGATGAATTTTCCCAGTGATTTTTCACAGAGTCTGGTGGTTAAGCTCGTTTCCCTCCTCGGCTCCTTTTCTTCTTTTTTTTTTTTTTTCTCTTTTCTTCGAAAAATCCACGGATAGTTTCAACGCGGTGGGAACGCGCCCGAGGGACAATTGTTTCCCGTTCGTTTCGATTAATGGTAAATCCATAGTGGAAGAAACGGAGCACGCGTAAGCTCGGCTCGGATATATCTACCTCCCTCGTTCTGGAAACAACCCTCGTGCGTTTGGAAAGCTCCATCTGTCGGGGAGAAACGACGAATACCAACGGTAGCGAATTTCCTGACGGACAAGTAAGTTTCTATCCGTTGAGATAAAACGTTACTCGGTCGGTAAGAGATTTCTCTGCGAGTATTTGGAATAGGACTTCGAACGAACGCGATTTTCAAATTCCTCTCCATTTTGAATCGGAGCTTGATCTATCGACGACAAGACGATTGACGATAATAACTAGGTAATATTTCATAGATAGAATACCGATCCCAGGGATGGGATTTACCACTCGGTAGCGTCCTCGCGGAATAAGCTTGATCGCGTTACTTCCGCTTCCCGTTAATCCTGATCGCGTCCGACGTAGATGCACCGACGGACCAGCATAAAATTGAATCCGACGTTTGGAAAATTTGTCCGGCTCGGTGAGAAATTGGAATCATTGATTCATTGATTCATTGATTCATTGATTCATTGATTCATTGATCGACCGCAACCACCGTGCGGGTCGAGGATCGCCGTCTCTCGTTCGAACGTTTCTCGAGAGCCAGAACTCGATGGGGGATACGAGATATCGTGGACTTTGCGCGCTCACGCGCCATCGTGCAAGCCTAATCTGGAAGCTCGTGTCGTGTCGTGTCGTGTCGTGGAGGGAGGGGTTATCCATAACGAGATGTACCGGGATTATAAGTTGTAAGCCTCGAGTCGCAAGCTCCGTCCTACCCAAAATCCCAGTTACCTTCCCTCTCCGAGTAATATTAACGCGATCTTATATCTTTGTCGGAACGCGACGAACGACGCGTTGTTATTCTTAACATTTCGGAAGGCAAGATTTTTTGTAAAATCTTTTAAAAGAGAATCGATTCGCGCTATAGACGGTACTACCGTACTGACAAAGGTTACGGGCGTTACCATTATATCGTTATCTCGAGCGTGTTATACTACCCTAACTGGTATACCGCCACGTTACTATATTATCTCCGGCCATTTAGCGTGTTCGACGCAGCCACGTTGCTTTTTTACGTACACCCGTAGCCGTATTTGGCGGGAGTTAAGCGGGATCGATCATCCGTATTAACGAACGCAAAATCGTAATCACATAAGCTGGCCGTCGTAGCGTGACGAGCGGATTTGATTACGTCGCGGTTATCCCTTCCATGACGTAGCCGTCAAAATATTGTATTTCGAAACGACTGCCGTGCGCGTCCAAGTCGTCCTGCGGGATCTATATTCCGCTTTCGTACCTAACGTAAAAGCACGCTGGTGTTCCGAGGTAGCCATAATAATATGATATAATAGATACGTAGTAGCGACGGTAGGTTGCACTCTACAGATAGGGGCTTGAGAGACCCCTTCGGCTGCCATCCGAACGTATGAGATACGTTTTTTTTTGCGAACCCACTGACGCGCGAAAACTCTTCGCTCGGATGCCATTGGATACAGTCTGAGAATTTGATTATATCGCGATGCCGAGTTATACTTCATCTTTTTTTCGAAATAACAAACAGCTTCGCGGTGACGAGTACGCATCGGCACGTAGAAGGATCGGGGGGGAACCCACGCGACCGAATGTAATTAGTTTTTAGCCCCGCAGCCAGCTATGATAGGGGGAACGAGAGAGGACGGGGCATTCTCTAGGAGGAGGAATCGTCGTCGTCGTCGTCGTCGTCGTCGAACGTATCTCCCTATGATCGGCGAAGGCTAGCTCTCGTGCGCGATCTCGTAACGACGGAGGGCTGTTCCTAAGGGTAGTTTCAGTATGCCCCCGGCACCCCTAGCAAGTGCATCTATTGTCGTCGAGTCGAAGAAACCGAAAATACGCTTATCGCTCGGCCAGATCGCATAACCCCGCGTCCGTCCTGATTATTTCATTTTCTCTCTCACTTATCCAATAGTTTTACGTTTTTTGCCGGACATTTTATCGACTCTTTTGTATTAAGGATGTATACCTTCCCCTAGCGACATACCTGACTCTTTGTGCTCATGTAAATCAATTTTTTACTGACAACGTTTACGTGCTTCAACGCATAACCCTTTCGAAATTTCCAATATACGTGTACGTTTACGTTTACGCCTATACACGCGGTTTGCTTCGACGTTGATGCAAAGAAGAGAGAGAGAGAGAGAGAGAGAGAGAAAGGAAAGCGTCAGAAAGCAAAAGTTGCAATTTAAATTGGAATGACTTCGAGGAGAAGAACGTTTCACGTGGACTGGGACTCGCCCAGCCACGAGACCGGGACGGTGAAAAGACGGCCGGTTTCCATCGGTTCGTCCTTCTCTTGTGCTAAAAAGCATTTCGAAGGTGTGGAATATTACGGCGATGGGAATCCAGGGAATATGATGTTCGTAGGCGTTACCGATCGCTACCTTAAATATAACTACGAAAGAAGCGACAGCGACGATCGTGTCGTCGAAGAAAATGGGAGAATAGAGAAAAAAAGAAGAGATAAAGAAAGAATCCTCGCCGAGCGTGAAACGGATAAACGTCGAGGCACGATAAAAGGAACGGAAAAGATCGACGGAAATGCAAGGAGTGTCGTAAAGACGGTTACAAGAACGGGATTCGATTTGAAATTATCCTCTGGGAAAACTCTCGAATCGAGATCAAAGTCTTCAAGTAGTATCGGAAATATCGCGAGAATCCGTGGAATTTCCTCGAGAACGAGCTTGATCCCAAAATCGAAAACAAAGGCAAAGGCTTCGTCCTTCGTATATCGAGGACTTGCGAATTCTAGCTCGGACAGTTCGGGAATAGGATCGCCATTGTCGCCGTTGTCGCCTCGAAGGGACACTTTGATCGATTTAAAGGAGATATCGAGCGATATCAAATTCGACGAAAGCAACAGCTCGGGTCTTGGATCTCCCGATTCCTCCTTATCACTGGAGAATCAAGCGTACACGGCGTTTCATTTTACACAGCAGCAGCAGCAGCAGCAGCAGCAGCAGCAGCAGCAGCAGCAGCAGCAACTTGAGAAGTCGAGAGTACCTTGTACTTGCAAGATACGACAAGTCGAGGTAAACGAACTTAATACGAATAGATACGTATCTTCCATCGTTTATATCGAAACGGACGATGCAAGAGGACGTTCGACGTGAAAAATGTAAAAATCGTATTCCGTCGATCGTGTCGATATTTTTTAATGAGTTTTGAGGATAAGGAGATAATTGATTATTTAGCGGATAGATACAGAGGGAAACGTGGACAAAGGAGAAAGTGGAAAAAACGTTTCGACGGACATATCGAACACACTCGTGCGTTCTAGGCGTCTTATACGCGTATTGCTCGAGGATCAATGAGTTTAGACGAGAGTCATAAATCTTGTGAGTCACGGTGATTCGTGGCCGAGCACGGGCGACCCCATGAGCGTGCAACCACGCGCGATGCGAAGGAATTACGCGCGCGCGCGCGCACCCCATTTCTTGGTACGATCGCGTGTCTACGTTAGTATCGCGAATGCAAACGGAGTACAAGTGATACGTAACGATGTACGTTGCGTTTAACGTCAGCTTAGCCCTTCTCGTTCGTGAAAAAATAACAGCTTTGGGATTTTTGATAAAGGGTATATCGAAGTTTAGGCGACAACTTGTTGTTCGTTTAGATCAAATTCAAAGTCGACAAATTTTCGAAACTTATCAGGGCGCCGTACGTTTCGATCGTCTTTTCGATTTTAGCCGAATCTAAAATCATCTCTACTCATTTGTCATTTAAGCGACACGACTAATCGCGAGATACATGTAGGTATATAAATACAAATATTATAATATATTCGAATATTATAACGATGTCGCGCGAACGATACGTCGAATGAAATTCGCCTTTTAAATTTCTTCAAAGCTGTACGCGCGGCGTTACCCCGTTAGAGACTAACATGGCAGAAACCCCCATGAGACCGAGGGTCCTTTTACGGCCTAACACCGACGTATGATTGCGACGGATATCGTCCGTTCGCCGCTCGTCCGCTCGTCCGCTCGTCTTCCTTTATTAAGGGATCTCTATTCGAACGCACGCATTAACGAACGATCGTTCGTTGATAGGTTTGATTAATATTGTAAATTCTTACGTGCATCGAGAATTCTAACAGTCTAATTAGTTTCGAAAAAGAAAATATGACGATCGATATACGGTGGTAGAATGTTCGTAGTCGATAGCGAGTAGATGATACTCATTGTTCGTAATAAAGTGTCAGAGCGAACGAAAAAGGGAAAAAAGCTCGCGCGACAACGCTCGCGGAGGGTCCTTTGTGTACGCGAGGGTCCTTCATTTTCATGTGGAAAAAATGATTCGCTGTAATCCTAGAGGCAGTGACATGGCAATAACGTTGCCGTAAGCCACCCTTCGCGACGTAGGAGATTCAAAGTGGTTCTTCGGCGATTCGCTCGATTCGTTCGATTCGTTCCTTCGAACGTTCAGTGGGAAATATGCCGTCGGAACGAGCCGAGGGAGAACCTCTGAGAGTAAAAAGGGCTAAGCCGCAGGATCACGAGAGCACGCATTATTATATTGAATTTGTGGAAACGGAAAAGTAAGTTGTAAGTCGTAAGTCGTAAGTCGTAAGGTCGCGATATATTTTTGTATGAAACGAGAGATAACCCGAGTTCCGTTCTCTCTCTCTCTCTCTCTCTCTCTCTCTCTCTCTCTCTCTCTCGATGACTTTACTAACCATTAAGGAGACCGCATCGAGGCTGCTTCGTTTTGGTCCGTAAGCGTTTACGTCGAAATCTTCCTACCGCAAAAAGTCGCAAGTTCTTCGATAGAAATCGAATTGAAATTTCATCAAAAGTTACCTTTCCCACGTCCAAAATTTGCCTCGTCGAGCGACGCACATCTATATACCATTTACTTTTATTATCTAATGTTCCTCTATATCAGCGTAACTAAACCGTCACTCGCTATCTCGTTATTGACAAAATCATTAAAAAATAATGACAATGACAATGACAATCATGGAAATGATCTGTCGACGCGAATAGATGAACTTGACGAGATATAGAAAAGTTTTTTCGATAATAAACTCCAATGATATATAAAAAAAAAAAAAAAAAAGAAAAAACAAAAAAACAAAAAAGAAAAACAAACAAAAAGAAAGAGAAAACGGTGGCTCATAGCGCGTCCTCGTTCCATGGGTCCTCCGGATATGATATACCGAGGGAAAGGGAACGGTCGCTACCCCGAGCTACCACCTTTTCAGCAGCGCACACGTAATCTACTCTTTCCAGTCTTCCACCTCATACTCCTGTTCCTCCTCCTCCTCCTCCTCCTCCTCCTCCTCCTCCTCTTCGAGCTCCGCGTTGAATCGTAGGACAGGCCTCGGTTATTTAGCATGCATCCGAAATCTTCTGCTGTGACGAGCATTCCCTATAAATATGTAGATTTAGCTCGCGCCGAGTCTCGCGCTTCGAGGGACTTTTTCAAGGGTGCTTTCCTTTCCCGGACGACTTTCATCAGCGATGTCAACCGCATTAACCCGTGTACCATTGCGAGTGACGTGAGCGAGCCCGATGATATCACGTTTATGCGCGGGTGCGAGAGGGAAAAGACTCCGATACTCTCCGATATAATGAAATGACGTATAAGATGGGTCGTTGTTCTTCCATGATTCGTTTCGTTCATTTAGAAAAAGAAAAGAAAAGAAAAGAAAAGAAAAGAAATTTAAGCAAAACATTGATTCTCTAAAACTTTAATAGCAAACGTCCTTCGACGGTTAATTTCGTCCAGACCGCGTGCCGTGAAATCGATACAATTGGATCAATACGATTAAAAGGCGTAATCGTTTAATCGCCGGTTTAAAACGCTTTTTCTCGAGCGAAGATAATTCAACGAATTTGCGAGATTTTCGTACGAAAGCATTTTCCAGCGAACTACATTCTTTCAACGGTTCCTTTCACCAAGGCTCGTCCGCTCGTCGTTTCAATAGGGATCGAGCCCGTCGTCGATTCTCCCGGAGTGCTTTTATAATATTCACCCCTAATGTACATACATGAGGGCCCGATGATTTTCTCTCGGTCCGACACCGTAAAACGTTTGCGTGACCTCCCGCTTGAAATAAAAAGGAATAATGAGGAAAGGAAAAAAAGGAAAAAAGGAAAAAAGACAGAAATGTCATTCCTTTGGAAAAATAATATAAATGTTCTCGCTCGTTTTCGGCATTGGGTCGAATGACGAGATCGATGAATATCGAGCGCAGCTCGAATGAGATCCTCGTCGGTTTCCATCCAAAGCATTTTTGAGGATCGTTAGGTATTTGCAAGGTCGCGGCGTTCATCCTCGTCTACACCTATACACCTCGGTCCAAGTATACCGCCACCACGTTTCTTGAGTTTGCATCGAAACGATTGCGTTCGTAAAATATAGGCGTAAAGCAGGCGATACGTAAAAAGGAGTAGTCGACGCGGTAGAAAGTGATTACGACGCTATCTCGTAACTCGGGTACTCGAGGAAGTGATGGGGGATAGGAGAGGGAAGAGCGGGAATCGGGGAAATAATTGACCGATTCTCGTCCCTTTTCATTTCACGCTCAGAGAGACTCGGACGTACCTGGCTGCGCGTAGAGATACGTAAGTACGTACGTGGTACGCGCGGGGAGCGATAGTGCGCGGGCGCACAACGCAGTCTCTTCATCCTGCGGCGCGTTCGACGCTTCGAAGCATCCTCCTCAGTTCTACCGAGTATCTTTGCGGAGTCGTCCGCGCGCTTGTCCTTTTGCCCCTTCCGTTCGATCGATCGACACGAGTTTCGATTAATCGTAAGGTAATCGCCCGTACGATTCGCGTATCGCTCGCTTTTTCCTTCTCTCTCTCTCTCTCTCTCGCGCTCTCGCTCTCGCTCTCGCTCTCGCTCTCGCTCGCTTTACGGCTTTTTCGCATAGAAAACTATAATCCTGTCCTAAGGATCGACAGTGCTCTTCGACCGATAGCTAGAATCGAGGAGAACAAAAAATGTGGCTAGAATGTCCGGCGCGTCCGAGATCAAGATACCTGTGCTTTACGCGAGAAGCAACAGCAGCGACAGCAGTAGCAACGGCAGTAACGGGAGAGGCGGCAAGAAGAAGAAGGAGAACAACAACAACAACAGCAGCAACAACAACAACAACAACAATATCAACGGTGCGAGGGGAAAGAGCAAGTCGTGCACGAAGAAGCTGACCGCGTCGAAATCCATCGTCCAATCGGTAGAGGGATGTACGGCGAATGGATCTATGGGGATTAACGCGGTGGGAAGCTCTTTTCCTAGCGCTCTAAGATCTCGAAACGGCGTCGGTTCACCTAGAAAAATCGCGATTCAGAATTTTGATTGTACGACGATCAAAAAGTCGCCGAGAAGGTGCCCGCAGACGGAGGATCGAGAGTCATCGCAGATTGGTTCGAATCGTTCGCCGAGAAGACGAGAATCCCCTCTCGCCGAGGACTTTGATCGGGACGAGATGGGTTTGACGTTTGACTTTTATCCGAGAAACGCGGAAAAGAATGAGCCTTGTCTGTCGTTTCTCGAATTCGAATCTCTCTACACTATGGAGAAGCAAACGTCGATGCAACCTCGTCGAACCTTTGCTCCTCGCTTGGATGGGAAATACGATATTCTTGGTAGCGGTCAGGGCTTATACGCGGAATTACCGGATTCGGATACATTGATTCGACAACGACCGCATCACCGCCAACAAATCGGTCCGATCGGTCCGATCGGTCCGATCGGTCCCATTGGCCCAGCCAATAAGCTCTCCCAATTCCCCGCGGAAGGGTTCAGTTTCGCGCCAGGCTGGGCTCTGAACGCCGATCATTTCTATCAATGGCAACATCGAGGAAAAACGACTCGGCAGGTACTACGAAAGGTGCTAATTTTTCTCAAAGATTTCGCTCGGGGATTTTACTCCTCGAGTATGCTCGTCCGTTAACGCGATATTTTACCGTCCTTGATCTCCTCTCGAATCGGAATAATTCGAGTACCTCGTTCTCGACGATAAGAATTTTCATCAAGGTCGTACGTACCTTTATTTCGATGAGTCGAATCGAATATAATCTTCACAACGATCGTAAAACACACGGAGCTATTGGTACGTATTCGGCATACGTAGAAAGCAATCCTCCGGACATTTTTACGATAATTTACGATCGAAGAATCTATAACCGAGCATAGCAGGGGTCGATCGGAATTATCGGGTTAAATGAAAATGAGGTGCTATCGGTGACACGCGTTACGGATGGCGTAGGTAGGTATTCTCGCTTGTCGCTCGATCGAAACTCGACGTTGCAACGGCACGGCTCACGCATTCTAGCCGGCTCTCGATCGCGTTTGTCGTTGCAAACCGCGTTTCGAATTAATTGAAAAACGGAAGCAATTTCGGCAAAGCCTCTCGTTTCGAAACGCTACCTTCGATATGCGTTTAACGTCTCTCTCTCTCTCTCTCTCTCTCTCTCTCTCTCTCTCTCTCTCTCTCTCTCTCTTTGTCACGCTCTCCGTTGCTTTCCTCTTCGCTCTTTACTTTCACCGTTACTCTTCGCATTTAGATATCCTGTTTCGTTTTTCGTTTCAAGCTTCGACGCAGTTCGCTCGATATTCTCTCTCTCTCTCTCTCTCCCCCTCTCTCTCCGTGTATCCCTGTTCTCTCGCTTCAGCCCCCGAGGCAAAATCCTACGAGAGAAGCGATTTTCCCATTGGTCCCTTTTCGCCCGCCCGCCCGCCTCACCCACCTTCTCGTTGGGATTCCCCTATCGTACTAATTTTGAAAATCGTGCGGCGAGCGTGCGGTAGGACGCTATCGAATTTTACCGCGTTTCGTTTCTCCCGCGAGCGATTTACGCAAAATTTTATTTACCTCGCTTTGATACGCGCCACGATAATACGATGCCGATCGAAACCGAACGGATTCTCCGACGTAAATTCGAATCTCACCGGCTATTTGGTTCTTTTTTTCTTTCCTCGTTACGTCCGGGCGCTCTCTCCTAGGATACCGTATACGACGTCGATACGTTTACTTTGAGAGAAGAACTTTCGAGGATCCTCGTGTGCCGGGAGGAGGTTAGAACATCCGTGAAGACTATCAAATATGCTGCCCGAGGGTGCGAAGGTACTTTGATCAATCCCAAGAAAGCGTAGCTACTCATCTTCCTTCGGTCGGTCTCTTACTCGATGTTTACTTTAAGGGATCCAACCGACTACCAGCATCTCTCGAAAGGAGCCACGAAAAGTGGTTCGTGATCGTGCTTTTTCGTCGCTTATACATATTGCAGGCGAATTATTTCCTCTCCTAAATAACTCCTTTGGAGCTCTCGCTATTAATCTTTTCGGTCTCAGAGCTCTCTCGGTCCGAGTGATTTTTGATTTTTCCTCCTCTCGGACGTACGGTTATCGATCGTATATGCGAAGGTACGTATATGAAAGGTAAAAAAGAAAAAGGTTGGAAAGCGAACGCGATTTGAAATTTTGTAAAATCCCGCGTATAGACGCGGAATAGCGGATATCGATTCGCGCGTTTTATACTCCTCCGGGCGATATGGGCTTTCCAGGAACGTGGTCGTTGCAGACGATTCCGTGGGCCGAAGGAGCTCGGCGTGAGTCATCGTACGAATCCGACGATTTGATTAAAGATCTATTTTCTTGGTGAGATAGTTCGACGGGCCAAAGATATTTACTTAGCCTTGGGGTAGGCTCGTCCCCAGTAAATTCGGGGAAGGTCTCCGAGTAAGCGAGCGTACGTACGCGACCTAAATCATTTAGCCTGCAATTGCCAATTCGTAGCCCCCAAGAAATCGGCTCGCCCCTCGTTACGATCCTCTCCTTTCTCGTTCCATTTCCCGTTTCTCTTCTCTTTCCTTTATTCGCGTGGTAGGGTCTCGCTCTCGCGAGACTCGCGTCGGTTCGCGCAACGTCAATATCAATTTTTCTTCGAAAACGTTTCGTTTTCGTCGTTCCTCGTGAAAAGGGATGAAAACGAATGGAAAGGGATGAAAAGGGATGAAAAGGGATGAAAAGGCGAACGCGCCTAAACTCGAGACACGTTGAAACAATGGAGAACGCGATTGCTCCTTTCTAAAAGGACGCGCGTTTCTCCCCTTCTCGCGAACGTCTTTTCGTTGGTTTCCCCGTTGAAAGCGGGAGAATAGACTGGAAGTAGGGAAAAATCCTTTTTCCATTTTGGCCAGTAACGCCGGGAGCACCCGGAATCCCAATGTGGTGGTTTCTCGATACGACGAACCCTCTAAGAAACGTCGAGGATAGTGTTGTTATAGGGGGCTCTTACCGACGTACCCATAGTTAACGGGTATCGCGTCCGAAATTGGAGGCGACGTTACGCGCGTCGAAAGAATCATCGGAATGTTCTATACGACAAAAAAAAAAAAAAAAAAAGAGAAAAAACTATGAGACGCGATCGTATCGGCGTGGGCCTTTGGCATTTGGTTGGCGCATAGAGGAGCCTAGACCGGAGGGAACAACGCTCGCGCGAAACAGGTACGACGATCCCCGTGGCACAATGGCAGGGTTGGGCTCGTACGCGTTCGTCTCATCGCCCATTCGGGACAACTCGTAGGTATTACTCGTAGGTAGGATATATTTAGCTCTCGCGTGCATTTGTAACGCGACGCGTAGGTGTAAAGCGTAGGTCATTCGGTGGAAGCATAGCTTCCACGTGGCGTCGTCGTCGTTCCGGCCGCCGATAAAGGAATAAGGAATAAGGAGACGACGTCGTCGTCGTCGTCGTCGACGTCCTTTCGAGTTAGTCGGAGTCTATCGACAAATTCGTAAGAAAGACGATGGCGATTTCTTCGAGATCGCTTTGCGCCTGGGTTGCGCCTGGGTTGCGCCTGGGTTGCGTCCGCCGGTGAACCACTCCGCTTCGCTCACGGCCAAGTTGAAAAGTAATTTCGCGTGGCACTAGCTGATCGTATCCATGACGACGGTTCTGCTTCCTCGAACTTCTCGAGAGGACGCGAACGCGCGAGACGCGTCTACCGCGCTCTCACGCAGAACACGTACGCTTCCATTCCCTCTTCCGTCCTCTTCCGTCCTCTTCCGTCCTCTTCCGTACAGTTTCCGAGGGAGGACCACGTTTCCTCCTCCGTTCTTACTTGGGGGACTGTAACTCGGTTACGACCGTTCTCTCTCTCTCTCTCTCGCTCGTTCGACTCTTACCCTAAAACCGGCCACGAGAGGTTCGATCTCGTATCGAGCCGCTTCGCGATGCTCCGCATCGATTCGTTAATCTTAGGCGCTAACTATTCGGCATTTCAATTTAGTCTCGTATCCCTGAACTACTCGTCGTCCGAAATTAATAGGTTACCATCTTTTCGCAGTGACGCGTAACGTTATCGCGAACGGCCAGGTATAGGAAATAGGGTGAATTTTGCTTTCGGTCGTTATTTCGGTTACGCTCGAAGATTTATTTTCAGTTTCAACGAGGACATATGAATTTTATCTCGGCGCTATCCGAAATTTACTTTTCTTCGGAAAGGTTTGTTTGGGGAACGTTTCTTTTTCTTTTTTTTTTTCTTTTTTCCCCCTTCCACTTCGGAGCCTTTCCTCCTTATCTTTCCTTTGCTCCTCTTTGGCTTCATCCCTTTCCCCCGTTTCTCCCATCCTCCCTCTTTCCGTATACGTGACTCTTCTCCTCGTGGTGGTCCTTCGTTCCCAACCGTCGTCGCGTCTCCACCGCGGTAGGACGTCACGATAGGAGCACGGCCAAGACAAACCAAATTTCATCTCCCTGTTCGTCGGTGGTGCGTGGCGTTCATCGAGTAGAGCCCCTTTCGCATTAGACCATAGACCGACAAAAGGCCGCTCATCCCTTTTGTAGCCCTTTTCGATGGGCAAACGCGCGTCGGCCCCGCAAAATTGTCGTTACGAGGGAAAATCCTCGGCCTACCCTCCCTCCCTCCCTCCCTCCCTCCCTCCCTCTCTTAAAATTCGCACGAATCGCCGTGCGACGGATCAAATAGGAGATCCGTCGCGATGCTAGAGTTGGACGAGTCGACCAAACGCAATCTTATCCACCGAGAATCGGACTCGTATTTATAGGATATATCTGTCTTTACGCATCTACGGGTATACGTATTTCGAAAAGGACGCGCGGATCGTCCGATCTCTCGCGAGTCTAACGACGAGACGAGACGAGACGAAACGAGACGAGACGAGAACGTGTCGCGCACGACGATGCTCCCCGTTAATAAATATTGCCTTCCTCGGGACATCGATGAAACTATTTTCTTCGTCCAACGACGAATAAAATCGTGGCACCCGACGAAAAAACGATTTATTCGCAATTAACCTTATCGTACGAACGTGGTTGTCGTTCGGAACCGAAAAGAGAATCGGTTTGTCGGAAAAAAAAAACTATTTAAAGGCAACGAGTTCTAAATAGAATTTGATCGATCCTTTGCTCGTCGATTCGTTTCCACGTTCTTATGGATAAATTTACGAGCAACTTCGATCGAATCTAACGCGACGCGAGCGAACAATTCTTTTCCATTCTCCCACCGTTTCTCACAGTTGCAGCGAAATTAAACCCTTTCCTCTCGCCAAGAGAAAGAGAGAGAGAGAGAGAGAGAGAGAGAGAGAGAGAGAGAGAAAGAGTATTGCATTTTATCGTCATCGTCGTAACTCGCTTTTCCTCACTCACGCGTCAGGAGTATCCGTTCCCTTCGAGACGTATCGGTTATATCCGACTAAAATTTTCGATCTTAAAGAACGCGTTCGTCCGCTCGGTCGCGCACTCTCTCTCTCTCTCTCTCTCTCTCTCTCTCTCTTACCTTGCATTCGTTCGCACGCGCACCCACTCATCTCGCCGCCGCGTTCTCCATATACGCGTTCTTAGAATTTATTCTTGTTTATTCGTTTCTCGTTCCTACCGCGCGGGTATCGCTTTACCCTCTCTTTCTTTATCCGTGCCTCGCGCGTCCATTCATTTTTTTCCTTTTCATCGCTCAAACACATTTTTTTGTCTTAACGATAGAACGGCAAAAATAACGATATATATGCGTGTTGGGCAAGTGGAACGTAATGGCGGAAAAAAGAAAAGAAAAAAGAAAGTTTTGTTATCCTTTGTACGGGTAAATTCGCAGCGCGTTTTATCAAAGTAATATATAATATTTTGCACGCGTCCCAAAAGGCAAATAAATTCCTCTCTCGAGCGAACGCGCACCGGCCAGACGCGACCGAGGAGAGTGTTTGGTCGGACACCGCCGCGCGAGCCCGTCGCATTCAAAAAGAGAAATTTCATATCGGCTTCTCGGAAGGCGAAGCGATATCTCGGCGCGATATTAATTATCTCTCGCTGGCTCTCGCTGGCTCTCGCTTCGTTGAGAAGCGATCGAATCGTCCTTGCGATCTCTCTTCTCGGAGTCTCATCCGGTGTCCTTGAACGGATGATTAATATTTCTTCGTATCGCCGTTGGCGGGCGACGCGCGAGTTCTAATTCCGCTTACGTAAGAGAAAATTCGAACCATTTCCAGAAAAAAACTAAGAAAATATAATATCGTCGTCGTTGGATATTATTTCGTAAGGTTACTCCACGTAAACAATGTTTCTTCGGGCACCGTAAATAAATGTATAATTCGTTCGAATATTTCCGTTTATTCGTATTACGATTAAACGGAATTTTACCTAGGACATAGTAACGTAACGTACGTACAAGTATGTACCGTATAAATTGACACTTACATGTGTATTTGTTCGAGCCGTTCGTCCGGTAACGAGTTAACGGAGTTTCGAGGAATTAATTTCAGTTCTCGATGCGTCGTCGTCGTTGTCGTCGTCGTCGTCGTCGTCGTCGTCGTTCGGTTCACACTTGGGCTCGTTCTCTTTCGAGTTCTCGAGCGCGCGTCGCTTTGTCAGCCTGGGATATAACGAGCTCGCTTACACGGTTAGTCGACGACGAGAGTCCGTTAAAGGATTCGCGATTTATTCGAAACGTCGTATAGACTTATCGCTCGTATCCTCTCGCATTGTTCGCGAGCTTCCGTCTCGTTCTCTCGCTTAAAGAAGAATAAGATTCCACACACCGGATATATCTGCTCGAAGCGAGGAAGGTAAATGATCTCCTTGCGTGTATTTGCTTGCGTCGATTCGAACAGAGGAAAGAAGACCCCGAACGAGTCAGAGGTCGGTCGTTCGAAGTAAACAAAGTTTGTGCCGTATCGTACGAGAGTAATTAAACGAGATGTTACGACGGAGGACAGAGAGAGGACGAGAAAGCGAATGAGATCGTGCGAGAGAGTGGGAGCGAGAGAGAGAGAGGAACGGAGAGCGGTCGAAAAGGAGGGGATAGGGTACGCACCTACGCGGGGATAAGTAGCGTGTATTCAGTTACGTCCGGTGCGTCGCGCCGCATAGACGCCGCGAGTTGCGTCTCTTCGCCTCGCCTCGCCTCGCCTCGACTCGCCTCGACTCGCCTCGTTTCGGGAGAGACGCGAAAGAAAGGAGAGAACGAGAGGATAGTCCATCGTGGTCGCGCGCGCGCTCACGATGCGCCTCGAGCCATCTCGTTCTTCTTCTTACTCTTCTTCTTCTTTCTCTTCTTCTCCTCTCCGTAATCGCACCGAGAAGGACGCGGACGATTCGACGAATAAAACATCGCCGAGGGTGGAGAGGAGGTGTCGCCGACGTCACCCGCCGAGGATGAGAAGAAGGAGGAGGAGGAGGAGCGACGCGTTAGGTTTTTCCGCGTCTCGGATAGGTCCCGATCAGGGAACGACGACTCGCGATCGCCGATTATGATCCTCGATATTTCCTCCACCTCCCGGAAGAGCGCGATAGCCCGAAGGAACGTGCCGCTTTGTTCTTTCTTTTCTTCTCGCTTTTTTCCCTCCTCCTCCACCACCGGTTTCCCCTTTCCTTGGGAACGTAAGAAGAAACGCGAGGAGGTTGCGAGCGCGCGCAAGTGAAACGACCTTCCTTCCTTCCTTCCTTCCTTCATTCATTCATGCGACCGAGTTGGCGCGGTTTCTTTCTTTTTCTTATTTTTCTTTCGTTGTTCTCTCTCTCTCTCTTTTTTTTTTTTGTTGTTTTCCGTCGCCGTCGGTGTCTCGAGCGTGAAAGAGAGACACGCAGAGACGAGCAGAAAAGGAAGAAAGAAGAAAGAAGAAGAGTAGGAGGGAAGGAGGAAAGGAGGAAAGGAGGAAAGGAAGGAGGCTGGGAGAGATGATAAAACATTGTATAGGACGCGAGCGTCTCGGTGAAAACGGGGCGCTCGTTTCCGATCAGTGGGATTTCGCAGTGCGCGAGTTCTCGATCAAAGTGCTCTATCGTATCTAGGTTGCACCGAGAGAGCGCGTACCTCGGATAGATTTACCGGTGTGTCTCCTATGATCGAAGGACTATAATAAAATTAGTAAGGTGCGATCGGAATCATGGCTTGTATCAGGGCACCGAGATCCGTGCGCAGTTCTACCGACGATATCAAAGCCGATTCTACTCGCAACATCGTACAGGTATACGCGTTCCTTTTCATATTTTCTTCGAAAGTACGACTTTTTCTCTCTTTTTTTCTTTTTCTCGAACCTACCGTCGTCGATCTTGAGGAACGAGGCAACTCGTTCGCTTCGAGTTCGTGACGAGTAATTAGAAAGAATACTAAAAGTAGAGCGTAACGTCGCGGACTAGCGTTTCGATGAGAAATTGGACGTTCGTTGCGTAGCTGCATGGCTCGTCGTCCGACGACGACGACGACGACGACGACGACGACGACGACGACGACGACGACGACGAGCGAACGTGCCTTCGCCTTCGGTGGTTACGTACGTGTACGGTTAATGATCGTAAGTGCGAGTACGTGATGGGACGTGCGATCGTGCGATCGACGTACCAATGAGATCGCCGGTTACGTTCCTTCCACGAACCTCCTTCGTCTATGCGCGGACTACGAACGCGACTTTACGAGAGGGGAACGACGTTCGTTTCTCCCGCTATAACCTACGTCTACTTGCCGTACAGTACACATACAAGTGCGCGCGATTCGATTCGTCGCACGAAATTTCATTTCTCTTTATCGTTTTACAGATCTACACCGACTGGGCGAATTATTATCTCGAGCGAGGCGGTTCGAAGAGACGAGTCTCCGATCTCCAGGCCGATCTCTGCGACGGAGTGCTCCTTGCCGATTTGGTGGAAGCTGTCAGTAAGTGACACGTATCTTTTTACTCCGAGGCTTACTTATCGTTCGTTACCGTCGACGATCTCGTTGAATGACACGTAAACCGATTTGACGCGCACGAACGAACGAACGAACGAACGAACGAACGAACGAACGAACGAACGAACGAGTAACAGTACCCCTACGTCGTAGTCTACTCGTGCTCGTTTATTCGCTTATGGAGTTGGACAGTTACCCATAACGAATAGCTCTACGAATTATTCTACGTAATCCGTCCGTATATATTTGTCTTTGCTCGTGCCTACGTACCTACGTCGATGGTTAACGTTGAGAACGATATTTATCGTCGAAAGAAAACGATTAAAAATTCCTTCAAAACTCCCTCTTTAAAAGAGCCTCGGGTTTCCGAGGACGAAAGAAGAAATCAAATAAAATAAAATAAAATGACTTGGCATTGATCTCGCCGTTCGTTTCTTTCTTATTTTTCAGCGAATCAAAAGGTGATCGACGTTAACCGGAAGCCCAAGAGCGTTCAACAAATGGTGAGTCCCGATATCCTTGATAATATTATAATACGTTACGTTTCCCATCGAGCTTCCTGAATGCGCATGAAACGTCCTTACTCGCTTCCTCGGCGAGTCCATTAAAGTGCCGTTCTACGGCGGCTTACGCGAGTCGTCCTTTAAAAATAGAAAGCACGCAAGCACGTTTAGGGCACGTAAAGAAAGTCGAGAAAAGCGTCGCACGATTCGTCTGCGCGGCTACGGCAGCTACGTGCGTCGTACCCGTATGCGTGTGCGTGTGCGTGCGCGTGTACGTGCGCGCTCACATATACTCGCGACAACGTTGAAATTGCGTCAAGAGATTTTACGATTTCACCATTTTACCATTTTACGATTTAACGATTTAACGAAATATAATTATCCGTAGAGGCGTGGTTACTTTTCGCATGTTATTATAAAAAAATTGCGAACGCGCAAGGATGCAAACGTTTCCAGGCGGTGGGTCGCGCGAGGTTCAGGCAAACGCGTCGCATCGTGAAACCTAGTCAAATGAAATCGTAAATAATGTCCTCGTAAAACTGGTCTCGCGTTAACTCGTCGTTCCTATTACTGCTCCTAGTCTCTCTCGCGATCCGTTTATTTTCATTCCAATTTCGCGGTCTCTAAAAGGGCATTGGTCGATCGAACGAGGGAAGAAAAGCGAGGGGGTAAAATTAGGATCGAAAGAATGCCCTAGAGGAGTAGCGTACCGAAGGAACATAAACCAGCGAAAAGAAGAAGGACGGAGAGAGAGAGAGAGAGAGAGAGAGAGAGAGAGAGCGGACGGATGAGAGCGGGAGAGAGACGGTCGATGGAGATACGCTGGTGCATCTCTGGGAAAAAGCAACCAACCACCGCGTCGCTTCCGGATGAGAATCATAGACGGATTACATTTCCAATTGTCGAGCGTTAACCTACCGTCCGCATTTGCATAATCCATAGTTGACATCTGTGCTGGCCTCTTTCACGTTACAAAGGGACAAGGAATTGTATTACGAAAGAGATATTTACGCTCGTTAGGAATTCCGCTCGTGGCTTTGGATCCTTTCGTAGAAACGTCGGGCATGTAGGTGATATTTCCTTTTTTTTTTTTTTTTCTTTACAAAAAGACCAATCAACGAATATTATAGTAATTTAAAAAAGAAGAGAAAATTAAGAAAATACTAAATATACCTGATGCACCGAGCTCGCGATAGGAATCGTATGCGCTCGTAGGGGAGAAGAAAAAGGCATGCGTTGAGAGTAGTCTTTGCTACCCTCGTCGTCGTCGTCGTCGTCGTCGTCGTCGTAGAAACGACGAACGCGTGCTCGTTCTCCTCCGCGTGGTAGACGCGCGTCGGTCTGCCTCGCCGATTTCGCGGTGTCGAGGGTGGACGCGAGGATGAGGAAAAAGAGGACCGAGAGAGAGAGAGAGAGAGAGAGAGAGAGAGAGAGAGAGAGAGAGAGAGAGAGAGAGAGAAAAGAAGGGCTTGGGTCTATAATTAAAACGCTCGCCCGCTTGCTCGCTAGCGCGCGCGCGAGCGCGGGTATCGCTACGGTTGAACGCGCGAGCGCGAAAGTCAAATCACGTGTTTTGCCTTCGGGCTAACGCGCAGCACGCGACTTACACGCGGTCCCGTCTCCTTCGTTCTATCCTATCTCTCTCTCTCTCTCTCTCTCTCTCTCTCTCTCTCTGTTTCTCTCCCTCTTGTCGTCGAACGACAAACAGCTGTACTCCGCAACAAGAAATAGGCAATTTTATCGACGCTATCTCAATTTTTTCGGGAATACCAGAGCGATCGACGACGCGTCATTGGTCCGCTATTTTCTTTTTTTTTTTTTCAATTTTTCGATCTAATATCGATTCGACGTAGTTGGAAATTTGAAAAGGTAACGATCCGAGTAGAACTCGAGCGGCGAGGCACAGCGCCGTTTATCTTCGACCGCGTCCACTCGGTTCTTCGCGATCTATTTCTATTTCGCAGAGTGGTCCACTCGTTTCGTCGCATGGCTCTGACTCATTCTCCGTATATATTAGTCAACCACTGCTTCGGTTCTAATGAGACTCTACGCGATAATTTTATAAATAAAAGCTCGTCGCGCCGTTGGTAAGAACTCTCGATATCTCTAATGGATCTTGTAATTTTTCTTTTCTCTTCTTTTCTCTTCTTTTCTCTTCTTTTCTTTTCTTTTGTATTTTTCAAGATGAAACCATACGAGACAAATTCCCATACGTATGACCATAGGTATGTACGTATGTAGGTAGGAGCCTCGTCAAGTATTTAACCAATCGTTAGAATCTTTCGATCGTAGATCAACGAAGAAAAGTCATTTGTAAATATCCGTCTTGAGTCGACGGAAATTTCAAAGAAGGCTCTTTCTCTTTCTCTTTCTCTCGCGATCGTATAAATGGATTGTAAATGGATTGTTGACAGAGTCGAGATCGTCGAATGGAAGAGGAATTCTTACCGAACGTTTTTACCTAACAAACGAGTCACTTCCAACGCGCTTGTTATCGATCGTAGCCATTCGCTTTGCAACGTACAAGGATTCGTCGTACGTTCCCGTTATAATTCCTTCCAATGATTTATAATCAAGTGGCATTAATGACTGTAATCGAGCGTTCGATGTAACGAAGGAACGCGCGCTCGGACGACGATCGACGTGTAAGAACGTACGAAGAGGACAGGCCCGTGTTGATCCGCGTGACGTGTAATTTCCTCCTGCGAGACCTCTCTACGCTCTTCCTTTTCGTAACGATTATCCTTCCGTGGTTATATCCGCACGTGGATGTATTTTAGCGATATAATTTCGCGTTGCGCAACGATCGGTCTACTTACTTTGGGTCGTCGCGTGCGGACCAATCGCGCGACGGAATCGGCACCAGGAGCCACGTGGATACCTGCTCGGATGGTTGCTTTATGGTTCGCATATGAGAACGAATTATTCTCCCAGAGTTCCACCGACACGCCGACGCTCGCGTTTCTCTCTCTCTCTCTCTCTCTCTCTCCCCCCATCCGTCCAATCGTCGGGTACCTTACCTCTACCTCGTGCTCCTCGTGTTCTCTCTCTCTCTCTCTCTCTGTCTCGTCGGTCGGTGTCTTACCGTGGGTCCAGTAGCAGCAAGACCGTCGAGCAGCGAATCGGCGAGATCGTTGCCGCGCTTGCCGCTCGACCGGTGATTCCTGTCCGGAAAACGATACTGGAAAAGTTTGCGGGGAGAAGAGGGAAGAAGAGCGTGCACCGAACTGGTCGCGACTCGTATTCGCCTCGTTGTTAGTACTCGGAAATTTAGCGAGCGCTCGTCGAGGCGAGAAAGTATCTCCGATGCCGAGTAGATCCGAGTATCTCCCTGAGAAGGTTGGAAGTCGGGTCGATCGAGGAGATACGTCGTAGATACCTGTAGTAGTGGCGAGGGGGCGGAGGAAAGACGCGAGGTAGGGGAGAAAAACGAAAGAGAAGAAGGATCGATCGTACGTAAGGGAATCTCGCGATAAGGAGTCGCGTCGCGGACGTTTCTCGGGAAGAAGCTTGTACTTTTGACGAGTCGACGATCCCAGTAAGTACTTGTAAAGGAGAGAACGTATTTCGCAGAAACTAGTTTCGCTTTTTTGATGCGAAGAAGGAGGAAGATGGATGGATGAAAGCGAGAGAGAGAGAGAGAGAGAGAGAGAGAGAGAGAGAAAAGTGTCTTCTTTAAGAAGATTATAAATAGGTGCGAGGACG
The DNA here is from genome assembly GCA_911387935.1 of Dolichovespula saxonica. Lineage (NCBI taxonomy): Eukaryota > Metazoa > Arthropoda > Insecta > Hymenoptera > Vespidae > Dolichovespula > Dolichovespula saxonica. The sequence goes on from OU426999.1 coordinate 57,213, forward strand.
GTCTCGAAGCAATATTTTAACGCTCGACGAAGCTCGACGATTAATTGGCTCGTCCAACGAGAACGAAAGCCGATGTTTCTCTTTGCGCGAGTTCGTAGCGGGCGGCGATGACGGTGCGCGAACGAGCGAGCGAGCGAGCGAGCGAACGCGGGATCGCGATAATCGCGCGCGAGCAATGGTAGTCGGCGTCGATCGTCGATACGGGCAGGGAGGGATGCTTGGACGCGCGCTTATATCTCGGCGATCGACCGATAAAAGGGAATAGCGTGCAAGACCAGTGGCAATCGATATCGTCTAGGCCGTTTAGACCGTCCGACCATCCGAGTAAGTAATCTCGCTTAAACGGCCCGCTACTTTTTGCCGGCGTAGCATGGCGCCGAGTACCACTTGGCGGGAAATAAGTTTTACCTTTCTTTCGCGATCTTCCGAGACAATGCCGGATCTTGTAACGCGAGTAACGGACGGATCGAATCTGTTTCTATGCACGATCATTTGGTTATTTTACTTTTAAAACTAATCTTTCCTTGTAATTTTTTCTTTATAATAATTCGATCTATGGCGTTGCTCCTTCCAATATTAGATCTCGTCGTTCTCGCATAATCCTCAAAGAACGTTTCCTTTTCAACGTCGTCATCGTCGACGAGCAAGTTCGACGAGAGCGACGATTCTTCCAACGAGATTGGATAATAAGAAAGATTAATCTGCATGCTCGCTCGGTGGAATATTTGTAAGTTAAATGAAGCGAGCATTAATTGGGGACAACGATGGCAACGCCGTGAAGATTCTTCTTCCGACGAGAAGGAATTCGCGATCGCTTCGCCGTCCTCGGCGTCTAATTGGATTTAATTTGAGGTTCATCTTCGAACAATGGAAAAACGATGAAAATTCCCTTCCACGATGTAGGATCTCTCTCTCTCTCTCTCTCTCTCTCTCTCTCTCTTTCTCGTTCACGCAAAACGCGTCTTTTGTTATTCTAGAGTACGATTATCGCGGGGACGTCGTAAAAATGAATTTGACGAGGAACGATAGGCAAAGTGCCTTGAAAAAATGATCGCGATAGATAAACTCGACGTATCGTCGAAGCGTTAGGCTGTACGTCGTAAGTGGTCGTCGAGTAGTGTCATTTCTCGGTCGGTTCGTCCGTCCGCTCGCTCGCTCGCTCGCTCGTTCGTTGAGAAAATAAGAGAGTAGGGGGGAGGGGAGGAGAGGGGAGGGAAGGAGAGGAAAAAAGAAAAAGAGTCGCATCGAGGCGAATGGTGGCATTAAAAAATGGCAAGCGCGTCATCGCGTCGCGTTGAAACAAATTCCAACATTTCCGGCCGGAGCGAAGTCTGTCTCGAGAAGTCGACGGTTGTCGCGTTCGTCGAAGCGGCTTGGCATCGGCAGAAGCCGCTTTCTCGCAACGTTTTGATAAAGGTCTCACGCGCGTTCGAATCGGCTCTTTCGCGTTAGTTCGCCGTGCCCCGATGCGGTACTACGCATCGGCATCTATTCGCCTACTCACGTTCGATCGTCGATCGTCGATCGTCGATCGTCGACCGTGCGAACTGGCCCGACGACTCGGAGACGTCCGAGATATCGACGTTACTCTCTTATACGTCTCCTCTCCTTTTCTCTCTTACGCTATTAAATAGGACAAAATCGAAAATCCCGTTGAATCTCTATTTTAGGGCTTATGATTTTGTCTTTGAAGGAAAAATGTTGCGACGACGGATCGGATGGTGGTCGGTACGACCCACGAAAGGAAGGAAATTACGAAACGCGGACGAACGAGATAGCATTCGCGTATCCGGTATGCAAAAGTCACCGAGACTACGAACCGAGGGAAAAGCAAGGAGCTGGGATAGGTGAAAGGGCGTTGGGTTCGCTCGTTTGCCACGGTACGTTGTACCTTATTGTGCAACTCCGTGCAAATCCTTGACATCCATTCGCTCGTCTTTTTACATTTTTCTCGAGCGTGTAAGGTCGACGGCGAATAACGAGATTCGCCTCTCTATCTATTTCCTATTCCCATTACGAGAGATGGCTACACCTATGAAATTATGGGATCGCGAGTAAGCGAGCACGAGATAATACGTGTAGCGACTCGGAAATTGCGACCTCGGAGATGGATTCGACCTAGTAGCGAAGGTTTTATCGCGACGACCGACACACGCTGTGCCGTCGAGAGAGCGAGAGAGAGAGAGAGAGAGCGAGAGAGAGAGAGAGAGAGAAAGAAAGAGTTAAACGAGAGATATCCTCGCCTATTACGAGTGACGCGATAACGCGTCCAATGAGTCCTCGCTTCGTCGCTACTTTTCAATCTCCGTTACGATCGATGCAACAACGCGTCCGTAATCTTTGTCACAGATTTTATCCCACTAGCGTCTTTGAATGCGACCCCTTATACTCTATTATTCGTATATCGTCGTTTAGCCGATCGAACGTTTATTCTTTCCTTTTACTCGTCTCCTCGAACGAGGCTCATACGCGAACTTGCGTCGAGAACTTGCGTCGAGAACTTGCGTCGAGAACTTGCGTCGAGAAATTGCGTCGACGGTAGAAAAACGTCGTCCGATATTTTTTATTTAACCTTTTCCCCAGAATCGTGGAAATTTCTCCTTTCCCGGCGTCGCCCATAACCGAGATCGGATCTAATAGGAGCTATCGAAGGAATATACCGCGAACGCGAAGGATTTCGAGGCACATTCCTAGCGCTGCCGCGAGAAAGCGAAAAAGGAAAAGAGCAAAAAAGGAGAATTACCCGAGCCAAGGCAATTCTCGTTCGCTTACCGTCGCTTCGAGCTGCTAATAAAAAAAGAAAAAAGAAAAAAGAAAAAAGAAAAAAGAAAAAAGAAAAAAGAAAAAAGAAAAAAGAAAAAAAAAGAAATGCCAAGTTTCTCCGTGCGTTAACTACGACGCAGGTTCCTCTTTCTTTTCTCGCGTCTGTTGTAACGCGTCTCGTTGACGCAACGTGTACGTAACCGAGTAAGTAAGAACGACGTAAGTACGATCTCGCCGCGATCAAGGCCGAAGAAACTGCTCCGACGAAACGGTGGTCATCTAGTTGATTCTATGAAAGAAATCGCGTGGACCGAGTATAAGCGCATAAGAGCCAAGGACGACGCACCCGAGTCCCGTTCCTCGAGAGATACCATCTAACGTGATCGATGACGAGGGGAACGTCCTCCCGATCCTCTCCTTTTTCTTTTCCTTTTCCTCTTCCGTCGAAAATGAAAGACAGGACATGGAAGATGCGCTTTCTCTCTCTCTCTCTCTCTCTCTCTCTCTCGTCGCTTTCGCGTCAAAATCGTTGATAGTTTCGAGGGTATCGAAGAGCTGATCGAAACCTCGCGTTCGTTCCTTCTAGTTGCGTTCATAAAACTTTCAAAGACTCTTCGTTCGTGACAATTCGTAGACTCATAGGGTAATATTTATTGAATTCGTCCAAGAGGATTTAGTATCGAACGTTTCACATATTCCTACGATATAACGTAGAATATTCAATGAGAAAAGATAGGATACGTTGAAAAATATGTACGTTCGAGTAAAAAAAAACTCGGCTTTCTTTCTCTCCGCCTTAATCTTTCGCAATAATTACGTAAAGTTTAGTAGCTTCGTCGCACATGGCCCAGGAGAAGAAAAGTCAGGCAGTGTCTGTCCGTACGCGTGGCCGCTCATGAATCGGATGACTGTAACGTCGAGGAAAGTCCGGAAGGCACGAGTCGTCTAAATATAATCCATCCTTACCCTCCTTATACCGGCGCGGCGCCCTGGTCTTGGGAGTCTCTCTCCTCTCTCTCTCCTCTCTCTCTCCTCTCTCTCTCCTCGTTTTTACGTTGCTCCGCGATAAGGTGTCAGAGCGGTCGGGAAATCTGGAAAGAGACGACGAATCGTGCCTTGCGATTAATTTTAATGCGATCGAAAAAGAAAGTTTAGGACGCTTCGGAAGTTTGCACGGCGGCGCGCGAGTGTTCCTTTTAAAAATAGTATGTGTATATATATATATATATATATATATATATATATATATATATATATATATATAAGGCCCGTGGCCGAGCCCTACATCCGTAAATCGCTTAGGAAGAAAGTTCCTCTAAATATAAATATAGCCATTGGTAGAAAGCAAGCAGCACGACGCGTGCTGGCGTGCGTACTGGCGAGAACGTCAAAGTTTCTTAGCTTTGTCGAAGGAATAAAGAGATATCGCGACGTCGAGCAATAAATTGCACTCTCGCGAGGGCGGTAAAGCGCGAACCATTTATAAAGACGATCTTTTAAACGAACGATCGAAATTTAAAGGACGATCGGATTCGACCGGAAGGAAAGAGATTTCGAAACGAGTCTTCCCTTTTAAATAACCGAACGTGGAATAGAATCGAGAATAGTTTGTCGTCGAAGCCGTTGCTAGTCGATGGTACGAGTGTCTTCGAGTGGATGCTCAATTAGGACCCTCGCGAAGACATTTATCCGCGCAGGCGGGCATCCGCAGGGCAATTATTGCCTTTTCCCGGTGGCTCCCGTTTCTCTATGCCATTCCCGACGGTATATATACCGGCGGCTCTACATGGTATATACGTGGAACGGAGCCGGTCTTCCGGCTCGAAGAACCGAACTCGCTCGTTTAAACGTTTCCACCCGCTAGTGATCTCGGAGTCTCGATGAGGCGTAAACCTTCTTTTAGCGAGAGTTACATCTCCATTTTATTCTTAGGCACGCTTCTCTCGATAGTCATCGTCTCTCGTAGGCGTACCAGAGGCATCGCGGCTACGCGTCGGCGTATGAAAGGGAGAGGAAAAATGCAGCTTGCTGATTTATGCGCGATTCTTCTTTTCCCGTTTCTCTCCTCTCCTCTCCTCTCCTCTCCTCTCCTCTCCTCTCCTCTCCTCTGCATCCTCCGAGCCGGTCCGCCGGGAGAAGCCAAGACGTTACCATAAGGGGACATCTCTGGCCATCTTTGGATCTCTCTCTCTCCGAAGCGCTCTCCGAAGCGCTCTCCGAAGCGCTCTCCTTCTTTTCTCCGAGCGACTGGTCGCTTGGACTCTCGCGCACGGACTTTCTCGCTCGTATCCTCGATCCATCCTGCGAATCGAGCGTTATTTTTAATCGACCCGTAATAAGGAGAATCCGAAACGTTCCTTCCTCGCCCTCTTTGACGAGTCTCGCCTTTTGATTTACGGGATAGATAAGAGATCGACTATATCATCGATCTTTATAGAGGAGAGAGAGAGGGAGAGAGAGAGAGAGAGATCGACGAGAGACTTTCGAGTCGTCTCACGATCTCCTCGTTATCAGAATTCACTCGGCGTTCTTTCCTTTACGAGTCGCTCTAGCTCGATTCCGCGCGAGATCTCGATAGAGAAGAGGGAGCCGAAGGAAAAGGTAGAGGTTAAACAAAAAGGGCCAAGACGTCGTCGGAGCGAGTACGCGTGTATTCGAAAGACAGAGAGGAACGCGTTAAAAAGAACGCGCCATCGCCATTTACGGCCGTCATCTCGCGAGGATGCGACGAGAGTCGCGAGACGCGATACTCCTTACACGGACGAAACGCGAATGCTACGAAGAATCCAGTTAACGATCTCTTACGTACGTCTTGCTAGTACGTCTGCTAGTATCGAATGAAGAAACAACGAACGAACGAACGAACGAACGAACCAACTCGGAAGACGATACGAACGGAAGAACGTCGAAGGGTACTTTGTATTTCTCTATTATTTGTTTTTCGACGATCATTCTTCTCCATCGCGTATGTAAATATTGCATAATACACGAATCGATAATCTTATTTACTCTTACACGGATACGTACGTGTGCGAAAATATTTTGTAACGTTTAACGCTGCCAGCGAGTACGTGGTACGTGTATGTTTACGGAGCGACGGGCGCGCGCGCGCGCGCGCGCAAGCAAGAGACGCGTATATAGTCGCGTTATACGAGCCAACGAGCACAGTCCTGGCTCACCTAGCTGTTGCGCGCGAGCGCAGAGCACCCGGGAGGATATCATCGGGTGAGTCATCTCGCTCCCTCCCTTTACTCTTCGCGCGCGTCCAACAAACTTTCCTTACCAACAACCGAGAGAGAAGAGAAAGAGGGTCGGTGGTATCGGTACGTCGACGTTTCTCTTCTTCCTCCTCCTCCTCCTCCTCCTCCTCTTATTCGTTGTCGCTTCGTCGTCATCGTGGTCCGTGCGAGGACGCTTCGTTTTCTGGGTAAAAGCTGACACCGACGTGGAGACAAAAGAGCTCTCTCTCTCTCTCTCTCTCTCTGTCTCTCCCTATCTATCTATCTATCTATCTATCTACCTACCTACCTACCTCTCTCTTCCTTCCTCCGCGTACTACTACTACGCGCGCGTGCATCGGAGTACAAGGTGGTAGTACAGCGCGATACTGCCCATGACCACCGTGGTCACGTTTCGTGGAAGCTTCTCTCCACGAGAGAGCGTGTCCCTTTGTGTCAAGAGAGACCACCGAGAGTATGAGTTTCGAGCGTAACGCTCCGATATACCAGCTACGAACGTAGAGCGATCGTTCGAAACGAATCTCGAGTTATTTTTCTTACTCTCGTTGTCTCTCCGTTGCACGGCCCTCCTCTGACTCGAGTCGCGTCGTAATTAGCCGACGTCGTGGGTGAGCGACCGAGAAAATGCATAGGTTCGTGCCTGTGCTTTATATATATATATGTGTGTGTGTGTGTGTGTGTGTGTATACACGCACTTACATATGTAGTACCTGTTGCCCGTCCCTATATTACGCGTACCCGTCGTCCGTAGCCATTGTTGACACGTCGATAACGATACGATCTTTAGCGTGCAAATATATCGTATTTGTGGAATGAAAGTACCGTAGAAGGGTACCGGGAGCGGTTCCACGAAAGACAAAAAAACTGACATTTTCCCGTAGACTCTTCCGTAGGTGACTTTATATCTCTTACGATCGGATTCGATTCGAGTTGCGGCCCGTCGCAATTTTGCGGCTCTCGCGCAGCGGACCTAGCTCGGACCTCCGCGAAGACGAGAGGAGAACGATTCGCGGATATGCTCGACGTTTCGGGAATGTACGAGCTCCGCTCTCGATACGGGAATATACGACTCGATCGGTGATGGTTGTAATCAAGGTCGTGGATACGAAATAGGCCTGATTAAGAGTCGACGGGGGGTGGTGGTGGTGGTGGTGGTGGTTGGTAGCGATGGTCGTCGTTCGATTACGATCGACGAGTATTATTAAAACGATCCCGTTGTCGAAAGGATTCGTACTCGTACGCGCAAAGTGTACTGGTGCCGACGATAAGGACGACGAGTACGTTTCTTTCCTAGGACGATAACCACGTGGCAGGTAGCAAAGCTGCCTCCTCGCACAGCTCTTACTCGTATTTTCATCCTTTCATCTCGCATCCTCTTTCATGATCGATCATAAAGGTTTGCTCGTGTGTTGCGCAGGTCGAGAACGTGAACTTGTGCGTGGGAGCGCTCCGAGCGCTAGGGGCGGACGTGGGGGCTGTGAATCCTGGAGAACTAGCGGCAGGATCAACCCTCTGGCCGGTCCTCGCCCTGCTCTTCGCCCTCTCGCGCTACAAGCAGAGAGCGAAACAACTTCAAGACATGCCCAGGTAAATTCGTCGCAAAACGCTATCGATAGTCGGTAACGTAGAATTCTAATCCGCCTTAGGCGGCTCGATCCGTCGGTAAGGAGTTTAGTTATTCGGTATCGGCGTTGCTTTATCGACGACCGCTAACGGGTACGATCGATGCTCCTTCGATGCTCTTCGTTATCGACGATCGATACGACACGACACGATACTTCGAGCACGAGGTCTCTTTTCGTCGATCTCTCGAAATACTCTCGGGAGAAAGGAATCCCTCGGATGATCGATAACGTTATGCGATTTCGTAGCGTCCAAAGAGAAGCGCGGAGATACGACCCGGCGTGATATACCGGCGTCTTTTATTTACGAACGTCCTCGCTCTTTACGGCGCTGACGCTCGAGCGAGCGAGCCTGTTTCTTTTTGTAGAAAAAAGTTAGAAAGGAGGTTTCGTCCGACCACGTAAATTTAAAACGCGTCGTCTCCTTTGATCTCCGAGAAGGAGTCGCGCTGGCACGGTTGGCATGGTAATACGAAAGGAGTCCTAAACCAATGGAAAGTGGATCGAAGACGGGAGGACTCTCGTTTCGTTCGACTTTGGTAACGGTCCTCCTTTACCTAGTTTTCGAGATGCGACCGCGTTCAAAGTTCGTTTGTGCTCCGTAATTACGAACCAACGAACACTCGATCGCCGTCGCGCGTATTTCCATCGAACGAAGACAAGGACGTTTACGACCTTTCGCCGCGGAGTCGATTGTTACGGATATGCTCTGGACGACGGAGAGGGGGTGGGGCGGGCGGTAAAGGGTCACCCACGCGACCAACCAAGAGAAAGAGAGAAAAAAACCGTCGCGACGAGGAAGCCGAAGAATTCCTCGATGATCCGTACTAGGGATGATTTTGAAATTCGATTCGTTCGTTCGACGAAAGAAAAGAGGGATTAATACTCGAGAGGAATCTTTGTTTCCGCGAACGGATCTCGAAATATCCCGAGCGAGTTTCGATCGAACGCTGAGAAAAGGTCTAGAGCTTAACTTTTTTATCCCAACGGCGCGGATCGATACGCGCGAGCGGGAGAGCTCGTTAACGCGCGAGGGTTAATCGAGCCGTGCGTTTTTCGCTCGCGCGTACGATATCGAAAAGCGTGTAACGGCATTTCGCCTCGAAATAACGAGTCTCGAAACGAGAGGTATTTCGTCTTATTTTACCTTGCAACGATTCGCGCGTTTTACGGAAAAATCGATAGATACTCGGGTCTGCACTGCGCGCGTATACCTTCCGGTATACGCGTATAGGTATACGGATGGAGATGGAACGACGTTCATTCGAAGCGTGCCAAATGGTTCTCCTCGATCGGTAAGCATTCGGACGCGAGAAATCGCCTGGCCGTGCTAACCCCATCGTCGAGAGATACCGCAAATCCGCTCTAAAAGGGAAATGTCGCGAACGAAGGAGCAAATATCGTTACGAGCGTGGTGCGCCCACGCTCGCAATAATAGTCCTCTCCTGGAGTAAGGGAAGAAAGGAAGGAAGGAAGGAAGGAAGGAAGGAAGGAAGGAAGGAAGGTCGCGCGCGCAGACGCCCGAGCGAAGGAGAGCGGTTTGTTGGCATAAAAATGACTATTAAAATTGCCAGAGAGATAGTGGAAAGAGCGCGGCGAGCAACGCGAGGGAAAGGAACATGGTGCGAGAGAGGTGCCACCGACCGAAGGAGGACGAAGGAGTACGAAGCGGGCGGAAGGGTGGAAGGGTGGAAGGCTGGAGGAGCGAATCCGCCGATCGCCGCGGATATTCGACGATCGAGTCGAGGAAATGGGTGTTAGATGGAAAAGAAAGAACGTATAACGCGACTCGGGAGAAGAAGAGAGAAAAGTCGGCGCGCATCCTAGTCGTATAGCTGCAAAGGTTGACCGATGTCGCGAATGTACGCGACCGACCGACCAACCGACCGACCGACCGACCGACCAACCGTCCAACCGAGAGAGCGAGAGAGAGGGAGCTACGGTCGCAGGAGAGAGGACGCAGGATAGCGGAACTATTGTAAAGGGGGGTGGGGATGGTGGGGAACTCGACGAAGCTCGAGCTGGAGAAAGAGCGAGCGAGCGAGCGAGCGAGAGGAAGGGAGAGAGCGCTTGGCGGTGGCGGCGGCGGCGACGGCGGCGGCAACGGAGACGGAGACGGAGACGGTCAAGAGAGAGAGAGAAGCCACGTGCTACGGGGGAACGGGAATGGCGTTCTCTCGGGCCTCAGTTTGAAACGGGCCATCAACGATGCCTACGCACCATGGCCGCACCATGAGCAGCAGCCGTACGGAGTCGTCGTGCTCTCCGTAACGTTTCGCCTTTCGTTTTTACGATTTACGTACGACGAATCGACTTTAATCGACTTTAATCGACTTTAACCGCGAAGATGTTCGGTAGTCGGAGAGAGACGGTACCGCGTCGTCATCGTCGATCGCTCCGAATCGTCGTCGGTTCGATCGATAAAAAAAATCGGTGAAACTCGTCGCGCGACGCCTCCGGTGACGGTCTCTCGCCAGAGAACAAAGGGAAGAAAAAAGAAGTCGTTGGATACTTTAGAACCGTCCTCGATCGTGCGATGGAAGAGCTTCGAGGAGCGTGAAACGATCGGATATTCGTTGCCTACCTCTCGCGTCGTCGTATACGCTCGCTCGCTCGCTCGCTCGCTCGGTCGTTCGGTCGCTCGGTCGGTCGGTCGGTCGGTCGGTCGGAGATCTCTCTATCTTTTCACGCCTCGTCGAATGTGTCTAACCGCGTTTTTTTTCGCGACTCGATCGATCGATCGATCGATCGATGCTCTCTCGATCCTTCCCTTTGTCGACGAAGAGTCGTAGAGTTCGCCGATAAAAGGTCTCGCGAGGCAGGCGTCGTCCCCTCTCGATATGGGTAACAGTGGAAGCAGCGGCAACAGCAGAAAGGCACGAAGCTTGCCGAACTCGCCGGAAGCTCACAGGTATTCCTTCGTTCCTTCGTTCCTTCCTTCCTTCCTTCCTTTTGTATTTCGCGCGTTGCCCTCGACGTTCGGTCGCCGCGAACGCGAGCGTACGCGCAAACTCCATTCCGCTCCGTGGAATCTAAGAGAGGACGACCGCGTACGTCGGTCCGGTCCCCGCGCCATTTCTTTCGAATATCAACGCAATCGCTGTTCCAACCAGCGTTCTAATTCGCTTCTCGTTCGTTTTCTCCCATCGCTTTAGATCGTCGCGATAGCAACGATACGACCGAGACTAACGCTCCGAGTAACGGCTGCGCTCGACGACGGTAATACGAAACGCGAGAGCCTCCTTTGAAAACCCGAACGACAACGTGCAGCTGGCGATCGGAGTCGAAACTATTTCACTCCTGTTCCTGCTCCGTTCTCCCCGTTTCTTTTTACGATCGAGGGTTATACGTCCCGGTATGCTGCCCCCTCCCCCGTCTATGCGACGACGCTATTCGTTCCCAACTTTGTTCTTTACGAAACCGCTTTCCTTTATCGCATCCGCGCGCACCTTCTCGAGCACGTATTCGATCGAAACGATCGAAACGATCGAAACGATCGATTCTTATCGTCGGCCGACCACGATATACCCATCGAGCGTTTACTACGAACGCTCGCCTACGGTATTTCCTTCTTTCTTCTTCGAAACGTCGGACACCGGTCCTTTCTATCGAAATTCGCCTCGTTATCCCGGCTTTACGTATTCCCTTTTCTTTGTTACTCGCGCGAGCGTCCAAGGACGGCTCTTTTGTGCGAGAGAGAAAGAGAGACGGTTGGCGATCGCAAGGGGTTGCTGGATGGTTGCTGGATGGAGGTAACGGGACGCGCGGGCGTGGGCGCGTAATAATCGAGCCACGCAAAGTCCCTCTGCCACGATCTATATTGAGAAGGAAAACCAGATCCCTCCCTTTCTCCCTTTCTCCCTTGTTCGCGTTGTTCGCTCGCTAGCTAGCTAGCTCGTCGTTCTCTTCCCGTCGGAGGGTCTCGAGAAGACCGGTTAGACCTTGGCCGTCGTCGCCGTCGCCGTCGCCGACGAAACACGCTTCGACGCGCTTTCCATGTTCCTCGAATCTTTACCGCCGAGTGCGCGGCGCTCTCTTCTTTAGAAATTAATCCTTTTCAAATTCCCTATGCACTTTTTCGCGCGTCGTCGAGAATTTCAACGTGATCCGAAAGCAGGGTTGTTCCGATTCCTTCGACCTTTGGACCTATCGAAATTCTCAATTACGATGACGAACACCGATTTGAATGCTCGGCACGGTAGTTACGTTGGCACGAGTCGCACGTCCTCGATCTAGTCTCGTTGGAAATTCCAAGGAGATGCAGGAATTCGAGATGAAAAATTGGCGAGCCCCTAGTACCGCATTTTCCAGTAGTTTTATTTTGGCTCGATCGTGCCCGAGACGAGATAGAGAAAGAAAGAAAGAAAGAAAGAAAGAAAGAAAGAAAGAAAGATGGAATAACGTCTGTTAGAAAGAAATCGAAGTTGATCGATGGGGATATAGAGAGCGAGAGGGAGAGAGTCGACGAGCGTAACGAGGCATGTATCTTTTTCTAACTCTTTCCTCGCCCTTCGCGTTCTCCTCCAGCGGCTTTTTGTCACTCGAGGCCACTCGATTTCGCTGATTTATGCCCGGGATTCGTGCGATTATTTCACGCTACTCCTCTCTCTCTCTCTCTCGCTCTCTCTCGCTCTCTCTCGCTCCGTCAGCGCTTCTCTTTATTTAGCGTGCGAGTTCAAAGACATCACCGACTCCGAGAGTGACTCAATGTTTTCAATGTGAATGGTCGCAGAAATAGATCCTTCGCAGAAAAAGAGAGAGAGAGAGAGAGAGAGAGAGAGAAAAAGACGTACGAGTGAAAAAGATAGAAAGAGAGAGAGAGAGAGAGAGAGAGATCTTCCTTCGAGATCGCACGTTGATTCGTTTATAACGGAGGATCGCTCGTTCGGGAATTACCCAACGAGTAATCGAGCCTCTTCTATACTTTTAACGAGTATTTATTTTTTTTCCCGATCCTCGACAATGTACCTGCTTTAACGAATCTCGAGCGTACAACATTTTTTTTTTTTTTCTTTAATTTCATTTTCTTCCTTATTATATACTCTCCTGACTAATTACTTCGTTAAGCGGAACTTCCAAGAGAATGGAGTACGTGGAACGCAGTCGTTGCGTGCCCGTAAATTTGTTCTTTTCGAATAAGATCGCAAGTTCGACTTTAAAGAGCGCAAAAATATTTGGTAAAACTACCGATGCGTTATGAAGAATGAAAGGTGCTAGGAGGGAGAGCATTTTGCCTTGGGGTTCGAGGCATATTAAAACTCGTCGAGAACGGAACGGCATTACGAGTCGAATGCAAAGACATTTTTTCTTCGTCTCTCGACAAAGGAGAATTTCATTCGGAAAAGTCTCCTCGATCGATCTCGTTATTATCGATCTAACCGGAAGGAAACGATACGCGATCGAGATTATAACTGGTCGTACATTTTCGAGGAAACACTGGTCCAAAGTCTTTCGTCCTGAAATGACGTCAAGTACGTCGTACGTCGAAGAGATTTAACCGGAGCAGAGTTTTATCGCGTCGCATCGATGCCAACGACGCCAACGATGCCAACGATATAAAGGCGTCGTTATGAATATTCGAGTATAAAGGACGTGGCTCTCGATTCCGTATGAAAAAGCGATCGTTCGTGTTTCGAGGAGACGCGAACCCTCTTTGATGAAAAAAGAGAGGATTAGGAGGGAACAAAAAACGGTGGTCTTTCGGACCTGGAGTCGATCGTCTCGTCGAAAGAAAGTACGACGAATGGTTATCCAGTGTCGAGGGTGGAAAAACAACGACGAAGCTTCGTTATAATAGCATCATCCGGCGTAGGTAGCTAAACGGCTCGGTTTTCCTAGAAGCACTCGGTCCTTTTTTTTCTCTCGAGATTATCTAAATTTATCTCTCGAGAGCTGAAACGCAACGTGCAACACCCGCTTTCTCTCTTTCTCTCTCTCTCTCGCTCGCTCGCTCGCTCGCACGCTCCTGCATCGCGTGCTTTCTCCGTCGCCGTCATTATCGTCTCTTCTCGTCGCAAACTGGACCCGAGAACCGGCCTGACATTCGCTGCCGTCTCCTATCGCCAGCAATTATCCCCAATATCTCGCATGGTTTACCGTTGCACCGTTCCGCACCGAGCCATTCGACGAATTAGACCGATCGAACAGGACACTGCGTTCGACAGGGTGTGACGATATACGTCTTCTTACGTAAACTTACCTTTCCTTCCGATAGATTCGGCCGACCTCGAATAACTCCTCTTTGGCATTAACGTATGGCGCTCGAATGCCCCCCCCCCCGCCCGCCCCCCCTCGACGCGATCCATCCTTCCCGAGTATAAATAAGGAAATAATTTATCGAATCGGTCCGTCGTACGAGGAAAGTTCGTAAGAGTCCGCGGGGTGCCCCTCCGATGTCTCCGATGTCTCCGATGTCTCCGTTGTCGAATGGAAAGAAGAATGCGCAAGGTGTGTCTCCGTCCACGGCTCTTTCTCGACTACGTGGGTGTCCGATATGCGTTAGCTTCGCGGTGGCTCGTAAATTAGGCTCGCGCGCAAAACGAGAAACGAGAATGGAAGTTGCGTGTCGAGAGAACACGTACTCTTGCTCGGGCCCAAGAGATATCGCGAGAGGTTGCCGTATGCGTAATTCCTGAGCTACATGCCCTCTCGAAACAGTACCTCGAGCTATTCTTACGTACTTTACGAATCGATTATTAAACGTTTCCCCGATCGTGTGTTTTCCAGATTGCCATCGCCGTACAACAAGCAATCGGGTGTCGGTGGTGGTGGTGGTGGTGGTGGTGGTGGTGGTGGTGCCGGGGTTGGGCCAGGGGCTGCCACGAGCATACCATTGCCCGCGACGGTGGCCGCGACGAGACGATGTCCTCCGGACAAAGTCAGACCTGCCCCAGCACCCACGCATCAGTCTTCTCTTGGTAAGTTTCTTCGTTTCTTCCTACTTCGTTTCGTCCTTTATGCTTATTTCTCTTATCTCGGGCATCGCTCGGCAACGCGATACGCAAAGGCGATCATCGTTATTCGCAAGAATCGAAATTATTCCCGCTCGTCGAACGTCCCTCTTCCGACCGAATGACGAGAGACTGCGACCTAGGATTCTCGATGCCGAGGGTTAAAACAAAGGCACGTTAGCGCGTTGCCACTTGACTGGTCAGCCGCAAGAAGAGCACCTTAAATATCATCGAGCTTGAAGCAGTAACGGCATGGGCGCAGCAAGGTGAAAGCCTGCTATGAAATAAAAGGCGCCGGGAAAGCCGCAGAGAGAGAGAGAGAGAGAGAGAGAGAGAGAGAGGGAGGGAGGGAGGGAGGAGAGGGGGAACGTAGAGAAAAGGGAAGCCCAAAGAGATCATATTTTCTTTCTCTTTCTTCCCTCTTCCTTTTTTTTCGTCGACCCTTCTTCATCCTATTCGCGCAAGCTGCTTTTAATGGAAAGTCATTAGCAGCTGACTCCATCCAACGGTTACTACGGGCGAGAGATATCGTTCGAGCATGCTCTCTTGATGTTGACGGCCCGTCTGGTTGCTTCTCCGACTCGTCTCTTCCGTCAACAGGCTTCTCGTTCGCGATATTCTCTCTCTCTCTCTCTCTCTCTGTCTTGCTTCATCCTCGTACGTTCCACTCTATCGTCTCTTTCGCATTTACTGTCAGTCGATAGAACAGATATTCAGGAACGTTCGCATCGAGTTTATATTCCGTCGACTCGACGACTATCGTCTCTCTCTCTCTCTCTCTCTCTCTCTCTCCGTTTATCGAGAAGTCAAGAAAAATAACTTTGTTTCGACAGTCGATTGGCGTTAATTAGGTATCGATATCGAGTTAGAGAAAGTTATGCGAGTTAAAAAGAGACCATTAGCCATTGGGTTTACGAAGAGAGGTTGCTTTCAGTAACCCCTCGCGCATTTCTAGCTGCTGCAGGAAAACGTCCGGACCACCATGGAAACCGGCAATAGGGAGTAGTTTTACGGGGGTACGCGAGAGATATTCGTCCTCTTCTTTAAATATATGGACTCTCACGCGCTCCGATCGTTTCGCGACTGCTGCCTGCACGTGCTGTATTTTGCTTTTGTGTGTGTGTGTGTGTGTGTGTGTGCGCGCGCGCGCGCGCTTTACGCTCGCGTCCCCCCATCTCTCGCGTTGCTTAGCCCATACGCACGGAGATATTACCTACATCCATTGTGTAGGTGAACGTTCGTAGGTAGTTGGTACTACTCGCAGGAGAGAGAAATGGGGTGGCACCCCATACTTTATACTTTACCCTCGACTCCCACGTTTCCAGGGCGTCCATGGCCAGATGTGCAGGCCGATTTACAGCGGTACTCAATTCGACCTTTCTCTCTTCCACGTTCGCGTTCGCGTTCGCGTTCGCGATCGATTCCTTCGAGATACGCGATCGAGAAAAATAATCGAGGAGAAGGGGGCGTTAAATAGATCGAGGGGGTACGTGTTAAAGACGCGCGTAGACGTCTCTATCGGTACGTGCCGTTTCTTTCTTCCTCGTTATCGATTCTTTCTCGATAGAGAACGATGCGATCGAATTCCGCGATCCTTTGTTTACACGGTTGAGCGTCTCTGTCGGAGCCGAGGTTTTAACGGGGATGCGCGCCTATGCCCGTAGCTTT
This sequence comes from Dolichovespula saxonica, assembly GCA_911387935.1. Taxonomy (NCBI): domain Eukaryota; kingdom Metazoa; phylum Arthropoda; class Insecta; order Hymenoptera; family Vespidae; genus Dolichovespula; species Dolichovespula saxonica. Next base: position 73,455 of record OU426999.1, read on the forward strand.
ATCAAAGTGCGCGTGCCTGGCCCCTTCCAAGGGAACTCTGACGTAGAATGCGTTCAAAAATTGCTTCGAAACGGACCCTCTCCAGCGGCCTTCCCAGCTAGAGAGTTTATAGGGGGACGGGAGCGTGTGTGGGCCGGTCCGAGGACTGAGAGGAGCGCACGCGCGCGTACGGCTACGCCTCGATCGCACCTCGTGGCTCGGCTCGCGCCGTCCACCACCACCACCCCCTCCTTTCCGAACTAGAGTAAAACCATCCGTCGCTCCGCGAACGAATCGAGCGATTTTTCTTCCTCCTCTGGTTCCTCCTCTGGTTCCTCCTCTGGTTCCTCCTCTGGTTCCTCCTCTGGTTCCTCCTCTGGTTCCTCGATGAATCCCCCATTGTTCTTGCGAAAGAACGCTCCCCCAGCCCTCTCCCATCCTTCCGAGATCCGGTCGCAACGGTCTATCGAATTAGTTAAATGGGACGATTAAGACGATCGTTGCGAGCTGGACGTATACGACGACCAGCGCCGATGAAATTTTCAAGAACGTTCTTAGCGGGCATTAAAAAAAGAAAGAAAGAAAGAAAGAAAGGAAGAACGAAAGAAAGAGAATATCCCCTTAACAGGCAACGCATCGTTCCGTATTCGAAAGCGAGCTATTCGTTGACCTCGAAACGGAGCACGCGACGGACGGAACGAAGATAGGATCTTCTTTGAGAAGCGTTAAAAAGAAGTTGGTTTCCGAGCGAATGCAAACTCATTGCGTGACGGCCGTTTATTTTAATCGTACCGACGCCGTACATAAATACACAGATATATTCGTACTCGTACGAGGTGGCTCGCCTACGACTTTAAAGATTATTTTTACGAAAATCGTTACCGTATCGCGACTGTTTTGTTTCGATATAAATAAATTTGATCGGACGCGAGGATTATTAATTAAAGGATTATTATTAAAAGGTGAAATAATTTATATCTCGTCGGATATACACACGGCTAGACCTCCCGTTCCTTGATGCCGATCAAAAGAGTTCGCCCGTGGGCCGCCGTTTGGAGTAACCACCCGTATACCCCCAACCACTCGAGTACGTACGCGCGAATGAAATAGAGAAAGAAGGAAAGGAAAGGAAAGGAAATGAAAGGAAAGGTCGGATTTCGTCGTTTATATTCGTTGTGATCTCACCTTAAGCCCGGTAATCCTATAGGAATCCACCCCGAAGGATGAAACGCCGAGGGGAGAAAGCGTGCTATCTCGTATCCGTCCGCGATATAAACCGTCTTTCGTCGGGGTTCTCTTCTTCCTCCTTCTTTCCGTGTAAACGGGGCATGGTGGAAAAAAGGGAAGAAAGAAGGCCAAGAAAGACAACGAGAGAAAACTCAAGCCGTGAAATCACGAACGCGGGCACACGTAAGACTCGCAACCGGTCTTTAACCCCAAAAAGCGAACGAGGAATATCAGTGATTCTCACCACTTGCGATAGTATTTACCACGAGCGAGTAAGATTCCAAAAGAGGACAAAGAAACGATATCGTATCCTATTTCACCTATTTTCTATCTCTTTATTATCTATGAGAACCGTTGGCTGATCTCGACGATCGACGATCGACGATCTTACGTTCGCACGACGTTATCTCGATCGCGAAACAACGTATCTCTCTCGAAGAATAAATTACGTTTCGTCAAATTATTCGGTATGAGATATAATCAAAATCGAACGGCTCGCCGGAATCGATACCATCGATCGACGTTGCCCTACGGTTGCTTTTGTGCGAAGATGAAAACACGAAAGAACCACTGACCGAATGTTCAGCGACCCTTAAATCTCCCTCCCTTCCTCTCTCCTTCTCTCTCTCTCTCTCTCTCTCTCTCTCTCTCTGCCTCCCTCGTTTTCTTCAAACACACACACACGCGCGCGCGCTCATTCTTTTTCTTCCAGGTTGTCCCTCTCTCTCCCTCCCTCTCTCTCTCTCTCTCTCTCTCTCTCTCCCTTTTTCGTATAGGTTAAAAATACTACCCTACACTAATTTTTCCTCTACCGGTTTGGTGCTACAGGTTTCGAGAATCTTACTGGCGATGATTCGTTCTCGCTGGGCGTGCAAAGGAAAGAAAAAAAGAAAAGAAAGTCGACTCGCGACACGAGAAGAGAGAGAGAGAGAGAGAAAAGTCAGGGTCGAAGTAACTTTTAGCGCGAACAGGGCCGCCGGTCGCCTTGGTTTTACAGGATGATTCAAAAGTACCGCATAAATATCGCGTTTATTATTAGCGATTCGTTTCCTCTTGGCGATCTTAGCCTTTCTCTCTCGATCTTTTATATTATTACCTCCTTATTCGGGATCGTTAACGATCGCGAAGGAAGGAAAGAAGTGGGCGAAAGGACGTTGTAAATAAATCTATTTCATCGAATACTGTTAATAATCGAATAGAAATAACGCACTCGTATAGATAGGTACGTATACGTCGTCGGCGTATATGGTATAAATAAAAAGAGTTGTCGAATCGAACGATCGACAATACGGACGTATGTACGGACGTATGTACGGACGTATGTACGTACGTACTCTGGGTACGTTATCGGATAGCGAGTCTCCTACATCGAGGTTGGTATTCGTGGAGTGCAGCGGTGTAAAACGGATGCTGGGGCGTACGTCGTCGTTTTGACGGCGAGGACATCGAGACCGCGTACGCGATGTAATTTGTGTCTTTAGAAAAGCGCTTTCCACCACCCCGTCTACTACCCTCGACTCTGCGCGTTCCTTTGTCCGACTATCGCGCGTTGGAATATCATCGTCGCGCTACTACATATCGAAGGAGGGTCGCAAAAAGGATAAACGAGAGAGAGAGAGAGTGGCGCGCGAAAAGAAATTGAGTCGTGTCTATGGAAATTTTATTAGCACTGCATTTCCCTCTCTCTCTCTCTCACACACACACACACACACAAAGCCTTTTCTCAGCCGAGATACCTAGGGAAACAATGCGTTTCGATTACCTAAAGTTGCGATTACAAAAAAGCGTATTACACAGGGGTAGAGTAAACGTTGGAAGAAAATAATAATTTAATAGGAATGAGAAATAATGCGAGAAAAAATAATTAATCGTAATTAATCGTAATTAGTAGATGAAAGGGAAAGCGCGTACTAAAAAGGGGTGAACGAATCATAAAGATTCATGGAAGATGAAAGAAATACCCGTATCGGTCGACTCGCGCCGTCGATCGGTTTTGGATTTGGAACGTAGGCAGAGCATGCGCGTACTTCCGCGTCTCTTTTCAACCTGGCTCCGCGTACCTGCCTGTCTGCCTGCCTGCCAGCCTGCCAGCCTGCCTGCCTACCTACCGTAGACGTATTATACGTCCATAGCTACACGCTTAATCTCGTTGGCCGAGATGTGCCGTCGCGACACGCGCACCCACACGTTTCCGCTTTTAAGGACACCACGTCTCTTTGGTATAACGAACTCTAGCGCGCTCCTCGTGCGAGGATAAACGAGCCGTCGGAAATTATTAAGTCAGTTTCTTCGCGACGCGACGCGCGAGCACAGGTGTGCGCGAGAACCTTTCACGCGTCTACGCGCATCTACGCGCATCTACGCGCATCTACGCGCATCTACGCGCATCTACGCGCATCTACACGAATCCGATTGGAATTTCTTCCTCTTACCCTTACTCCTCTTCTTTCCCTTTATCCTTTCTCTCGCAGCACTTTTATCGCCCGACGAAACGAATACATATCGACGACGACGAGTGCCATCCACGCATATCTCAAGTACGTACCCCGAAGAAGAATAGAAACGTAGTAGATACAAATGTAAATTCGATAGAAATGTAGACGTATGGACGACTCTTCGTATCGTCTTAAATATATCTGACTTTATGCGGTACGTTTGTATTAATTCATTCGAAGGAAGTAACCCACCGGGGAGTATCCTCCTTTAATTTTCATTCTCCCTATCCATTCTTGCGAGTTTGCGAGCCTCTTGGTCGTTCTTCGATCCAAATGGATCGCAAGATGTATATCCTCTCGCGCGGTTCGCTATACTATTTGGCCGAGTAGGCGAACAAAGCGGCCGCTCCTTTCGCGGATGAGAACGCGGACAGGTGGAAATTTTATCGGAGTTGCGTATACGCGACGCAAAGCCACGTAAATGCGTACGCATGGGAATAGGCAAAAGTTATGATATATCGTAGTACGGATATAGCAGATAGAGGAGTGTATTTGCCAAGCGGACACGGGTGTGTTGAGCGCCGAGAAACGGCGGAAAATGGAGACGAGAAGAGAAAATAACGGTCGTACGGGGTGAGGGCCAAAAAGAACTGAATCCCTTCCTCGTCTTCTCTCTTGGCATCCCTCTTCGTGTACCTCTCCGTCTCATATACGTGCTCTTCTCAGTCTCTATCTCTTTACCTTTTTCCTTTATACGTGCGTGCACCGTCGGTCTCTCTCTCTCTCTCTCTCTCTCTCTCTCTCTCTCTCTCTCTCTCTCTCTCTCGTTTCGTTTTCCATCGGCTTTTTTCACCCTCTCGCTCGCTCGCTCGCTCGCTCGCTCGCTTGCTTGCTCGGTCGCATCGAGACACAGGTACTCTCGCAGCGTCGCGTTGCGATCCGCGTCGAGGGCCTCCGCGTGGTTTTTACACGGCTTATAGACGTTGTGCTCGGCTTTCGTCAACGACAACGACAACGACAACGACAACGACGTCGACGCTAACGTGCTCCCTCTCTCTCTCTCTTGAGAGAGAGAGAACCGACGCTTTCGCGATTTTCTTCGTCGTCGTAAAATTTCCAAGCAGTCGTTCACCGAACGTCAACTCGTTCATGATCCCGCGGGAAAAAGGAAATGTTTTGCGTACGATTCGTACGCGAGAGGAACGTTCGCGAGGGTGGTGGTACGTCGACGGCGACGAGGACGCTGGCAACGGTTCGTTTTCTTCGACAACGACGCGAGCTCGAGCCCGGTGAGCGAGTACCTATCTACATATCTATGCTTTTCTTTTTCTTCCAACGACCGAGACCCTTCTCGTCTTGTTTACCTACCACTAAACTCGCTCTCTCTCTCTCTCTCTCTCTCTCTCTCTCGCCCCCTCTATCTCCTTGCTCCAGACACGAAGAGACCCTTTGGCATCGGTGTCGTTGTACGGAAACAGGCCTCATCGAGGTATAACGAAGGAATCTTATTGTCTTTTCGATAGAAATACCTACGTATATTTTGAAGGATATGTCGACTTTATACATCGTCTTTCGAATTTATTTGTTTCTTATTAAGCGATCCGAAATTCGAATATCCATCTTGAAACGAAAAATGCTTCCTTCTAATTATCTTAATCCTCTTTACTTTGTTTTGGTTGGGAGGAAGATGTGGATCGGATTCGGCTGATCCTTCGAAACGAGTTCGGATATGTCAACGTAAGAAAGAAGGAAGAAGGAAAAGAAGGATGGAAAGATGCCGAACTTGTAGAATGTGTTCGAGTCGATGGGTGAGTCACGATCGTCGGTGTGACACCCTTCGGGACTTTGCTTCCCGAATCCCACGGGAGAAAGTGAGAGAGAGAGAGAGAGAGAGAGAGAGAGGCGAGAAACGGACGCTTTGTCGAGACAACCCTCGTGCTAATTCCTATTGACGGCCGCACGTGCGTGAGCTCCTCTGACAATGAGAAGAGAGAGAAAAAACGCAGCTGACCGAGCCCACGTCGAAATTAAATTGATTTTTTGAGGACGGCCGAACCGACCGAGGGCTTGGACCTGTATCTCCGCGATCGAGAACGTATCTACTTTCTAAGGGAATTGCCGAGTCGACGTACATACGTAGACACATATATCTCTATATATAGAATTTGAAATATTTGGAATGCAACTTTCACATTTTAACGCGGCCGATCGTTATCGTAAACGCGTACCCATTAACAATAAGAGAAGCATCCTAACGGATACTTTTACGACGGATCAGACGGACGATTAGCCGATAATAAGTTCTTCCTCGAAAAGAAGGGCTTAGTCATCGAGTTCTCGAGTCGTCGTCCGAACTGTAGAGAATGCGTAATGTGTCCGTCTGCCTGCGTGCCTGTTGAACCGAGAAAGAGAGAGAGAGAGAGAGAGAATGTCTCGAGCAGTGCGGAAAGTATAAGGGCTCTTCTAATCCTTGATACCGGTCCGTTGTAAGATAATCGAGCTAGGGAGTACGCGGCAGTAGTCGGTGGTAAAGCGACTCCTAGGCTGAACGTCCGTCAAGACCGATAAGACGGACGTGCTTCTCCTCGATAACGAAAACAGAAGGCAAACTCGAAGGCAATTTGTACGTACGTTTCGTACCATTTTAAAAATACACTCGCGCCAAAGTTGCAAGTTCGCTTTCGATGCATCCATATACAATATATACACACACATATCCGTCTACCTACGTTACCACCGTTGCGTTGCCCGGAATCATTTTATTTTCTCGAAATAAAATTGTGAACGCGTAATGGGGATATCTGATTCGTGAAAAGAGATACTCGAGAAAAATATAAAGAAAGTAATTCTATGCGCGGCTGGCGATTCGTTTTTCTTTTATCGAGTGCTTCTCAAATACACCACCGTTCGTCGGTGATAGAGGTAACGCGCTTCGCGATGCTTCTTACGAGGATCACGGTCGGGATGGCGCGTTGCGTCGACGAGACCGCGTTTTCAATTTCGAGGATAAAAGTCGACGAGTCGTTCGAAAGACTACAAATCGGGTGTCTCTCCCATCCTCTCTCTCTCTCTCTCTCTCTCTCTGCCAGAGCTCGCGGCACGAACGAAACGAAAACTTTGGGAAAATCGTAAAGCGAGAGAGGAGTGCTCGGTCAGCGAGTTACGTCTTGATAAAGCAGCAACGATATTCGGGCCATTATTACGCTCGAGTGCTTCTCAAATAGAAGCTCGTTAAATTACGATTTCGTATCGTAAGATTCGCGACCGGCCGATCGCCTAAATCCATCCGATATCGTACTCGTCGGCGATGTTCGAGATCGATGCAGTTTATTATTTCCCTTTTCGCTTACTCCGGTCGATTGTAATTTTTATTAACGTGGGAGGAAAAGTTTACAACGACGAGCGGCGAATCATGTTTACCATCGAACGAAATCTCATCGCGATAGACGCCAGTTTTCCCGAGCGATCGATATCGTTTGAAATATCTGCATGCGCGGCCGATGGTAGGTACACACCTACGAGGTTGTATAAATATCAACGCTGAGGTTTATTTCGTCTAGCGAGAGTTACCGTAGAAAACATTGGACGGACGAGTCCGTGAAACGACCTCGAGCGAACTGGTCAACGGGCAATTTTCAACGAGACGGAGTTGATAACGCTCGCGCGATATCAATTATTACTCGAACAATTATTTTACCAGAGGCGATAGTTTGTGCAGGTTTTTACAGGAGGAGTTTGAAACTACGACTGCGACTACGACTGCGACTACGACTGCGACTACGGCGAGCGAAAGGAGCGCGTAGAGAGCAATCGCATCGATGTATTGTACTCGGGCAAGGAGTATTATCGAGTTTCGTATCGTCGTTTTATCGAGTCGTTTACGCGACGGCGACCGTAGAAGAAAGGAGCGAGAGATCGCCGGCGACTTTACGGCGTAAACGAATTAATCTCGCGCGCCGAGTCTGAACTGGATAATACCGGTAGCGTTGCCGACTACGAGTCTCGTAAATACAAAGCTATATGATAGGCTTGGTATCGGAACGTAGAAAAAAGGGGGGATTCGTCGTTATCCTTTTTGCATTTTTAACCTTTCAGGAGGTCTGAAGCAAGGGAACGGCGGTGTGGGGAGTGCGAGCAGTTCGAGAAGTACCAGCCCGAGTCAACAACAGACACCGCAGACCGGTCTGTCCTTCATTCCACAGCCGAGGAGTCAGAACGCGAATCGGCAAGGCACCGGCGGCACCCCGAGGTGATGTAGAACGCTCGGTATCGGCCGATTACCGATCCATCGATCCATCGATCCATCGATCGAGGCGTCTAACTATCGACGTCGAATGTTTCAGTCCTAGAACGTCGGCAGTGGGGAGACCGAGTGGTATCAGGACAGCGGTGTCGGCGGCGGCGGCGGCGGTGACGACGACGGCGACGACGACGACGACGACGACGCAAGCTTGCCCGTATTCCGGCGGTGGAAGTTCCACGACGCAAAACAAAAACTCGGTTCTCGACAAGTTCAAGCTCTTCAACAACAAAGATAAAAATCAAGAGAGGGGAAAGGCCACGTCGGGCGTATCGAAGCGTACGTCGAGCTCGTCCGGTTTTTCCTCGGCACGCTCGGAACACTCGGACAGTTCTACGTCGCTCTGCGATCAGGGCAGAATCCAGCAAGTCGAGCCGCCAAAGAGTCGGGCGTTAAAGTCCAAGTTGCAATCGAGCAAGCAAACGTCTAAGCAGGCCAGCCCAAAGACGATCAGAAAGGAACAGAACAAGACTCAGAGTAGCAAGATCGCCCGTACGAAAGGATCGATACCGGAAAAGTTGACGGGATATGGGAATTTGCCGTTGGACGATGTCAAAAGGGAAGGTGGAAAGATCGCGAACGTTTGCGCCAAGCTACCGGGAGACAAGAAGACATCGAACTTGCAAGATCTGTTGAAAAATCATCATCATTCGTCCGCGCAATTCCCGAAAGGAAATAATCCGACGGTGGTGGCGGCGACGGCGACGGCGACGGCACCGACGAAACATATCACCCAACAGGAGAACAAAAATATATCGAATTCGAGCAGAAACGAGCTGTCGACGAAACAGGCGACGCCTCGACCCAAAATGGAGCTTCCTGGCAAGATAGTGGATACGAAAGTTCATTTGCAGGCGCTCAAGGTACCTCCGAACGGAGTCAACAAGGATATGCTCCTACAAAAGAGTTTGCTGTCGAACGCGAACGGAATCGTATCGCGAACGGAGCAGGAAGACGCGAACGTTACGAACGCGCGCAACAATCCTAGCCCGTTCGACAGGCACACGCGGTGCATGAACCAAGCAAATTTGCCCTACGAGAGGATCGTCGAGAAGGAAATCAAGATCGATACGAGCGAGTCGACGAATACGGAATCGAATCGAAAGCAAGACTCTTCGATCTCGGACGATCTATCCGGTAGTTCCCCGTGGAAGGTGCAAAAGGCGACTCGCGAGGAAGAGAGGACGACGGTCGTGGACTCCCCGGAGGTCGAGGGAGAGGGGGAGGAGGACGAGGAGACGGAAGAAAGGGATGAGGCCGTGGCGGAGGCGGAGGAGGAGGTGGAGGCGGATGAGGGGAAAGGGTTGCCTGGCGCTAACTCGGCGTCGAAGCCGAGCTCGTTTCGAGAAGGCAAAGATTCGAGGATCAAGGAGGATAACGCGAATTCTGAACCACCCGCGAGTCAAGTACAAAACACGAACGTCCATATATTTCCGCAAGGAAAACAGATCCTAGGTGGCCCGTTTCAGGGTCCTACGCTGTCCGTAACCGGTCCGGGTTCTAGCAGCATACCAAAGCCCACGGCTTTGGTAAAGGGTACTTCTAAGCCACCCAAAGAAAACACCGGACCGAACGTGCCGACCCCGACTAAACTCAAGGGCGAGATTTTGCATCGAGCCAAACTCGACCCGAACACGGTCGCGATGGTCTCGCCGATGCCAAGTATCTCGGATCTCATGTCCGAGAGCTCTCACAGCAATTCCAATAGCACGGGCCAAAGCAATTCGAGCGACAGCAGCGTCATTTACCGACCGAGCAGCGAGAGCGGTAGCGAGATCAAGACGATACCTAATCGGAAGATAGACACGACCTTCGAGCAAATGGAAAAGGTACTTTAACGTTATTAATCTCGATCGTCGGTCGACTTCTCACGGCAATGATCGATAAAGTTTCTCCTTAGCCTCTCGACCCCCGTACTATCTTCTCTCTCTTTCTCTCTCTCTCTCTCTCTTTCTCTCCGCAGGTTTTATCGGAAGGTTCAACGTGCGGCAGCGTCAGTGGCGGCAGCGGCAACGGCAGCGGTGGCGGAGGCGGCGGCGGCGGCGGCGGCGGCGGCGGAGGTTCGTTGGCCGACGACGAAGCCGAGATGACCGTGAAGCCGATGCAGCCTCTTCTCCGTGGTTACACGCCCGGTGCCAGAGCCCTGCAGACCCTACCGAGCAGAACGACCGCGCGACAATACACGATTCTTCATTCCTCCTCTCATCATCACGTCTCTCACGATTACGCGGACATTGACATAGCCTCGGGTTATCTCAGCGACGGCGAAGTTCTTCGAGGTGGTATGAGCGTCGGCAGTAGGACTCTGTCCGATCTTTGCGACGGTTACATGTCGGAGGGAGGCGCTTCCCTGTACGCGCGTAGGATCAATCCCGCTTACGGTCACGATCGCGAGAGGTAAGTTCAGAGAGAGAGAGAGAGAGAGAGAGAGAGAGAGAGAGAGAGAGAGAGAGCGCATCTACGACCGCCTTGCCCGTCCGTAACGGTCTATGACCGCCTATGACCGCCTATTAGTCGGTCACTACTTTTCCTACACTTTTAGCCGCATCTTTTAGGAAAACGGAATATAATTGACAATGTCTCGACTCGACGCGATCTCCATTTTCCTCGGACGGATCGCGTCTCGTTATATCTCGCCGCACGTGCTCTCGCATCTTACGGATACGGAGAATGAGTCACGCTCGTCTCACGTGAGAGAGAGAGAGAGAGAGCTTTAAACGTTTAAATCGTCGCTTTTGTCGAGCACGCGCGCGCGCGCCTCTTCTACTCTTCTACTCTTCTACTCTTCCAACGTCGAAGAGAGATCGCTCGGACGCGTACTAATGGCCTTTAATTAGACGAAATTTTCGCTACTAATCTCGTACGCGCTTTGGATACGCTCCGAGCGGGCTCTTCTCGTCCTTTGCGAAAAAAGAAAACAAAAAAAAAAGGAAAAAGAAAGAAAAGAGAGAAAAGAAAGGGGAAAAAAGGAGCTTTCGTAAACGCGTAAGAATCGCTCGCGAGACGAAACGTCGTCCTTTGATCTCGTTCGCGCGATATACCTATTTCCCCCGCGATACGTCCCGTGCCAGAGCTCCGACGTCGACGAGGAAGAAGACGGAAGAGAAAGGGACTATTCGAAGAAATTCCAAGGACAACGGTATCCTTGGAATTCTATGCGATCGAAAAGGTCTCTTCCAGCGACGATGTCCGGTACCTCTCTCGCGTCTACGTACCTCTCTCGAGGAACGGAGGAGATCTCTCCTCGTCGTGTCGCGAGAAAGAGAAAAGACAAAGCCGGAGGACGAGAATAAGGTATACATTTATCTACGGAGCAGCAGCGAGTCGCGACGCGAGGCGCTTGCGCTCAAAGAGTAGCGGTACACATTCGTGCGTGAGTTTAAGGAGCGAGCGAACGAGCGAACGAACGAACGAGCGAACGAACGAACGAACGAACGAACGAACGAACGATCGATCGACCGGCAGGACGGTCGGTGGCGCGATCTGCCGATGAAATAGCGTAGACTCGGCGAGGACAGTGGTGGAGGCACCACCGTCGCAGGACGGCGAGCCTGTTTTCTTCGGGGGGTTGTTCTCTCTCTCGTAGAAAAGGTCGCGAAACCGTACCAGAGCCGTCGTCCTCCTCTTCGTCGTGCGAACGAATCTCCGCTCGAGTGCGTGCACCGTGCACCGTGCACCGTGCACCGTGCGAAAAGTAAGACTTTCCTCGAGAATAATTTTCGCTAGCAAAGTCTTCTCTTCCTTCCTACTCCTTGCCTCTCTCTCTCTCTCTCTCTCTCTCTCTCTCTCTCTCTCTCTCTCTCTCTCTCTTACACGGACGCACAAGCGCACGCACAGGCAACCTTGGACGTATCAATCCTAGCTCGTCCAGATCCTTCGCACCCTGTGCCTCCTGTCGCGTCACGTCACGTCACGTCACGTCACGTCACGTCACGTCACGTCACGGCACGGCACGTCGCGGCACGTCACGTCGCGTCGCGTCCTGCGCGACCCGTCTCGCGATCTTTCTCGGGAGAGAATTTCGTGCGCGTTCTGTGACCGAAAGGAAGGTGTTGTCTCTCGGACCAAAAGAGAAAGTGGCCGAAAGAAGGGGGTGGTGGTGCGCGTGCGAGAGACCGATCTCAAGGATATAGCGGACGTCTCGCGGCACGCCTTCCTCAGGAGTCACGGTAAATCTCAACGATTCCTTCTTAGACGGCGCTCGATCGGAGAAATTTGCTCTACGTAGAGGAGACCCCCCGCTCCCCCCCAAAGACACGTTCGAACGAGTTTACGTCTCCGTACGTTCGGGACACGATCCATCGACCTATCGTATCGTTTCCCCCTTCGTCTTCTTACTTACTTTCGCCGGGCGTTCGCGAACGCGTAGGCGTCGATATACCTCTCTCGCTTATTCCTCCCCTCCTCCTCCTCCTCCTCCTCCTCCTCCTCCCCCTCCCCCTTCGTCTACGACGAGAGCGAACCACCTTTGATCCATCGACGGCAATATCGATTTTTTTTTTTCGATAAAATTCATTTACCGAACTCGGCCTCGAATGTCGTCGCCGTCGTCGTCGTCGCCCCCATCCTCCTCCTCCTCCTCCTCCTCGCGAAGGGTTCTCCCCCGACAGTTGCTTACTTTTCGACCAGGAGAGATCCGAAAGAAAAGAAACCCGATGCCTTTGACGTCGACGTCGCGCTTTCTTTGCCCCGAACGACCTACGCTCTCCCTTAATATTTTTCCTTTATTATTTCCCTTCGACTTGTTGTCCACTATCGCTACGAACGTTAAAACATGTATATTTATCGATTTATCTTTTCTCGCGTCTCTCTTCCCATTTGTTTCTCTCTTTCCAACTTCCATACCGTTCCGTTCTCATTTATTATTTTCAATACTCTCCGATACCTTTTGTCCAGGCTACAAACTTTCCGTCTATCTGTCGTATCTTTCTCGTTCTGTGACAGCTCCGAGCGTTCTCCGGAGAGAGAGAGAGAGAGAGGGAGAGAGAGAGAGAGAGAGAGAGAGAGAGAGAGAGAGAAGCGGAACAAAAGTGGCAACAATTCTAAAAGCCTCGAATGGAAGCCTACTTTCATCGATAAACTTGTCGACGTAAACGTTATTGGTGAACGTCGACCAGAGTTTGAAAAGTGAACGCTTTTGACGTAAGAGACGAGTTTAGAAATAGTCGAATTACATCTTATCATGGAGAGAGAGAGAGAGATCTATGCGCTTCGAGATATCACGTATCCGACATTTCCATCCATCTTTCGGTTCAGCGATCTTTCTTTCGAAGGACCCGATTAAGAGAACGATTAAAAAAATTTCATCGAGAGCTCACCTTTCGTAAGGGAGTACGCGCGTATAGTTTACGAGATGGATCGCTTATTTGGTCTTAATTTTTCCGATAACGGTACGTTCGTACTCTGGAATTGTACGTATGCATGTAGGTTCGCGCGCGAACCCGAAGAAACCGTCAACGATGAATTTTTAACGAGAAAACCGTTCTTCGATCGTATTTACGCGAACGGAACGCTACGTTTACTCGGTATTCCTTCGAAGATACGTGTCTAGTCTCTGGTGCGCCTCGAATGGCTCCCACGCTATATAGCGGCTGCAAATTGATAGAATTTCGTCGGTTTTCGCACACCCACCTATATACGTATATCTCGCGCATATATATATATGTAAATACGTATATATACGTACGTACCTAAAGTATATACCTATACACGCGTACAACAGGTAGATATAAGCGACGCGAGTTATAGTTGCCACTTTAATGGCTTCACCGTAGCATCCAATGATCGACGTATTTCCCTCTGCTATTATATATATATGTGTGTGTATCTATTTTCTCGAATATGCAAAGTCGACTGCACGGCGAGAGCCGTTGTTTACACGGAAACCTTGTTAAGAAGTTTAGCCTGGTATACCTGACGCGAGCGCGTCGCGCGTCGCGCGTCTTTCGAGCTAATAAACTTGCGACCGACGAGCGTATCCGTTGAAAGATGGCACATCTTTCTTGGCGAATTGCAAAGAAACCGCGTTAAACGACTCCCCGCCGGCGCGAGATCGACGCGAGATCGACGCGAGATCGACGCGAGATCGATGCGAGATCGACGCGAATACGGTGCTGCACGGTGTACGACGCGCGGGAGGCTGTTCCATTTGTTAGGACCAAAACGATTATTACAGGAGATACAAACATCTACCGATATACAGCGCGAAAATATTAGCTCTAGAGACGATCGAATAAGTATTAGGACCGGTTGGACGAGGTTCGTATAAATGCTCTTGAAAAAGGTCAAAAGGGTTAAGGGATGGGATGGAACGGAGTCTACATATCTCCGATAATAGACGACTTATCGAAAAACGATAAGATGGGATAATAAAAGAACGGGGTTCTATGTGTCTTCTCTACGCAGGTACGTAGGTGGCTCGCGACGAGAATTGTCCGGGGTGAAGGAACTGGTGAGCTCGCGAAGGGTGCAGAAGAGGCCGTCGGCGAACGCGGTGAGGTCGTCGGATGGACCCGGAGGAGGCTGCATCGTCGCCGGTAACGTCGTTGCCGGACCGGGAGCCCTGTTAGGTGCCTGCAGCGGTGGGACCGACGCTTTGGCCGAACTCACCATCGAGGAGCTGGCCTCGATTCCGGCCGGAAATCACACCTCCGCCAATCACACGGGTCATTCCACTCATCACAAGGTCAGCGAACCTCCAACCTCCGCGACCTCCCTCTTCCTCCTTCCTCCTTCCTCCTTCCTCCTTCCTCCTTCCTCCTTCCATAGAGCAGGAGCATCGTGCCGATCGATATCCTACCACCGAGACGCGACGTCCACCGACGATCCTAAAAAAATCCTCGACTCCTTTTCGACTCTCTGACTGATTTTGACTTTCGTCTACCTACCGCGATTAACGATTTCTAAGAAAAGGGCTAAATTTCGAGTAAAAGGGTACGAGGAGAAAGGAAGAAGAAAGATCGGCCTACGCGACGCGACTCCGAGTTATGTGGCCGGGTCACGGCAGCTCGTCGTCGTCGTCGTCGTCGTCGTCGTCGAACGAAATCGATATTTGCCAGGCGAAATCGTGATCGTTCTCCCCGCCTTTTTCTTCCTTTCTACCTCTGTACTATTTCCTTTTTTCTTTTTTGGTTTTCGATTTCTTCCAACCGTACGCGCATACGCTGTGATAGAAAATCGAAAAGTCGTCCGTGCTCGTCGACGATTTCTTTCCGCGTCGGCCTGTAATAAAACGTGGTGGTAGTAGCGTTTGACGTCAGGTACGGTCTGTTCGAAGTGCCGGTATCGTAGCGTAAGCGCGATTATGGTGGGGGCTTGAGAAAAGGGGGTGGCGAGCGATGAATCGTCGAGCGTGCGCTCGCGCGCGCACGCGTCCACGCTCTCGGCAGTTACGTTAAAACGTTGCTCCCGTACGCGCGTACGCGCATGCCGAACGCGAGAGACTCGTGAGTCATTCATTTTTCAAGCCCAAAATTTCACACGGTAGATACGCGCGCGCGTCTATATATATGTGTGTGTTTGTGTGTGCGTGCGTGCGTGCGTGCGTGCGTGCGTGCGTGTGTATATTTGACCGTCTATTCGCGCTACCTCGGACCATTATGTCGCCTCTTTTTCGTTCGATCGAACGTTGAACCGAACCACGCCGTAGTAACGCTTTCGTCGTGCGAGTACGAAGAATACGAAAGACGTTTGCGGACCTTCCAGACGACACGACGCCACTTTCATCGTCGATTCAGGTGTCCCCCTCGAGACGGTTAGCCGTAGAGCGAACGAGAGAGTACAAATCGTGATATAATAATCGTTAAAATCGTTTGAAATATTATCCTTGTCGTTATTACCGACCAGCTATGCAGGGAAAGTAGCGATAGGAGACCTTCGGAGAAAGATCATGGTGAGTTCCTTTGCGATTACGATCGAAGATTTTTTTTTTTTTTTTTAAATAATTGACAATACATTTAAGAAGAAGATGATACAGGATACGTCGACGATCGACTCGACGGCGTTACGAAAGTAGAAGATTTTCCAATGAAATTTCCTCTCGAGGAACGACGTAGGCGTATTTCCACGCGTCGACGAGGATTACAAAAAATAAATTTCGAAATCCGTAAAATCCAGGTGGAAAACCGTAGAGGAGAAGGAGGGGTCGCGCTAAAACGGGGCTGCAGCCTCCGTCGCTGCGGCTGCCGCCGCCGCTGCCGCCGCCGCCGCGACCGTGTTTCCTACGACCGTAAAGTGTTCTTCGTTTATTTTCACATCAGTGCCAGGGACGTAGTTCAAAGGTACTCGTCGTCCTGCGTTTATTGTTTCTCGGCCGTCTCGGGAGCCCATAAGATCGGGCCGACCGCATACCCCGTAGCGACTTTGGACGTTGAACGAGATCGAAGCAGTCGTCGGTCGAACGCTCCGCGTCATCTACGCGCGACCCCTTTTGTTTTCTCTCAAAGAGGAAGAAAAAGAAACACGATATTAGGATGGTTTAAAATGGAAAAGGTTAAAGATCTAAAACTTGTCATTTATTCTTTATATTTATCAACGCGATTGCCCGCGATCGAAAAGCGTTCTACTACGTGTACCGTAGAAAGATATTCGTTTAGCGTCGTTATCTACCCTATCCGTGTCGCGTGAGTCACTCCGAGTCGCGTGGATTCACCTAAAGCCAGTTAGCGAAACCGAAACGTAATTACGAGTGGAACGTAAAGAGGGAGGAGATTTACCGTTTCGCGTACGCTTGATATTCGGCTACCCCTCCGAATCACGTCGAGGAGCCCAGAGCTTCGAGTATTCCCCTGTGAAACGTGTTGTTCATCGGTTATGCGGAGTAAATAAAGCGGTAGGCGCGCATGCTCGTCGAACGCGATACGCGCACGAGCGTGCACGTAATACTTTCGGCAGATCCTTCCGTTACCTCTCGAATCGTAATGAAATAAAATAAATTTTCGAGTTATTTGACAAATCGATCAAATGGTTGCTATAATTTGGTATGTTTTGAAACAGAAAGTGCCGGGCGGCGGTGGCGTGATCGTGGGGGGTGGCGGTAGTTCGGCCACCCCCCAAGGCGCGCAACAGAGTAATAACCTGGTCTATCGTGTGGTGAGTTCGAGGCATCCCGGCAGTGGTCATCATCCTCACAATACGAAAAAATCCGATAGCTCCCAGCAGACCGAAAGTTCGGCGTTTAAGCATCATCATCATCACCAGCAGCAGCAGCAGCAGCAACAACAACAACAACAACAGCAGGGATCCAACGGTTCGTCCAACGGCAGCTCCAACAGCCAGCAATGGAGAAAGTACATAGAAGCTGGCGCAGCGAGAGACCGAGAGAGAGACAAGGAGGGCGCGCCGCCGAGCCCTAGTCCCTCCAGACGATCCCAGGTAAACCGGGGAATATTATTTTCTTCTTTCTCCTCGTATCTCCTCCTAGAACGATCACGAATCGGAAAGTTTCGAAATAATTTTTTTTTCTTTTTTTAGGATAAACATCGGAAACAGACCATGGCCGAATATGCGAATGGCGAGAAAGTACAGAAAGTATCCTCGGGAACGTCGACCGGTAATAGTGGTGGTGGTGGTGGTGGTGGTGGTGGTGGCGGTGGCGGCGGCGGTGGCGGTGGCGGCGGCAGCAGCAACAAAGTCAGAGGAGTACCTCAAAGTTTTGGATACGTGAAACGACACAGTGCCGGCACGAGTCCCAGTCCGAACGGTGTTCAAAATGGTAGCAAAGATGCGGCAACGAGAACGGCTCAAGTCAGCGCGGTACCAAGGACGAAGGTACTTGTCCTTTCGCTCGCTCGATTAATTTTCTATCGACGATCCCAATCTCGTTACGGCTCGTGCCTTTTCGCAGGTTAAAGTGTCCGGTGGCACTCAGACGTGCACCACGGAACTACAGGCAAATTCGTCGAGTTCATCGAATCAAGGGCATCATTACAAAAGTTACAGTCTCACCGGACCGAGCGCCAGTCAACTCTCTCAGTCCGTTCGAGATCGTCTGATGCTCGGTTCTCAGAGCCTTCCGAAGCCAGGAAGTCCCGAATTCACGGCTCTCTTCGCCGCGGCTCATCACCGCGAAAGGGGAGCTGGCGCGGGACCGGTCAACGCCTCTTTCTCGCCTCGCGTCCTTAAACCTTCCGACGGAAGCCTGAGCGATACCTGTAGCAATTACGCCGCTCCCGATCTTCCAGGTTACTACACTCCTAACAGTCCCTACGCCACATCCTGGATGAGGCACAGCAATACTTATACTCCCAGTGGACGTTCGCAAGGTACATATCTTCCGTTAACGTTTGACGGATTATTTAACGTTATATGTCGTACGTAACTACGATATATTTCAAAGTATTAATATATTTCAATTATAAACGTATTTAATACGATTTCCGTATAAACCCTGCCTGTCCTGTCCGTCCCATCGAATCGGTTCGATTAGAATTATTATCGATATAACGCTCTCGAGTTGCGCTTGTTGCTCGTAAACGATCTCTCGATTCTGATCCTTGCTCGCAGGTATGGGTTTGTGCGAAGCCGACAGCGTAGAATCTTTGGGATCGCATAGGGCGAGCTTAACGCACGCTCGTCTGCTGATGCATCAAAGGGACTCTACGGGATCCCCAGCTCCGCCGAGACTCAATAGGAGTAATTCGATTAGGTGAGCCAATGAAATTTGTTTCTTCTTTTGTTCTTTCTAGTCGCGCGTCATCTTTTTCTTTCGTTATCTTTTATAGGCCGTTCCTCTGATCGCGATCGAATCGATCGATCGATCGATCGGTCGATCGATCCAGTTGCATGCATAGAATCGTAACAAGATAAAAGAGTGATCGCGAAAGACCGATCAGGTCTGATCGCGACGTTAAGTTTAACTTATTACGATAGGCTTATATTTTCACGACTCGTTATACATTATATTATATTATATTATATTATATTATATTATAATAATCGGTCTTGGCTTTCTACGAATTATTCAATAATTATTGCCACGAAAGTTGATTGTTCGTTACGATGAAATAACGTTGAAATATTTGATACCGTTTTAGCCATCTACGGGACAGGACATTTCCAAGGTAGTGCGACTATCCAGTACATCATATACATTCGTCCGCCCTGCCTTCGGTGCATAACTTAATCCTCTCCTCATCGTGCGCGCTACTATCGTAGACACGAGTTTACACGATGGTTTGCCGAGAAAAGAGAAAATATGTGTGCTCGTACCGAGAAAGGATTTAAAAATGCACAATCGTACGGATCACACACGTTGGATAGATTTATACGGATCGGACAACTTGCCTGCTGCATCACTTCAAATAGCTTTGTCATTTTCCTCTTAATTCGAATAATGCTCTAATACGTACCCATCTCTTTTATCGTCGAAAACATCCTAAAGATATTCGTAGTGATCGATGGCAAGAGGTTCGGCTTACATGAGAGACTACACCTGCATCTAACAGTGTATATATTACATAGATATTCGTTTATCGTTTATCGTTTATCGTTTATCGTTTATCGTTTATCGTTTATCGTTTATCGTTTATCGTTTATCGTTTATCGTTTATCGAACGTAAAACACACGTCGTTCCCAAGTGCAGCGCATTAATGGCCGATTATTGTTAATCCGAGTAGGTATATTCGTCTCGTCTTTTGTATCTCGTATTTGTGCCTCTGTTCTGCGCTTTTTGTGCGAACGCATGTATGAGCTTTCCCCGAGATCTCCACGGTAAAGTTAAAAAAGAGAACGAGAGAGCGGTAGAGAGGGTGGGATGGAGGGAGGGAGGGAGGGAGGGCCAATCGATCTCGGCATACACGCGATTCGATACCTACGTAGATACTCACGGTGGATGCTCTCGAAGCAAAAAACATTTTCATATCTAATCGCCTAGCTCCGGATGGAGGTAACGCTCACGATTATCGTTCAACCAGATAGATATATTTCAGAGAAATTGTTTTCCTTATGTGCAAAGCCCAACGCTATTAGCTATATGGTAACGTTGTGTGTATGTATATATATGTATATATATATATACACACACACACAAACACACACACACACACACACACACACACACGTACATACATAAACGTAACGTAGTGAATTTTGGAGAAAGGCTTCTTTATGTCAGCTGCATCGTTGCAAACTCTTCACGAACACGTTATTTTTCTTCCTTTTCTTTCTATTCCGTATACATTAACTCCGTGCGGGGGAGTACGAGGGAATAGGTGCGAACACGAGGGATGGGGGAAGGGGTTGGAGCATAGACGGTAAGTTTGTTTTTTGGAAAAAGTTAAAGGGTATGGACGACTTTATTTTCACAGATCCACTAAAAGCGAGAAAATGTATCCATCGATGTTAGCACGAGGGAGCGGTACGTCGTCGTCCGTCGGCGAGGAAGCCGGTATCGGAATGGGTATCGGAGTGGCCGTAGAACCGTACTACAGTGTCCCGGTTGGCTCGGCGGGATGCACCGGGCAACATTGGTCTCAACCGACATCGCCGACGCCAACGCATACGTCCCGACAGCCACCTAATTTGTATCAGCACGTACACAAAGACGACGACAGTTAGTGCCTTTGTATCCTTATTTCGAGCCGCGTCTCGAGTACACCCGCGTCGAATCGATTCCAAATCGATTTCGAAACTATCCGAATCCTACCGAGATATACTTCTTCCGAAAGCGATAATCGAGGAAGAACGGCTCGCTAAGTACGGTTTTTAATTTCAGTACACGGCTCCTCCGTATCCCTAGTGTCGACGGCGAGCAGTCTCTACAGTTCGGCGGAAGAAAAACAGGCGCACGAATTGAGAAAGTTACGAAGAGAGCTGCTGGACGCTCAAGAGAAGGTTCACTCGTTGACCAGCCAACTATCGACCAACGTGAGTCGTTAATCTACTATTTACCGTGCGAACGGCTTCGGCCTTATCTCTCGATTCGCTCCCGATAAGGATAATGATCCGCTAAAAAATCGATATCCACGAAGCGCGTCGGCTTCGATATATTTCCAAATGCGACGACGATATATAAATATAGAGGAAAACATGTATATGTAAATATACGCTCATATAGGCAGGTAGGTAGGCAGGTAGGTAGGTAGGTAGGTAGGTAGGTATATGTGTATCGTGACGCGAGTTAAGATTTCAGAGCTACTTTCTCGTTTCTTTTCTTCGTATAACGCGAACGCGCGCGACCACGCGAAAACACCCACACGCGTTGACTCTTCCAACGTGCGCGCTCTTATCCTCGTTTCAACTCATATATACCGTTTAACGGCACGATCTTTCGTATTTTCTTTTTCTTTTTTTATTCTTTTTTTATTCCTTCCCCAAGTTCAACGTGACTCCTTACCGCGTCCGTTACACCGACGAAGCGAGTTGCGTGCCAATACTCGCTCGAAAGTCTCGTATTTTTGCCTCTCGCTTTTCCGAACTGAAACTAACTATGTTTCGTTCCTTCGTTGATCCGCGACCACGTACGAGCGACGAGTCTCGTGTGTGTGTGTGTGTGTGTGTACATGCGTGCGCGCGTTCATTATCGATCGACGCATCGTCGTCGTTGCAACGATATCGTTGCCAATTTATTCATAATTACCAATTATATCTTGATCTTTAATCGTTCCTCTTATTTATTTTAACGATAAAAACATTTATTGTCGTCGACGTCGTCGCCGTCGTCGTCGTCGTCGTCATAATCACAAAGAATTGGATATAATTAAGGGCACATAATTGAGAGCGCGCGCGGGCGAGCGGGCGTCAGGCGTCGTTAAAAAGTTTGCTTTTGGTCAAATAAAATAAAAAAATTGTATCGGAACTTTTGACAAATCTGTCAAGCGTACATCCGTCGAAAGGGATTTTTATTCGCGTTAACGATAAATCGATTCGAGCGACGTATGTAGGCACCAAAAGTAGTAGGAGCAATTCGAATAACGTCTAAACAGCTAAGGTGGCACACGTTCGGATGTAACCGAAAGGGGATTGGCCGACGAGTCGGTCGTCGTAAGAGCGCAGAGGGACTGGGATCGACCAATCGAGAAGCCGCGTACGATCTTCCGCCGCGCCTGCCTGAATCTCGCCTTCGCGCCGATCGGTTTCTTTAGTTGGTCCCGTGCAACGCGACGCGTTCGTTCTTCTCCTCGTGCCGTTCTCGTTTCTCCTTCTAGAGGCGTCTTCTACGCGTTGCGTCTATCGCGGCTTCGGACGCCATCCATCCATCCATCCATCCATCCATCCATTCCCCATCCTCTTGCTACGATCCATCTTCTCGAAGCAATAAGATAGGAGAAAGAGGGGAAAAAACGAAGAATCGTTTCGAGTCGCGATAAACGTCGTGGACGCGACACCGACAGGAGAATGAAAGCGTTTGGTGCTACGTGAAAAACAGTGTGCTACAAGGTTTTTGTTTCCTCGATCCATCCTGGATCAGCAAAGTGACCGAAAGGGAACGCAAAACTATCTCTGTCCGTATCGTGAAATAGTTTGTCCCAGTTCGCGCGTTCCATCGGACGTATTATTTTGTCCGCTTATCGAGTTCTTTACCCGTAATCCGTACCGTTATCGAGCCTCGAAATTGAGGCGATAGGTATCCTAGATAAGGTACGCGCTATCTTCCCTCGGTATATTTAAGAAAACTTTATGAGAAAATTCGAATTTCGAATGTAAAAAACGCGAGACGCGACCGCGTATTCCTTCCTTTCTCGTAAAAATAATCATATCTACCTTCCTATCGTATCGATAAAATTCGATACGATACCGGTGAAAATAAAAGAAAGGTAAACGATGCTCTTCGATAAGGACTTTGATAAATCTCGCGGTCCGACGAGTATCGTTCGTTTCGCAAACTCGACGAAAACTAAATAACCATTCTCCGTATCCGAAAGTCCGTTTCGAAGTCGCTTGCGCTTGGACGCGTGCGAGATAGAAATCTTTTCTTCTTCTTCTTCTTCGTCGATAGACGAGAGAGGTTGCCCGTGCGTCATTACGGATAATCAATCGTGAAAATGAAATCGGATAAAAATACAGGGAGACGATTCGTTTCTTCCGAGAAGCGACTAGGCCAACGAAATTTCGATTAGGCGAAGAAGAATAAAAAGAGAGGAAGAGAGAGACGGAAAGGCGTACACTAGGCGGCTACCGCGATAGAACCGTGTCTTCCACAAGCAGCTATTTTATTCGTCCACGTTGGCCAATCGACTGATTTTCTCGAGCACCGTATCGCGAGATTTCTCCTCTTTTTCTCGCGTTTCCATATCTCTTCTCGTCGACGCGCTCGACCGGAGCAACGACGAGCGGCCCGCCGCCGCCGCCGCCGCCGCCATCCGTCACTCCGACAAGCCTATAGTATATATTGTTCCTTGTCATCGAGGATGCTCGATGATCTTTCTCATTGCGTTAGAGAGCGGGAAGGAGAATGTCTTCTTTTTTCACAACGTCGGCGGCTGATTTACGATTCTTCGAAAAGAATTACGATCCTTCTCGTATAACGAATATTCTCCTATAACGATTAGGTACCCACATACATATATAATATCATTCTCTTACGGGATATTACAGACGATATCCATCCCTATTCTACATCGACTTTAAGTTTCTTTTTTTTTCTCTCGTTGTAAGCCAGTTATCGAATAGATCGGAAGGGATTACATACGCGCATCGTCAAAAGCGCATATATATATATATATATATATATATATATTTTAATTATCCTTTTTCAAAAATCGCATAACGATTAAGGAAAATAATCGTATTTTTAATTAATAAAAACAAGCGTAGAGACCAATCTCCTTTATCTCGAGTATTATTTTACTCGACTCGATTCGACGCCTCCCGAAAGTCTCGCTGCGGTTGTTCGTTCCGTCGAAGGGATGCCCGCCCCAGAGCCATGTGGACGTTTCCCTAGAGAGAAAGAGAGAGAGAGAGAGAGAGAGAGAGAGAGAGAGAGAGAGAGAGAGAGAGAGAGAGAGAGGGTCGCTTAAGGACGAGACAAGATTTACGGTTCCGTCTTACCCTTCGCTTTTACGGCCACTGTTCCTCTTCGAAGAATTTTCCCTTCGTCTTGGGAAAGACGCTTTTCTCTCGACGCTTACGCTCGAAACCCTTGGAAAAAGAGGAAAATAGAGAACGAGCGGGTATATCGGATAAACGCGTACGCACGTTTTCTTACGAAACGCATTTTCTTCCTTCTTTTTTTTTCTTTCCTTTTTCTTTCTTCGCGTCCATAAGGATTCGACCCGGATCCTGGGAGAAGTTTCGCGTCGCGAGCACGTGCTTTCTTACTCCTTTGTTCGTTCTCTCGAGCACTCTCGCTGTGGCCCCCATCTTCTCTCTTTCCCGTAATACTTGATCGCGCGTCTAGACTTTTCCACTTTTAAGAGCGAAATTCTTTCTCGATAATCTGAAGAGAAGAACGACGAAGAATCGTTCTTCGTGGTCTCGTCCGAGTCGCTCGGACAAGACCTTAAACTTTTCTTTTACGAATCGAACGAGACGAATAAACGGAAAGGGCAAAAAGTCAGTGTCACAACGACGACGACGACGACGACGACGACGACGACGACGACGAAGACGACGAAGACGACGAAGACGACAAAGACGACAACAAGAAGGATAATATGTAATGGCAATGATAATAACGAATCGCCACTCGCGATGGATTTTAATTCTGGTAGGCAAACTTGGTTGCCGCGAGCAAAGACCCTCGGAGACACTACGAAGACCCCGAGACATGATTGAGCTAACTATCCGGCCAATCCCGTGGTCTGCCTTATTAAAACACACGCCGTTGTTTTGCCTTTTGTCTCTCCTTTTAATACCTCGCATTAAGCGTCCGCCTTCACTCGACTTCTCTTCGAGTCGATCGTTCCTTTTGATAACGTATTTCGCTCGTTCCGAAGATAACACGCGTCCGTATTCTGCCTTGTCGTAACGCGTTCGTACGTTAAAACGCGGTTTCTGTTTATGGAATTTTCGTAAATTATTTAAATACATTTTCCGCAGCATATTTAACGGGCGATCAAAGTTTCTTCTCTTTTCTAGTTGGTCGTTAATCAGCTCGTAGAGAATACGCCCAAAGTCATCTCGTTGATTCGATTGACCCAGTGCCTTGTAATACCCTACTTCAAGAGTGTTTCAATTTATATTCGAGGATATTACGTGAGAACGGAAGAATTCCGTGCACGGGCACGTCACGTCGCGAGGATGCTTTCAATTACGTTTAGAATGCAAAGAATCGCGAACGTGCAGAAGAATATCATCGTCGTCGTCATCGTCTTCGCCCTCGCCCTCGCCCTCACCCTCGCCCTCACCTTCGTCTTCGTCTTCGTCGTCCACTTCGCATTCTTTACGCGACGTATTACGACGGAATAAACGCAATATTTTTTTTCCTCGTCGATGACATATTCCGCAAAAATCTTCATCTCCCCGTTTGCATTCGATCGATCTTGGAACGCAGTTTGAAAAAAGGTTTAGTCGAAAGTTGACTCACGCAGGCTGACGCGCGCTCGCAAGCGCGCGCGCGCGCGCGCGCGTACCGTGAAAAACATCGATGCGTACGCGTGCTCGTAGGAAAGGCAACGAATAGATATCGTTTTAGATATTTTTCCAGTACGGTGCACGTGGAAGAGGGATTTAAATAGCCGTTAATTAGCGAGGTGCGCCAAGCATTCTCGTCTATATCAGACGCGGAGAAAGGTCTTAGATTCGAGTCTCTCTTTCTCTCTCGTTTTATATACTATACGTCTACGTACTATGTGTAGGATCTACGTACGAGAGTCTATGCTGTACTCTACGTATAGAAAGCTCGCATGTGCGATCTATATTCTCTTAATTTGACTCCTCGGCTTTGAAAAGACAACCCGTCTACTCGTACATACATATTAATGCGCGTAGAACGTAGATAAAGTCTCGCTTCTTCTCGTCGAAGGCGACGCACGCCATTAAATTCGCATTAAAAATGCGTACGCTTTGACTCGGCGTTGGCTAATCGTTAAATATAGACGCGCTACAATACGATTCTCTCTCTCTCTCTCTCACTCTCTCTTTATATATATATATATATATGCATGTATAGATCTGTTCGTTACTCGAAAAAACGCAGCAGGCACCAAGCCGCGTTGATAATCGGCTCGGAAAAGTAGATTCCGTATCGAAGACCTCGTCTCGTTGACCTTTTTACGAAATACGAATCGAATAGATTCGAACGGATCCGTCTTCTAGCGTATTATTCTGTAATAAACTGCGAGATAAACGAATTCGCGCAAAGAAACGTTCGAATTCCTATGCGACGCGTAAGGTTTTTCGCTACCGGAATGTATCTCGTTACTATCCGTTCTCCACCGTTTGTTTTCTTCTTCCTCCTCATCTTCTTCTTCTTCTTCTTCTTCGGTTTTCAAACGACTTGTTGGAGAAATGTATCCCTTGAATACGAAAGATACTTTGCTGGTAGAATACATCAACAGGGTACTACTATCTTTAAGAGGGAACGGACGGATAGACGCGCGTGTTCGTGAAATATCGAAACGACGAGACGAACGCGACGGAGGCGGCGTGCGGTGGATGCTTCTAATGAACTCGTTATGTTAATAGCCATCGAGCAAAGAGACGAACCTTCGTAACTCAACTAATACGCGTTCGAACGACGCCGACGTCAAATTTATCGGACGTAACGAAGATCGCTCGTAGCCTCGAGGATTTCTACTACGTAAGCGCGATACGTCGCAAAATCGACTTCCGTTCCGCGCAGGGAACATTCGCGACATACTTTTGACGATTCCACGACGCAGGAGATGCGTGTCGTCCGCGCGGACGAACGTTCGAATGAAAAGAACATAGGTATAAAAGGGAAGACTCCGGACGATGCGAATGCGCCTCTTTCAACCTTTGTATACTCGTATTCCGAATGACTCATGCATATTTACATGCCTGTATCGACGTTATTGGTTTTGTTATACCGTGCACGCATGCAGACGACACACGTTGCAAGGCGCATCGCGTTGTGCCCGGACACAAGACGCACGTGCAACCGCAGCAACGTAGTCCTTTCAAAATAGATAGCGAGCCGTTCGTCGCGAACTTTTCTTCTCCTTTAGAATATCCGCGCGTTCTCTCTTTCATCATTTTCATCGTCGTTATCCGGTATAGGCCGTACGACGGTGGCTCTTCTCCGTTTTCTATTGCCGACGGTAATAAGATTTCGTCGTTGAAATTGCATAACGTTACTTTCGAGCGATAAGAATCCAGCAGAGACAGAGAGAGAGAGAGAGAGAGAGAGAGAAAAAACGCGTTCGATCGGTTCGACGATGGACGATCGACGAATGAACCACCGTATCGGTGGCAAAGCTAACCGATAGGAACGAGTCGAAGGATCTCTCTTTCCGGGCAGGTTGGCGGGCGGGCGAGACCGGTCGATGCACCAAAGTGTTGTACGCGGGCAGGTGCGCCAAACGATCGTCGGAGTAGGTAGAGGATCTTTGGTGTCGTTGCTCCTTCGACGTGGTTGCACCTTGCGCGCGCGCGCGCCCCCGTTCTATCGTTAGTTATATCACCTCGCTCGTGTTCCCTGTCCTATCGTCTGTTCCCCGCTTAAACGACGACGACGACGACGACGACTCGATCGTCTAAAATGTGCCAATTGGGTCGCGCGCATCGTCCGTTTCGATATTTATCGGAAAAGTAGAGTTAGAATTTTCCCTAGAGTCGTAATAATAAAAGGATCCGGCGATAGAAGCCGCGAACGGCAGATGGCTTTAATCGTTCCGATCGTTCCGATCTTACACGCACCGAGTACGAACGAGCAGCTCTCGAGTCGCCGCCTCGTGTCTTATCGCCGCTCGAAAACTGCTCGCGAGAGGTCGTACGTACACGAGAGTGGACCGTGTTGCGCGGCCACGATCGTTTCTATCCGCGAGCCACTCGACGAGAATCGATTTGGGTCAGGGAGTCTCGTTATACATCCGAGACCTCTATCCTCCATCTCGGCCCCTATCTCCTCTTACAATTTTAATATTACTTACGATTAGTCCGTGCTGGTTCTAGACCAGAGAGAGAGAGAGAGAGAAAGAGAGCTCGAAAGGGAAAAGACAGAGGAGTCGCCGCGCGACGAGAAAGGAAGGAAAATTATACGGATCGAGAGATCAATTTTTTTCTCGATTTTGATTCTCCGTGTCGCGCGTATCGTTCCGTCTTACCGAACCGCCCTTCCCTTAGGGCGGCAGCACCATTTAGATAGATTCGCGTAGGTTCGAACGAGCTACGTTCGCGAGGACGAGAGTAACCGTATTTTTCATTAGGTTCGAACGTTACGAGTGCAACGAGTGCAACGAGTGCAACGAGTTCCGGAGTAAATTATGATAAGGACTTTACTCGCGACCCCTCGAACGATCTCGATCCATCGACGATGGATTTGAAGGTATGTTCGCGACAAGTTCACGACGGTTACGCGACGATAAGGTCACGTGGTCGGAGCAGACCGCGTCCGATCACCGATTCGGAGGAAGTCGATTCTTACGCGTTAGGCTCGCGTCTCCGTATATCTGGTAAGAATTTCACGGACGAGGATGTCCATCGAACGTCGGACGAACGATCTACGTTGGATCTACGTTGGACGAACAATGGAAAGGGCAGCATTCTCGAGACTTACGGGACTTTGCGCGTCGCCTCGAAAAGGAACGACGTAACGAGGGGTGTTACGGGTCAAACGGGTCTGAAAACCTTCCGCAAGGTGGTATCCCAAGAACCTCGAAACGTGCGAAGAAGTCGCTCGTGCGCGATAGTCGACGAGAAGAGGTGCAACGTAAGGAACAACGATAAGGATAAAGGAATCGCCGATCGGCCGGAGGAAAAAGTTGAGAGAGATTTTACCGGGGAGCGGACCTTGAGAACGTTCTCTCCGATCGACGATAGATCGGCTCGGCCCGTCGTCCTGGTACGACACAACGCCCTTCCAAGATCTAAGATCGTCCAATCCGGTACGAAAAGGTCCGTCGTCGTTGGTAACGATCGGAAGCCCGACTCGCGTCCACCGGCGAGAGGCGACCTCGAAAGGAGGATTGGTTTGCTCGATAAGGATAATACCGAAGGGAGCGAGCCGATCTACGCCCTGCCCAACGACGCTTCCTCCTCTCGAAGCAGACGCGATCGTCGAGCCGCGATCGTCGTAGATGGAAATTACGTTCAGAGCGGGGACCTGTATCGTACCACCGTCAAATACATCGAAGACGTGAATAAAAATATAGCGGGGATCGACGAGAAGTGTTACAAAGTATCGGACGAGTCGACGAGCGGCCGCTCGAGGTTTGGGGCGGCGATCGACGAGACGGCGTTGCTATGCCTGTCCGACGATCTCTCCGGTGGTTGTTACCTTAGGAACAGAGGTCTCATGGTACCGATGCCACCTATCTCTCCGAATTTCACGGAGAATTTCGCCGAAACTTTTCTCGAGAGTAACGAGAGTAACGAGCAGTCGTTCCTCCGCGAGCGAAGGATCGAGACGGCGAAATCGATACGCCGGCACGCCGCCGCTGCCGCTGCCGCTGCCGCCGTTGCTTCCTCCTCCTCCTCGTCGTCGTCGTCGTCGTCGTCGTCGTCGTCGTCGTTGTCGTCGTCGTTGGGTGCACGTAGGAAGAAGGTCCCGCCGAGTCTCTCGGTCAGATCATCCTCTCTGTCTAGTACCTCGAGACACTCGACGGGATCCACTACGACCTCCTCGACCAAGTCGACGGACTCTTTAGACGCGATCGACGAGATCACCGGGAACGAGAAAGCCCGTCTCGAAAAACTCGAAAGAAATCCTATCGGGTCGATATCGGACGAGCTCTCGTCGAACGACGGCGATCGTTCCCTCGAGATATCCCGGTGGGCACCTTCTCGAAACGCTCTACCGTCTAATTCCGCCGATAATCCACGAGGGAGGAAGATATCCGGTGGGTTCGACGTGCTCGATATTAATGGAACGGCTCGCTCGAATTTCTACGCTCGAGAGGAGAACGTCCTCACGGGGAATTTCGATGCGAACAAATACGGAACTCTTCCTTACGGAAGAAGATCGAAGGGGGGAACGAACGGTAGATCTCTACACAAATCGACCGAAGACGTTCTCGATAGAAAGTTTCGCGAAAAGATCGAGCCGTCCTTCAGAGCTTGCTCCAGCAGTATCGACGTTAGCGACGGATCCTCCTCGACGAGAGATCATCTTTGTCCGATCGATGCCACCGACGTCATTCTCAGAGGGCAACTCGAGAGATCGCGTCCGAATCTCTCAGCGGTTGATACTTTTTCGACGACGATCCTTCCGCTCGATGCCCGAACCACCACCACCACCACCACCACCACCACCACCACCACCAGGCACGATTCTTTCAAATTCGACCCTAACGAGGATGATTCCGGAAAGTATCGGCACGCACTTTTCGCCACCTTGCCGAGAAGAGGAAGCGTATCCAGGGATCAGGTTTCTAACGATTCTCCCAGGCGTCTATCCGGGAACGTGATGACGTTGCTCGAACCGCTTTACGAGCACGCCGTTAGCGATCCGGTTAAGCCACGGAGTACGGATAACGTGATACCCTGGTGGGAACTTGCCACGAGGAAATACAGACACCGGAGTTGTCCTTCTCTTCAGGTAAACGAGAAAATGACCCATTTTTATTCGGTCGCGTCGATATCATTTTCTGGCTCTGTGGATACGAGGATTTTCCTAACGGTAACTGGACGAATCTTTCGACGATCCCGATCGCGGCCGGTTTCGGGTCGTTGTCGAGCGGATGATAACTTAAATACGTTTTTACCACTCGAGAAACTCGGACGATATCTCTTCCGGTTCTCCTTTCAAATTCCCCCGCCCCACCCCCGCCCCACCCCCCCTCACACCCTTCGAAAGGGACCGCCTTGCAGTCTTTTCTAAAAGAAACTTTATAGATTCCGTATCGTAGGTGCGGCGAAGGAGAGGAATCGCCCCTGAAGACCCTTCGCGATCTCTCTCTCCTCTCTCGGATCGTCCTACGGGTAAAGACGAGTAAAAAATATTTCCCCGAGCGATTCTCGAAGGGGAGATTTTATACGTGCGAGTACGCGCGTGTACTTGCGTTTTCTTGTTCTTACTCGAATCTATCTTCCTCGTTGATATTTGAATTCGTTTACTCGCACTCTCTGTCTTCGATTCATCCTTACGTTGCGTATCCATTCGCGTTGTTCGATCGCATTCCGCAGAAATCCTTTCGTCGACACTGAAATATCATTTCCTGCGCGTGGTTTCCCCCGCGTGAACCGAAGCCCCTACGTACCCATAAAACGTATCGCGCTACGAAGAGGAATCGTAGTTCCACGGCCTGGGTTGCTGCGTCTGGGTCTCTCTCTCTCTCTCTCTCTCTCTCTTTTAACTCGGCTCGTAACGCTTCAAGGAATATGCTGCTGCCTCGTTCGCACGATACACGACGTCCCTTCGCATAGGAACGCTCCGTACCGATCGTTCTCTCTCCGTAGGGCCCTTAATATTATTATTATTATTATTATTATTATTATTATTATTATTATTATTATTATTATTATTATTATTATTATTGTTGTTGTTGTTATTATATATCCTTGATCCGAGCGAAATAATGACGATAATTCGGCTCTCCGAGGAAACGTTGGCAAAAGATAGAAAGATACGGTACGTATCTCTTTGCAAACGCTATCGATTCTAGGATAAAATGTTTCCTAGTCTTTCTTCATTGTACATCGAAGGCGAACTAAAATCCGAAAGACTCGCGCGTTCGAGGGTAATCCCGTAAACGATGCGCGCTCCTCGTTTCTTTTCGCCTCTCCGGGCCGTCCCTCGCTCGGTACGAGCTCTCGCTGCGTTTTAGATGCGAACAAGGCGTCTCACTATGCACCGCCATTCGTTTTGCTCCTATCATCGGCATCTACCGTTTTTGCCGAAGGTTTCCGGTCCAGTTTTTAGTACTATTCGACGACTCGCTCGCGGCTTTCATTAAGCTCTCCGTATATACAATAAGGCAACACACAACTTTCCCCTCACGATCTTGCGAACGCGATAAGCGTTCGAATGCGAATCTCGAAACGCATAAGAATCTAACTATTTTTCTTTCTTACGAATGATCGATGAAAACTCGACGAACGTTCCTCTAAAATCTAATCCAACCTACGACGTAGTCTCTTTTCGATAACGAGTTGGAACCTTACCCGTGCGCATGATTATCTGTAGTTTTTTTTTCCAAAATTTCGATTTCTGTTGGAACCGTACAATTATAATCACTTACGTGTCCCGTATTATGCGCGCGCACCGTTGCAATTATTTCTTTTACGTTTACGTCGCGCATCGTGGGTATCGTCGTATCGTCGACGATCAATGGCAATGACAATGGCCGTTTCCTCTATTCCAAGGCTGTGCGTGCGTAAAATATCGTAGCTTATTATTATTTTAGTCAGCGAGTATAGTACGCACCGATGTATGCAGGTCGCGCGACTGTCCTACGCCTGCTGGGCGTTTTCTATCGCCACGAGGTAGTGGTAGATTATTTTTATTCTCTCTCGATATCGAGAGGGGGAGAGAGAGAAATTAAAAGAGGCACATATTTTTGTCACCTCCTATCAATAACAATATCGATCGATCCGAATAGCGATATATAGAAATATAGTGATAAAAAGAAGCATGACGTAATAATGTCCAGATTCGATGGACCACGACGAATGGATACGTCAAATCGATAACGATCGATTTTTTTGTTTTTTTGTTTCAGGCACACGTCGTGTCCGCCTTCGAACAATCCCTATCGAACATGACGCAACGATTGCAGCAACTCACGGCAACGGCTGAAAAAAAGGTGAGCGTCGGTAAATAAGATTTTCCCATATAATTTGGCTCGATTTGGGTTATCTATACGAGTCCCGTGGTCGGGGAAAGGGGCGTGGGAGGGAGGATAGGTCTCTCGTCGACGAATTACAACGAGGACAAAATACGATCGACGAGTCCGAACGTTTTAACGCAATTCCGATTGTGATTCCGATCGTCGTCCGATATCAAAGATGCCAGGCGTCAAAATTTCAAAGTTGTCGTCGCGGTAATACCGAAAAGTATGTAATTTCCCGTACCTCCGGTGATGCGTTCGTCAAAATGTTAATAAAAAAAGGTTGCCTTCTTTGCAACCTTCGATATAATATCTGCTGCGCCGATAGCTCGTTGAACGTCAAGTTCGAACTTAATAAATCTCATTCCCAGTGACGCGCGCCTATCGAAATTGAAAAGTCACGCCGGCTAATTAATTCGCACCGAGTAGAAGGAGAGAGAAAAAAGAAATAGGGTTGAGTGTGTGTGTGTGGGGGGGGGGATAAAAAAATCGCAAATTACGATGCCTCGACGGTCGATCAACCGAATCGTCGAATGATCGAAGAACGATGGATCTTAAAGTGCCGCGTTTTAACGCGATCGGCAAAAAATCAAACGCCTTGTCCGCGAATAAAAACTCAATTCCGATATCGTCGTCTTCGATCAAATCGAAAGGATTGAAATTAAAAAACAACGTTCGAACGGCGTTCGAGAGATCTTCTAACAAAGGGACGTCGTCGTCGTCGTCGTCGGCGGGTAACGAGTCGCGATCGAACAAGTCGACGAAGGATTCGAGAAAATTGAGCGAAAGGACGTGCGAAAACCGTGTTACGACGACGACGACGACGACGACGACGACGACGACGACGACGAACGTCGAGAATTCCTCGCAAAAGGGCTTCCAAGAGGAAAATTTAAGAACGAGAAAGAAATTGATTCCTAGGATAGGGGCGAAGACTTTCAATCGAAACGTCAATGTCGGGGAATCGTCGACGATAAGAAGGAAGCCGATGGCAAAGGAACTCGACAAATCGGACAAGCTCGGGCAGGAAACGAGTTCCAAATCAATGAGACAATTGTTTAGCATAGCCGATTCTTGGAGTAGCGATTCCGTAGTCAGTCATTCGGATAGTTGCACCTGTTGTCACAATAATAACGAATCCTGTCCCGTTCACGTATAGGCGGACGAGGGATGAATCGATAGAATCGTATTTAGGTCGTCGTTAAAGATTAACGGATTCGTCTTGGTTGGAATAACAAAAAAAAAAAAAAAAAAAAAAATTGCCTCGCACACAGGATTCCGAATTACAAGAGTTACGCGAAACGATCGAGAGGCTTCGCAAGCAAAGCGCGGAGGCTGGATTGAACAACGGACCGGGAGGATCGGGCAGCAACAACGGCCGGCGGCATACTCTCGGTGATTCGGATTCCGGGAATACGGGATGCACAGGCGGTGGCGGTGGCGGTGGCGGTGGCGGTGGCGGCGGCGGAGGACACCACCATCATCAGGGCGCGTCGATGGCGAGACAACTGTCGGCGGACAGCGTCACTTCCCTCAATTCCTTGAGCAGCGCTTGTTCCGCTAGTAGTAGCCATCAGAAGAAAAAGGGTTGGTTGCGTAGCTCCTTTTCGAAAGCATTCTCCAGGTCGCGGAAGAACAGGCACGGTTCCGTTTCCGATGCCGAGGATTGCAAGGACGGCGCTGCCAGCGGAGAATTGAGCGTCCCGAATAGCCCGAGATTACCGACGGCCTCGAAACACGAAAGCGCGAGGAATCAAAGTGCCGCCGGTAGGAGCAACGGGCAAAAATCACCGGAACCCGAAAATCCTCTCACCGGTAGCAAGAGCAGCTCGGCTCTTTATAAGAAGGAAGACGAGGACGTGGACGAATTGAAGAAACAACTCAGGGAAAAGGATCTCGTTCTCACGGATATCAGATTGGAGGCACTCTCCTCGGCCCATCAATTGGAATCGTTGAAGGACACGGTCATCAAGATGAGGGTAAGTTTCTTTTTCTAAATCGATCGTTTTGATATAATCGATGACGCGCCTAAACTTACGTGGTCCTTTTCTACAGAACGAAATGCTCAATCTTAAGCAAAACAACGAACGCCTGCAGCGGCTGGTCACTTCGAAATCTCTTACGTCCTCGCAGTCGTCTCTTCCGAGCGATCCCGACAGGCGTTTCAGCATGACGGAGGTGGCCTCGAGCGTCGCCGCCCTTTCGAACGGCGACAGCAGTTCGACCGCCGATCAATTGGAGGATCTCAACGTGCCCGAGCATTCGGTCGTACCATCGGCGACTTCGGGTACGAGCGGCGGCGAGCCTGCGTTGGACCACGACACCGACGGAAAGAGAATTAACGTTGCCGTCTATCTTGGTAGCGAAAAAAATTTCAATTACAATCTAATGTCGGGTAACAACTCGGACAGCGGCATCATCGGCGAGCCTCCGCATTGCGTTATCGCTAACGTTTGCATCAGTAACAAAACGAGTTGGGATGCTCTCGACTCGATCGTACGACGATGCTTCAAGGAATACGTATCGAGGGTCGATCCCGTCACCAATTTGGGTCTTGGCGTTGACTGCGTCGCCGCTTATCATCTCGGCGAAGCTTCGAGGTTAGATAAATCAAATCTCTCTCTCTCTCTCTCTCTCTCTCTCTCTCTCTCTCTCTCTCTCTCTCTCTCTCTCTCTCTCTCTCCCTGTACGTGTGTATATCGTTGCTTTCAACAGGTGTACGACGGATTCTCAGCACCCGGAATTACTACCGTGCGGTTATCTGATAGGACACGTGAAAACCATTTATCTGGTTCTCTCGGGTTACTCCTGGCTCGCGATCGACACTCTGATACCACGCTCTATCGTTCAACGACTGATATCTCTGTTAACGGAACATCGCAGAGTGATACTTTGCGGACCCAGCGGTACCGGGAAAAGTTACTTGGCAGGAAAACTCGCTCACGCTCTCGTCGATGCCGATACAGACTCGAAAGACGCTGCTGCCGTGGCCACCTTCATAGTCGATCACAAGTCGAGCAAAGAACTGAAGCAATATCTCGCTCATATCGCCGAAAGATGCGACTCCAATGCCGCCGACGAATTGCCGAGAGTGATAATCTTGGAGAATCTTCAGCATGCCGCCTCTCTCGGTGAACTCTTTAGTGGTCTTTTAGGTACGAGACACTCGTCCTGTCCTGCGATCATTGGAACCATGAGTCAGGCTACCTGCAGCACCACGAATCTTCAATTACATCATAACTTTAGGTAATAGACGAAAGCTAACATTCTTCTCGTATATAACGTAGTCGTCTTTTTTTTTTTTTTTTCAAAATTTCTTTGATTTTCCAACTTTTTCTACCATTTTCTACCTTCGACTCTTCAGGTGGGTGCTATGCGCGAATCACATGGAACCGGTCAAGGGATTTTTAGGCCGTTACCTCAGGCGAAAGCTATTGGAACACGAATTACGTGAATCGGGTGGCACGAGAAACGCAGAAATGGCCGCTGTCGTAGAATGGCTGCCACGCGTCTGGCTACATCTTAACAAGTTCCTAGAAACGCACAGCAGTTCCGACGTAACGATAGGTAAAAGATCTCGCTTACTCTCGTACGACATCTACGGATATTACCTCATCGATTTTTCTTTATCGTCACGTAAGAGAAACGAACGTTTTTCAGGCCCTCGACTTTTTCTCTCTTGCCCCATGGAAGTGGCAGGTTCTCAAGTTTGGTTCACGGATTTGTGGAACTATTCTGTAATACCGTATCTGGTTGAGGCTGTCAGGGAAGGCCTAACGTTGTATGGAAGGCGAGCAAGCGGAAGTGGAAACGGCGAACCCACGTGGGAAGATCCTGCACAATTCATTACCTCGAGTTATCCGTGGATCTCTACGCACGCGGTACACGATGGTAGCGACGCGCTTCTTCGCTTAAGGCCCGAGGACGTTGGTTACGACGTCGTTACCACGGGACATACCTCGGGCGTAGGTGCGTCCAGCGTAAAGAGCCTCGGCAGTACGCACAGCGACACCGAAGGAGATCCTCTTGTTCGTATTTCATTGGGAAACCCTTGCGCGATACCACCGTCCTTTATCCTTTTCCACATATATCGCACCTGCCACTTAAATCTTCTTTTTTTTTTTCTCTCTCTTTTACAGTTGAACATGCTTATGAGACTTCAGGAAGCCGCCAATTATTCGAGTCCCCATAGCAACGACAGCGATTCCGTCACTTCCCTCGACTCGTCTCATACTCGACATTCGGAGGACCTGAGTTGTTCCTCTACGTCGTCTTCGAGAGGCGTAGAATCCGCGCTCTGAAATAAAAAAGAAAAAAGTACGTCTCGAGAATATCGTTTAGAAGGGAGAACGTTTAGGAAATGATCAGCGTCGTAACAAGATCATTATGAAATTACGAGATAATCGTAGGTCAAGTAATCGAGTATAGAACAAGACCCCGGAAGGTGGTGAACGATGATTGCTAAAGTATTTTCTACGAAAATAGTGCCGCATAACGTATCCCGATGCGGCACACATTTCCAACGTGAAAATTTAATAACGTTAATGTATGTATAATCATACCAATATTATTATATATTCTCGGCCATCCAACAACTGTCTATGATACGACGACTATATCGTGCAGGGAGTCTCAATTCCCACTTTTTCCTTTATCTTTTTTTCTTTTTTTTTTTCTTTTTTTTTATTTAATCTCTCTTTCCTTTCTAAATTTAATAACTAAATTTAAATTGCATGCAAAACGATGTCACGTATACGTTTAAAAACATCTCTAGTACCTATGGTTGGCCTATATCTCTAAGTTCTACGTGCATCGAGAGTTGCACTTTGGTGTGATATTTTAATTAAATAAGTAAATGACAATTATAAGAGACAATTCCGTGTTTCTTTTTTTTTTTTTTTTCCGAATAGAGACGACGCGGAGATAAATCGTGTACGTCTCCACGCAATAATCGATGCTGCCGTTACCGAAGTACGAATTTGTTTCGAACAAATGCATTTCTACGATCGAATTGTTATACGAGAGTCATGCGAGTACAGCCTATAAAGAAAAAAGTGATATACTCAAAAGTTTTGCTGGCATACAGTATTATCATAGAACGTAGAAATATGGACTAAGCGAAGATGTAGGAATGGTCAAGTCGCTATTCCACTCGTCCACTATTTTCAGGTAATCTATAATCTATGTTTTCTTAGACGGATCTCATGGACGGATGGTTCGATGCAGCATATATGTATTTGTTTCGCACTCGAGGAACGCGAAGCAATTCGAGATAATCGTGCGCGCGAGGATATAGTCTATTTATACATACTTTGCTACGAAAGCTCTATTTAATTATTAAAGAACAAAAATGTTACTATATATAATATACACACACACACACACACACACACACACGCGCGCGCGCGCGTACCGTCTCGGGTATACGCATACGTACACGTACGCATACACGCAATACGCATGCGCCTGAGCATATACGTATATACACGATACATACGCGAACGATGGCGCTAAATATGTATTATGGAAGAAGAAGATGAAGAAGAAAAAAAAAGAAAACCGAACAATTATTCGATAAGATATGTGAGTAATTCTGGTCATGTAACGTTGTAAATAAAGTATATAAGGGTTATCGTGCGGAAGACGTTGAGGAGGAAGGAGCTAATGTGGAAACTCGATCATCGTAAGCATGCGAAAAGTCTTGTGATAAAGGAAAGGAAAATAGTCGAATGCTGCAACATTTACAACCGACTTGTAGCTTCTTTCGCTCCCACAAGAGTTTCTCTTTACTGCAAATCCCGACAAGTACCACGAGCTACATTCGCTATAAATATTGTACATGTTATCGAACTGAGAATATTCTCAGATCCCAATCTGTGACACGAACTTTTAAGTACGTTAACGATTATACGATCGTATCAACAGGTTTTTTACGTTTGTACCGTATTTATACGCTGTACGGCGCTACATTCAAAATTTATCCAAATAATGGTAATTATTGTGACATAAAATAAACCACATTAAACTCTAACGATCTCCAGCATTATATCATTTTGTTTTACGCATAACTTTGTCACTCGAAACGATCTTTTCGTTGCCGATTAAAATCTCTTAAATGTTATTATACAAAAAATATAACGTACGAAAAAATACACCAACATACATACATTCATGCATATATATTACACACACGCGCGCGCGCGCGCGCGCGCGCTCGCGTATACGTGTGTGCACAATGCACGCGCAAATTATCGAATTTATTCTACATAGCTGCTGCAAAATTCTTCTACTATTTCAAATCAAATTCTAGTATTACCGGTAATTAATCGGATAATTGATCTATGAAACGTCTCATTTCTTACTTCATATTACCGATGATCTAGAATTACATTGGAAACGTATCTCTTATTCTTAATGCAGTATTCGACGACAGCGTAAATTGTAAGAAGCCTTCTATCCATAGCGCTAAGATGTGCATCCGAAATAATCGGAAGAACATCGGCCATTATTGTCTCACGAGCAATAAGATCTGCCAATGACACACTCAGCGTACCACCGCTGAACATTCTTAAACGATCCCATGTAGTTTTATGTATTCTAAAATAGTAAATATTGTTGAAAAATTCATCTGCGAACTAGTATACGATCGTATCGTATAAAAAAAATTCTCATACGTACATGCAACACTGATAAAGCGGTGCTAAAATGTCAAGATGATCGACGTCTGGATTACCGAGACTCTTCCCATTGTCTATTAACAATACAGCAGGATTGTGAAAATTATTTTGCGCTAATTCGTAATGATGCCGATCGCCGTTATCCATCAAAAAGTCAAAAATCGCTGCATCTATCAAATCCAACAGCCTACTTGAATATTTTGGTGAGTATGCCTTAGATTCTTTGACCTTGCAAAAAAATATACACATTTCTTTTTACATATAATTAAGATGCATCGAATATATCCGCTGCGATAATATACGGGGACAAAAAAAAAATTCACCTTTTGGCAATAATTATCGTCGATTTCCCAGGGTGCTAGTTTTTTTCTCTTGTACGTTCTCTGCCATGGATGTCGATGTTTTACGAGGTGCAAGTAACGCGGTAACCAAAGTATCAATGCACCTTCCAAGATACCGCCTAGCCCGCAAATTGGATCGGTCGGAGAACAGTAATGACAAACGCCGTAGAAGCATGTATCGTTACCCTCGCGATACATGGTAACGGATAATTCTGGCGTTGCGTGCTTACGAACCTCATTCTCGAGATCAACTGAAACGTAACGAATTACTAATGATTGGCGCGCGACCACTCGTCGCTAGATCGATGTCATTGGAAATATATCAAATTTTA
Organism: Dolichovespula saxonica; assembly: GCA_911387935.1. NCBI lineage: Eukaryota > Metazoa > Arthropoda > Insecta > Hymenoptera > Vespidae > Dolichovespula > Dolichovespula saxonica. The sequence goes on from OU426999.1 coordinate 113,574, forward strand.
TTTATCATACGTTTTCGAATAACGGCGAGGGGTACCCTTCGTAAAGCGAGTAACGAAGATAAATGAAATGCCACGATTTCTGCGTTATGACGATCTTTTCCATAATAAACGGGCCCACGAATAACCGAATCTCTGGGATACCATTGCGGCTTAAATACAGCTTTTGCACCGTTCTCCAATGTCAGCATAAGTTTCAATTGCGTACCGAGGGCAGCATTGTCGGCGTGTTTTACTTTTGCTTTCCTTAAAGCCTCGAGTATAGTCCCTAATTCTGGAGCCGACGGCGGAATTAACTGGTGAGCATCAGGCCACTATACACACGACGTTACGTGTGAATTATCAGCATCCAATATCTTTGTACATGAAAAATTATCGTAAACGTAATTTTTAGCTAGAGGTAATAAATATTACGACAAATAGAACTAACATTGTTATTTGGAATATTCCATATATCTTTGTGCGCATTGTCCATAATCTTCAATTCGGACGATAGCCGTTCTAGTACGATCAAATAACTCATATTTCGTTTAAAATATTTGGAAGGTAACATTTGTATCTCTTCTTTAATTTTTTCATCGATAACTTTGCCGACGAACTTTTGAACATTTCTGCCATTTTCGTTCTTGCGTAAAGTCGGCGATGGCTCTACGAGATGATTTTCCTCGGCTGGATGTAAATTTTTCAACTGCGACTTTTGCGTAGAATTCTCTAAGATTGTGCATATAAAGTAAATGTTTACGGTAATCACAAGAATCAAAAGGGCGCCAAGGGCAAATACGGCGCAATGCCGGCTGATCATCTGCCAAAGAAAAAGAAAAAAGAGATAAAAAATTTCATCTTCGTTAGACGCTGATCGAGATGGAAATCGAAGATAACCTGTTACTAAATTTGTAATCATATTTGTAATGATATTTTTTAAATAATTTGCGAAACGATTAAAATCGTATTAAAAATACTTGATAGAGAAAGAAAAGTAGTTAAGAAAATTGACGATATACCTTTAATTCCTGAGATATCGAAATTAAATTCAACTATTTCATGCGAGACTCGTGGTGTGAGACATTTTTTAAAGAAATTGTTTTTAATGAAACGATCGACTCTGTACAATACTGCAATTATTCGCACCTATAGACTGGGCATATTTGATATTTGTTTTTCTTTATTTTTTTCTTTTTTTTTTTTTTTTTTTTTTTTTTTTTTGTAATTACACTTTATTTTCATATATACCAATAACTATGTAATTCTAATAATGGTGCATTAACGAACGATACCGCGAGCAGTGATGCGTTAGCATTAACATCGTATAACGCTTAATAAATCAGTACGTCTTTCTTTCATCAGAATAAAATAACTTTTAACGCGAAGCATTTAACATTTCGACGATTACATACGCATCAACAACACCTCTTTGTATCTACGTCGCTTAATTCATCGACCGACAGTTCTCGATCGAACATACTCCGTTCGACGCGTACGCCATTGTTATAGCCGTACCACTACAATCAAATGAATAACTTATCTCACGACATAAGAATATTAAATAAAAGAATATCAATAAAAAAATTGAAATAACAATGATGTAGATATTATTAACATGCTTTTATTTGACGAAAGCTTTTATTTATTCCGTAAATTAAATAAAAACGTATAAGAACTGTTTAAAACGCAGGAAACAATTTTGCATGATTCAACATCGATTAATAAAGAATATTATAATAAAAGGTAAAATATGGCAAAGGAATCGTTGAACATCTCGTAAATTAACTATAAATCTTTGCGAATTGCAGAGCGCAAGTATTTTTAATGAAAATGAAAAGCTATTGGATGATCGATCATGACTAACGTATTCTAAAAGTTGGTATTTACTACGTAGTGCGAGCACGAGCCGAAGTGGCGCTATCGTAGATACGTTCTTTTCACACGTTCGGTATTAGAAAGTGGCATGTTCCTCGAGGACTCGTCTTTTATATCCTAAAATATTAGAAGAAATCCGTTTGGTTCTTTGCGAGAAAAATGGTTCAAAAGAAGGTAAAAATATTTTGTCACCGTAGTACGTTTATATTTTTTGCATATCTCAAAGTAATCGAATTTTTCTCATACATTTAACCTCCTTTGCGCGTTCAACATAAGCAAACAAAATTATTCGTAAGAAAATACTTCGATAGCGCCGACACTGTCTAAAATAATTGTTTTCTTTTTCTCTTTTTTTTTTTTTTTCTTTTTCTTTAAATAAATACGAGATAAGCATTTTAATTAAATCGCATTGTAACAATTAATACGATATATTTGTTTGATATAAAAATTCTAGCCAAAGAAGAAGGTAGGGAAAAAAGTAGCTGCCGCACCTCTGGCAGTGAAAAAAGTTGAAACGAAGAAAGTAACCAATCCTCTTTTCGAAAAACGCTCTCGAAATTTTGGCATCGGTAAGTTACTACATCCGATATTATTTTTGTGATACATGTCGTGCGGGTGTTATTATTCGAGTAATATTTAAGTACGCATTACGGCGATATAGGTCAGGATATTCAACCTGCTCGTGATCTCAGTCGTTTTGTAAAATGGCCCAAATACATACGCATACAGAGGCAAAGGGCAGTCCTTCAAAAGAGATTGAAAGTACCACCTCCGATCAATCAGTTCAGTCAAACTTTAGACAAACAAACAGGTACCGTATAAGTATCAATTTTTACACATAGACTAATTTGACGCATTACTACCATCCGTTAACGGTTGGTTCAAACGTTTGAGAGGAAAGTATTGGAAAGATCGCCAAAGAACTTTTTTTTCCTCTTTTCTCTTTATATAAATAATAACCAAACGAGTACAACGTTGTAAAATTATAGCAACGCAGTTGTTCAAGATATTGGAGAAGTATCGTCCTGAATCGGCAGCCATGAAAAAAATGAGACTAAAAGCTAGAGCGGAACAAAAGGTTGCAAAGAAAGAAGACGCGCCCACCAAGAGGCCTAACGTTTTACGCAGTGGAACCAATACCGTGACTACCCTCGTGGAACAAAAGAAAGCTCAATTGGTCGTTATCGCGCACGACGTAGATCCGATCGAGGTACGTTCGAACGTTATATATATTTCGTACTGTACGAGGTAATACGTATTGCCATGATGTAAGAATTTCTTCACCTGATAATAAAACCGACAATGTCGGTTTAATTTATTAGCAAGATGAAAAGTGACTCTGAGAATTTACCTCTGTATAATTGTTAATATTTACTTTCCGATATAACTTATCGGTACGCTAAAGGTTTATTTTCATTTTACGTTAGATCGTACTTTTTCTACCTGCCTTGTGCCGTAAAATGGGAGTTCCGTATTGCATCGTAAAGGGCAAGGCAAGATTGGGACGCTTGGTTAGACGTAAAACCTGCACCGTCGTAGCTATTACACAGGTACGACGTGTATTACGTTAAATAAATCCTATTAGGAGATACGAGAAATGATGATTATAAAAAAGAGCCAATCCCATGAGGAATCATGATATAAAAAAAAAAAACTTGAATATTCTGACATCTTGTTACGATGAAAGACGGCAATAGATGATGAATCTACTTCCATCGCTCGTTTTAATTTATTCTTTATTATTATTGCTTTATAGGTTGATTCCGGTGATAGAGCGAACTTCTCCAAAATAGTAGAAGCTATTAAAACGAACTTCAATGACCGACAGGACGAGATCAGGCGTCACTGGGGTGGTGGCTTGTTAGGTAGCAAATCTGCCGCCCGAATAGCGAAACTGGAGAAAGCCAAGGCTAAAGAGCTTGCTCAGAAGCAAGGTTAATCTATTTTTAATGCACATCCTGTATAACATCATACACGGACAAAAACAAGAAATAAATATTAAAATCGACTCAGTTTCGTTTGTCACTTTATTAATATTTCATACATTATTTCGGTATTATTGTAGTTTCCACGTACACCTACCCACGCCAACCACAACCACCACCTTACGCCGGGGTGTTGTTACTCGTGTTTTTTTAATTTCTTCGTCGGAATACCCTCGGCAGTACTTTCATCATTTCCTTTCGATGACTCTTGAGAATTAATTACCTCATTTTTATCATTAATTTCTTCGACGTCAATGCATTCTTCCTCCAATTTCTCCGCGGCACCGTCCGCGTGTTTTCTTTTCTTACGTTTTTTCTTCTTCTTCTTAGACGATGAACTCTTGTACCGGTTGTCGTCGTTGTTCTCTCGATTATCTATTTTTTCGATTTCGTTGAAACTTTCACGTTCCGCTCCTTTGAACGTATCGTACGTCCGAGGAATATACGCCGGTAAAGGAACATCGAAATTTCTTTTAAATAGAGCAACAAAGAAACCATTGCACAGATCTATTTTGGGTTTCGCATAAATGCATTTTTTCTTGCAACCGCTATCGTCTGAACTATAATTTATCCAATCCTTTTTAAGTAACTTTTCGATCGATACAAGCTCGTACGCGTCTCCGACGTTAGTTAAAATTTCATCTATTACGTCTTCGTTTTCTTCTCGATTTATAGAACAGGTACTATAAACGACTCCTTTTACAGTTGGAAAATTCAATAGAGCGTGTCGTAAAAGAAATACTTGGAACGCTTGTAAATTTTTTAAACGTCCTACCTCATATTTATCATCAATATTACCCATTTTTGGTCTATCGACGATTCCTGAATTTTAAAGTAAACAAATAGAAATAGGAAATAAATTGGTGTCCTCTTTGAGACTATGAAACCCCCCAAAAGCTTAAAATTATTACCTGAACCGGAACAACTGGGATCAACTAAAATATATTCAACGTTCGGACAATGACTTCGATCGATGCTCAAAGCATCGTCGTGTATAGTCTGGACACAGTGAGAATTAGTTGTCGTTAATAATTTGCATAGCGTTTGATATCTTCTCTTTTCGATTTCAATAGCGTAAACGATTCTAGTAACAGTAAATTGTTATATAATCAAATAAAACCCATTGCTCTTTACGAATAACAGCAAATAAATAAGATCGATCCATTAAATTATACCCCTGATTTTGTAATATGGCAGCCAAGTGCGAGCTTTTCATCCCTGGAGCTGCACACATATCCAAAACAACAGATCCAACCGGTGGATTTAGGAGGTACGACGGAAGACAACTTGCCTGAGATAAATATAAGAAGAAATATACTATTAAGTTGTAAGATAACGTACGATGAAAAAAAAAAAAAAAAAAAAAAAAAACAAAAAAAGAAAACAAGTAATACCTTATCTTGCAATATCACTTCTCCATTTTTATAACTCGAATGATTAAAAAATGATGTACCATGCGGAAAAACAAGCAATTCGGGTATGTGATAATCTTTAGTAAAATACGGTTCTGACAAATTTGATATTAATTTCAGATAAGATTTATAATCCGTATATTCGAGTACTAAAGACCATCCTTCGGATTCAAAATTTTGTACGGCTTGTTTAACCGATAACAGCAAAGTATTTACACGAACGTATCTTGGTTTCGATACTGAAAAAAATACAGAAAATATCAATGATCTAATACAATCGATACGGAAGAAATGTTTACGTCGTCGATATTATTTAATTGAAATCTTGAATGTGAGCAAAATCTAATATAATATTATTTAAATATTAGATGGATATCAAACAAAACTCGAAATCAATTATTGATCCACATTTATTTTCACGTTTAAGATTCAACTTCAAACCTTGTTTCCCTATGTGAACATAGCATGTTAACATAATATTAAAGATATATAATATGAAATACGACAAATAATATATAAATAATTATTTCTAATTTTATATATTACAGACATAAATTGTTAAATAAAAGTGTGATTATTATCGATGTTATTTTTGTACATATCTGTTTCCACTCAAGCGTGTGGTGTGCGGGGGAGGTGTTGGTGCGTGTACATATAAAGATATATATATATATATATATATATATATAGATATATTATTATTCCTCTTCCGTATTCTAATTTCTTTTTAACGCGTTTATATCTTTGGTGATACTGGCATTGTCATCCGGCTCGTGAAAAGCTTTATAAACGTAACAAAATATTATAAAATGCACGGTAATGACAGCGGCTGTAACCGATACGCAATTCGTGATGAATCTGTCGGTATGAAATTCAGTCATCAGGACGTGCTGTACACCAAAAAATGCTGCGAAAGGCAGCGTAAACATCGCTGTACTATACAAAAATAATGCCAACAATGTAGTTAACAGACTCATAGTTAATATATTGAAATTAAATGAATTATTTAATAACAACTCCTTTCTTGACTTTTGTATACGCAAGGAAAAGCTTCTCTTTTTCTGTAAGGTTTATCCAATTTTGGATAAAATTATATAAATTTTTCCAACTCGTTCGATACAGATTTATTATCTCACCGAAGTCAACGTAGAAATATGTCCCAATTCTGCAAAAAACATGCACTTGTAATAATAAAAAGTCCAAACTTTTTTACCTGTTTTCAGAGGTAAGGGTATGTCCGATGCATTAATATTCTTCAATGCATTGCGTAAACGACCTTCGTAATTTAATACTGTTTCAATAGGTTTAGCATTGCCGGTTAACCGTTGCTTTCCCCAAATAAGTTCTGTTATTAAAATTCTTGCTAACCAAGGATCGAAACGTGGTTCATTTAAAAGTATTTGAGTTTCATTAATAAGCTGGTTTAATTGATCACTTTTTTGTAGGGTATTTAATGTTAAAGCATACAATCCAGATACATTCTACGGAAACAAGTTTAAAATCTATATAGTATGTATATTACATGTGTATGTTTATGGTATTACTTCTCATACGACAATGCGAAGAAACTTTTATTGACCCGTAACGCAATGCGAATGAGATAAAATATAAAATTCTTTATCGACGAACGGACAGTTTGATATTCGGAGTAACTCCGTTATATTACGTTAAGTATCGATTTACTTACGGGATGCTTTTCGGAAAAAATTAATGTTTTCAAACTAGCACCGTTCTCTTGAACATCTCGTACAATTTTCGAAGCTATTTTATAAAGTCTAGGAACTTTTACAGAATGTACGAATCCTTTAGACATATTAGACGTAATGTCGTCATGAGAGTCGAAGTAAACGAGGCAAACGAGGCAAACGAGGCAAACGAGGTAAACCAACGCTATCGAGGCTGTTCACCACGCCTTACCGCTCGCAAAGTATGAGACCTCAGCGACAAAAGGTACGGACAAAATATGAACTAAGAGCGCAATGGAGGAAACACTCCGGGACCCGCTATGCGCGACCGTAGTACCGGTCTCTGACTTTTTCTAGATTATATTTCTCTTCGAGTCACAAAGTGTGCGGATAGAAAAACCAGGGGGGTAAGGAACAGCCTTATAAAAAGAAATTTTATTTTCACGCCATGTGATTCGGCTTCGTGCTATATACAGTTATATATAGCATACAGATATTTGGTCGTCGAAGGACGCGCGGATAGAGCAAGATATTTGATAGCAGCGACACTGCTAAACTTTTAACACGTGTATGCCAAGATTAAGATAGGTTATGTGCCCTACCTGGCGATCTAATTAATTTTTCGAATAAGTATTTGACAATCAAGATATACGAACGTGCGAGTTACGCCCGTCTAATCTAAAATAAAATTGTATATCTGTCTTATCGTTCGAAGCGTTATAATAGATTTATAACCTCCTCATCACGGTACGTTATCTCGAGTTTTATTCAAATTAATTTCGTATAATCCAATTATTTACAAAACTTTCCAATTTTCCTCGGCAATTTTTTCAGATGACTCTACAAAGTTTCCCAAGAGGAGGTGAAAAACGTAAAAGGATAACGACTTCCGCGCAAGTAAGTTTTTCTTGCCGTTATTACGATTTTATTACAATAAATAATTGAAGTAAATAAATATATTTTTGACAGCTGTTTCACAAGGATACCGAACATAAGAAGAAAGGGAAGAAAAAGGACAAAAAGAAACTTTCTAAAGAATCCGATCAGGAATTTAACTTTGTCGCTCGTACGGCGGAACGCTTATCCAATGCCACGTTGTGCGAAGGTCTAACGATCTTAGGAAGAATTTGCCAGGTCAAAGAATACGAATTAATCGTTTCGTTGCCAGGCGGATTAAATGGCCAATTGACGGCACCTAACATTAGCAAATCGTATAATGATTTATTAATAAGTATAGTCAAGGGAGAAGAAAATCAGGTATCTCAATATAAACCTTTGACGGAATTATACGGTATTGGAGAATACGTTGTATGTTATATTCAAACTACTCAAGCGGATGGAAAGTGGAACATACGATTGTCTCTGGAGTCCCATTTAATAAATCAAAACGTCGATATTAATTATTTGGTCGTTGGAACGAGATTAGTTTGTTCCGTAAGCAGCGTAGAGGATCATGGTTACATCGTAGACACAGGCATTCCAAACGTAAGAGCATTTATATCTAATAAGGATGTAGATGCGGATAAAAAATATTGTAAGTATCGTTAACCCGTGGAGTTTAGAATCGTCTGCATTAATTTCTACTTGATTAATAATAATATAAATATCGTGATTATTACATGCGCATTATAATATGTATTAGTTCTAGGTAAACAGGTTTTTTGTTTTATCAAAGAATTACAAACAACCAACAACGTTACGACCATTAACTTGTCGACCAAACGAAAATTAATTTGTAAAGTTATCGATTATGAGATAGACTCGCTGGATGTTCTTACGCCTGGAACAAAGGTTCCGCTTCGCGTCAGAAACATTCTATCGAACGGATTACAAGTGGCGTATGGCAAAGGACATATAGGTTATATAAATAGAATTTATATGGATAAAAGTGTGTCGTCTTATACGGAAGATATGACGATAAATGGAACATTAATGTATATTATGCCAACTGTGAAATTTGGATATTTTAGTTTAATCGCAAACAAAAAGTCAGAAATGGGAGAGCGAGGCGACGATATGAATAGGGGAGACATAGTTGAAAAAGCCACTGTCTTATTTCGGGAATCTAACGGTATCGTTTTAAGGCTCGACTCGCACTTACGCGGATTCGTTTCCTTCCACAGAACTGGCATCGCCTTCGATAAAGTAGCAACTAAATTTATTCCTGACTCTGTACATAAATGCAGAGTGTTGTTCTATAATTGGATGGAGAAAATGTATACATGCACGATGCAACACGATGAATTACAGGAAAAACATTTCACGGAATCTGATCTTTCCATAGGCGATATACTACGTGTACAAATCAAAAATATTAATACCGAAAGTAATTACGTGACCGTGAGCATAGGAAAAATTACCGGGACCGTTGCTTCCGATCACATATCTGATTTTGGGCCTAATGCCATGGGAACGTTGAAGGTCGGTCAATGGATCGAAGCCAGAGTCTTAAATATAAACAAAGAAAAAAATAAAATACAATTCACATGTAAGGAATCATTGTTAAAGACTAATTTGCCCATACTGTCGGACATTCGTAATGCCAAATGTGGTTCGAGGCATCACGGTACTATCGTTCAGATTAATAAGAATGGCTTATTGATAAGATTTTTTGGAGAGGTCAAGGGTTGGCTTCCGTTCATACATTTGGACAAAAGTACTGCTTCTGTAAACTGGAATTACTCGATCGGTCAAACGATAGCGGTATACATTGAAAGTGTGAACGAAAGCGAAAAAAAAATGAAATTGAATTTAATCGATAACATCGGTAATATTAAGAAAAATGAATTATCGATCGGGCAGATCGTAGAAGGGAATATAATAGAAGCTTCCGTCGAAGGGATACGTTTGCAAATAAAAGATGAAGATGAATATCCTCGGGAAGGATTTTTACCGGCAGGTCATATGGCACCGTGCATCGAGATCGGCAGACTTCTAGCGTCGAAATGTATACCTGGCGACGTTATATCCGCTTTAGTATTTTCCACCGAACCGACTTTATTACTAAGCAGAACGTTCTTATCGGACGAAAAACATCGGGAATTGAAACAACTCAAAGTCGGGGATTCTATACCAAGCTCGGTAAAAGATATTGCACAAGACGGCGTTAGAGTTGTACTACCTATAAACAATTATAAAAAGTATGGATTTGTTCCATATAATAGGATCACCAATTTTGACATGATACATGCTAATCAAATGTTATTCGCGAAGATCACTAACATCGATAAAAAGGAAGAACAATTAAATTTAACTATGTCGTTGGAAAAGCTATGGATGGAAGAAAATGACGAGGGTCTTAAAATAATGGGATCGGTTGATCTCCTTAATCTTTACTTCAATAAAGTAAAAGAATTAATGAGTAATCCTTATTACGAGGGGAAACCGATATTAACTGCGAGTATCGGACAGGTGGTTAATGGAAGAATCGATAAAATAACGAATCACGGTCTTATATTGAAATTAAATAACAATTTGGAAGGTACAGTACGTAAAGATCATTACGTTGAAAATGTAAAAGTGGGAGACGAAGTATCGGGAAAAATTTTATGGATCAATTATGTACACGAATTTGTCGAAGTAACGCTATTACCGAGTATCCTACGTAAGATTAATTCTAAACAAAACACCAAACTACCTACTAAAACTTTGTTGCGCGGAGAAATTGTGATGGCTTCGCAATGGTTCGTTTTAATTGTATTGAAGGGTAAGGGAAAAGGCACATTGGCCGCTTTACCCGTTCGTCGTCATGTGAATGACTTACGGCCGGACTCAAGACCTTATATATTTTTATCACGCATCAGATGTTACGCCATTTTAAATAAAGACGAATCTGATATTATGCCCATCTGCATGTTAAAGTCGGCATTCGAAATATCGAGAAAGGCCGCTTTATCGAAAGTAATGCAAAAGCAACAAGCTACGTTGAAAAGAAGATCAGAAATCTTAAGTATCGATGGAAACGGCAATACCGAAGAGCAGGTGAGGATGGAAAATTGTCCAAAGAGAAAAAATGATATCGACCGATCGAACGAGGATCAATTCCCTCGAAAGAGGAAGCTCGAGGAAGAATCCTCCGCTGTGCGTAGGAATAAAAAATTAAAAAAGAAAATGCAAAATCTCGATGGTACGGGTAAAACTGAGATCGAGTTCGAGAATGCACAAAATTCAAAAGATGATAATAAAATTGATAAAAATAATCGAGATAAGAGGAGGGACAATGGGAAAATTGTGAAAGTAAACGATGGAAATTTACTTGGTATACCTAAATGCGGTTTTTATTGGGATACGATGCCGGACTCGAGATTGTCAGCCGATATCGAAACGTCCAGCGACAGCGAAGACGACACCGAGGAACAAAAGAGATCGAAGGTGAAAAAATTAAGTGCGGCCCAGCGTAGAGAACAGGAACGACAAAAGGAACGTGAAATTAGAGAACGCGAAGAAGCTTTGGCGAGCAATCGAATGCCAAACTCGGTAGATCAGTTTGATAGATTGGTCTTGGCAAGTCCGGACAGTTCCTTAGTTTGGTTGCAATATATGGCCTATCATTTACAAGCGACGGAAGTAGAAAAAGCGAGAGCAATTGCGAGAAGAGCCATTAAAACGATCAACTTTAGGGAAGAAAACGAAAAATTAAATGTATGGAACGCTTGGTTGAATTTAGAATCCAAATTTGGTACGCCTGAAACTCTCAATGACGTTTTTCAAGAAGCTGTAAGAACTAACGACGCTTTAAAGGTCTATGCGCACATGTTGACCGTGCATGCCGAAGCAGGACGACAATTCGAGCTAGAGAAATTAGTTAATACTTTTATAGGAAAATTTAAACAAAGTCCACAAGTGTGGATGGAATGCGGTGGCGCGTTATTAAAACTTGGCTTGAAAGACAAATCTAGGCAAGTAATGCAACGTGCTCTGCAATCTTTGCCGTTGTCAGAACGTAAGTAATCGTTATATACTTTACATTAAATTTGCTCGTAACATTTAATTCAATGAATCTTCATTTAATATTTTATGCTTAGACGTTAGCATAATGTTACGTTTTGCAAATCTTGAAAATCAATTTGGAGAAAAGGAAAGATCGCAAACATTGTTCGAACAAATTTTAAGTTCATATCCCAAACGCGTCGACATATGGTCATCTTATGTAGATTCTTTGGTAAAGTCGGAAGAAATTTCTATCGCAAGGTAAAACATTGTTCTCCTTTAAAATCATAAAGAAATCTGAAGAGTATAAAAATATTTGTATATTTATATTTGTAAATTTATATATTTACAGGAAAGTGTTGGAGAGAGCGATCGTTCAGAATTTACCACCGAAAAAGATGAAAGTACTTTTTAAGAAATTCATTTCCTTCGAAGAGAAACATGGTACACCGGAGGATGTGGAGCGCGTACAACGTGTTGCTACCGATTACATAGAGAATCAATGTGGCGAACGTGTAAATTGATTGTTATATATAATATATTTATAGCATCAATATATTACAAAAAAAAAAAAAAAAAAAAAAAAAAAAAAAAAAAAAGAATAAGTAGTAATCGTCAATTGCGCCTTATCACAGTGATATCTTTTATATTATAAAATTGTTAAACTAGAGATTCTTTCATACGTACGACAAAACCCTTAAACAATTCGAAATAATTCGTAACTACTAGTAACTCTTCGTTTATCATTTTTCATAAATAAGTAAATAAATTTCTACCGAAATTCCGAATTAAATGAAATTTTTTTACTAGTATCAAATGGTAATTCAAATTTATAAAAATTTCAAATGAAATAATATCTGAATTGATATTTAGCCGGGTTTTTGGAGTGGTAGGGAGGGAGGAAGAAAGAAGGGAAGGAAGGAGATATACGAGACATATTCGTCGAAAAACATTCTCTCTCTCTCTCTCTCTCTCTCCCCCCCCCACTCTCATAGGCAGCTCTGTTGAAAAACACAAGACGCACGCCATCTTTGATTCCTATGTCGGTCATTTCTTTTCTAAAGGCTGATTTACACTTCCTGAAACGTTTTATGAGGAAACATCGTAGTGAGAAAAAAGACATTTAAGGTAATTTTTTGTAGGATTAAAGTAAATATTTGACTAAACATAAACGATTAAATCCTATTTTATAATAATTCCTTGCTTCGTTGATAATATAAATTGTGGATTGCCATTAAATGGTAAAATAAAACTAGTGCATGGTAGAAATGCGCGATCATGTGCGTATACCATGTTATTTCATTTTTCTTTCTTTGCGTTTGCGTTTGCGTTTGCGTTTGCGTTGCGTTTGCGTTGCATTTGCGTTTGCGTTTGCGTTTGCGTTTGCGTTTGCGTTGACGTTATTTCCTCTCTCTCTCTGGCACGCTGGATATTTTATTAGAGTTTCTAATAAAGTCTGTTGCGTTGATAATTCGTTGAGAATAAGTTATTTGTTTATGATAATACTGAACAATTTATATTTATTAGGTATAGATCAAAACCCATAAGTCAAGTGCAGTTGTAAAAGTTGAGACTCCAAGAGTCTCACGATCCAAATATGCAAGAAGTAGAAGGTACAGACGGTAAGTGATATTTTCATCGTTTCAATATAATAATTTCGAACGTGCATTATATCATTTGCAAATAATTTAACAATATAACGTCGTTACATTAACGCGAAAGTCGCTTGCAAACAGTTTAATGTTTCATGGCACACTTAACCTCACTTCGTTGTACCGATTAACAAAATCGATCTAGAGTCTATGAAACAAATATTTGAAGAAAGATGGATCTAAATTACGTCTATGTACAGGTTCACCATGGAACAATTCCAGTGGTTGCGAAGAAGATCGGAGATCAAATCAAAAGGAGGGTAAAAAGTCTAATGTTTTACCGTTATGGGGTAACGAAAGAACCATGAATTTGAATCCATTGATATTGACGAACATACAATCTTCGCATTACTTTAAAGTGAATTTATACGAATTGAAGACTTATCACGAAGTAATAGATGAAATTTATTATAAAGTATCACATTTGGAACCATGGGAAAAAGGGAGCAGGAAAACGGCAGGCCAAACTGGCATGTGTGGAGGCGTGAGTATGTTTTTTTCAAAACGTTGTTGTTACTTTATGTTATTAAGGTATCTATCGAATTAAGCCGATAATTATAATGGAATATATTAGCTTCCTATTATCGTCGTTTCAAATTACCTGTGTATTAATTGAAACAATATCTGATGGTAAAAACCTCCATTGAAAGATATTCAAAACAGGTTATGTTGCGTACAGATTTTTAATATGACATATCAGATACTATATATACATATATTATATATATATATATGTATATGTGTGTATATATATATATTCCATCGGTGGTCAAAAAAGAATTAATAACAAAGTAGTTTGAATTCGTACAATGTGCAGCGTTTAATAAAACACCTATTGCAGAGTAGCATGTTCTTGGTTGATATGTTATATTATATATGAGCGTGATTAACTGACATAGTGGGTGTAAATTTAGCGGTTCATGCAGGTACGAGGCGTAGGAGCCGGCGGTATCGTCTCGACGGCTTATTGCCTTCTGTTTAAACTGTTCACACTGAGGTTAACCAGGAAGCAATTGAATGGTCTAATTAATCATCTGGATTCACCGTATATCCGTGCCTTGGGCTTTATGTATATCAGGTAAGCCATTTTCAATATGTAATTGGAATAAAAACTTGATTATCCGGTATGCACGTCTCTGGGGTTTCTTTGCAATCGAGCTGTTATCATTAGTAGGTCGCAATAATTCCTTCTATTATGATACAACTATGACATACTATGCCGAATACAAATATCGATAGTTATTAAAAGGATGCAAAGGTATCGGTACCGAAGACCTTTTAATTTTATGGAACTCATAAAACAGAGCAACTAATAGTTACGTTCCAGCCGAGGACATAAGAATGATGGTATGAGCCAAGTTAATTTAAACTTGTTAAAAGAGATATCCTTTTTTTTTTTGGATAGGATTTATTTAAGAAAAGAGTTAATTTTCAAAGTTTTAATCTAAAATTATTATAAATAAAAAAAAGTTATCTTACGTCTTATCCGTAACCTCGGCAGATTAAATACAGTTCGAATTAGTTTGGATAATCGAGTCGATATTGAACTTATTCATGAATATTATTATATTTCTCTTATGTCTTTTATTTCATTGGAACGTTTATTACAACAGGTATACACAACCGCCAGCAGATTTGTTCAGTTGGTACAGCGATTATTTGGAAGACGAAGAGGAAGTAGACGTAAAGGCGGGTGGTGGTCAAGTGATGAAAATGGGTGATATTTTAAAACAATTTTTAACGAAATTGGAATGGTTCTCCACGCTCTTTCCAAGAATACCTGTACCCATACAAAAGGAACTGGAACATCGATTGGCAGAAAGATTTCCGCAACAAACTATTAATGCTCGGAATGCAAAACCACCCATTACGTTAAACAGTCATGGTAAATATAGTAATAACAGCGCTAGTGGTCGAAGAGATAATGGGAATCTTACAAGAAATCAGCAACCACGTCATATCCCGGACAACGAAGCTCAATGGGGAGAGGCGGAAAGAGCAAGCCACTGGCGAGCCAGGTGCGTCCACGTGGTATGAATACAATCACGTTACTAATTATTAGTAGATAAATTCAACTAATGGAACTTTAATCTTTGAGATATCATCTTTACCTGTAAATATTTTACCTCGGTCCTTTTGATCATTTATTATTTATTTTTATATTATTTCCTTTTTCGAAATGAAAAAGAAGAATAGTCGATCGATATATAATATATTTGTAAACTTTCGAAAAGTAACGAATTAGATAGGAGGAGGAAATGCGATATGAAATTTGAAGGATGCTCGACACATTGCATCGGTACACTTCCCTTCGAACGTATCGTGTTACAGGTCCGACGAAGATCGTAAGGATAAATACAGAGAACGAGAGAGAGAACGTGACGCGGATAGAGACAGAGTTCGAGAACGAGAAAAGGATAGAGCTCGTGATCGAGATCGAGATCGAGATCGAGATCGAGATCGAGAGAGAGAGAGGGAGAGAGATCGAGAGAGAGAGAGAGAGGGACATTTTAGGCATTCGAGTAGTCGCGATAGAAGTCGACGATCGAGAGATTACAGAAGTCGTAGCAGAGACAGATCGTATAGAGATCGGAGTAGGGACCGTCATCGTGACAAGGATCGACACCGAAACAGGTCATTTTTAAGAAACATCTATTTTATATCGATCTCTATTAAATGTCCAATTTTATAAACGAACGTTCTCGTTACAGAAGAAGTTCCCCCTACGACTATACAGCAGCGCTCGCTCGCGAGAAAGAACGACAACGAAGAGAATGAGATTGATGCATCAAACACATTTGCAAAACAAATCTATTTGTGTGTGTGTGTGCGTGCGTGCGTGCGTGCGTGCGTGCGTGCGTGTGTTTGTTTGTATGCGTGCGTGTGTGCGTGCATGTGTGTATGTATGTGTGTGCGCATGTCGCGCGGATGTCGATGGCGTATGTATGATTGAATCGGTGAGTAAGCATGCGCAAGTATAATATGTATATACTCATGTGTACATAGATATGCGCCGCGTGTGCTTACTGTTGTGTCACCATTGCTGCGCACGCGCGCGCGCGCGCGCGCTCGAATAAAAACGTCTCAATGTAACTGTGGAAAGGAACACGATTTAGAGCCGAGCCATTCTTAGAGCAACATCTCCAACAACAAAATAATATTCAAAATTTGATCCAACTATGTGCAACACATGTAGTTTCCATGTTTTTATAAAATAAATTGTGAAAGACATCTATAACGTGTGTTATTTTCTAATGAAATTGTCCCCTCTATTATGTACATATATTTATGTCCATGTATATACCATACATATGTAAGATAAAATAAATGGATAAATAATATTTTTTGATAAAAAAATTGTTTATAAAATTACATCATTTAGAACTACGTCCAATGTAAGATTTAATAAATCGATGAAAGAGAGAAAATTTGTGGTTATGTATCGTATAGAAATTTTTTGATATCGATATGATGGATATCTTTTGACGTTTGAACGATGAAATTTATTTAAAGAGCTACCAATGGGTCGGCGAGCCTCAGTTTGTGAAATGTACTGTAAAATTTATTTAGAGTTACGTTATTATTATTCGCAGATACGTAAATAATATTAGGCATGCGACATACTTTGTCATTTCGCTGTATCTTCTGCCGTAATTTTTTGTCGACTTGATCCAATTTGCTTCGGATAATAAAGAATCCTTTGTCCAAAATCCGATCTCTTGCGATCTCGTCGTTGGTATTCTATACATATCCGTCGGTCCAACCGATTTCCATAGACCCTTTTTCCTTTGCAAGTACATGCGCTCGTTACTTCCGTACGAAAAGCCATCGGCAGTACCAAGAATCGGATCAAGCTTGTTATAAACTTCGCTGAAACTCTTATTTTTGTTAAGACGTAAACGTTCTTCTAGAATTTCTTTAATATTCGGCAATACAACTGGTTCTTTATAATCTAAAAATTTCGATATTTGTATTAATTATTCCATCATCGTGACGATAGAAAGTCCGTCTATCGATAAGAATGATTGATTTTAGTAGATATTAATAATATTATATAGAAGAGAAAAGCGTCAATTCGCAGATTTTACCTTTGTTTAATGTTTCGGTAAAATAATTCCCGTAACCGGTCAAAGTAAGCCCAAATATCTCCATTGTTAAGATGTATGTGTACACGCACACACACGCGCGCGCGCGTTGTATAAGTAGAAATAAAAAAAATTAAGGTTAAATTAAATCCGTATAGCCTTGTACTACAAACACATATATTCACAGTTTCATTTTTGTTAATCACGGATCTAATGTCACTTTCACAAATATTTTCCTGCAGGATCCAATATTATAACCATATGATACATTGCGATTGTTCGAAAGTTAAAACATCCGAAATATTAACTGTTAAAATAATAATGCTTCACGTTTGATTTTTAATGCTACTATAATGGAATAGCATCACATCTTTATTTTTCATAAGTATACATGAACACCATGAGGAATTATTTAACCTAGGAAAACAATTGCATGAAATTAAATTAGCCTAAAATCTGAAGAGATATGGATTAAAGAAATTAGAGATTATATAAAAAATTGTGCGTTTATAAAAATTTCATGTTTGTAGTGAAAAGAAAATATCAAATGCGGTTTTGGCAATTTATCTATCGATCGAAGCGAATTTTTATTCGACAAAATTCATTCGGAAGAATTGTGTGTATCTTAAAAGGGGCTTTAATTTTCTAATACAATTATTCTTAACCCATTTGCATCAATGAGCGGAATAATCCGCGAGCCGCGACGTGCTACTATCATCAAGCGCGGAATAATCCGCGAGCCTAAGACAGTCTTTAAATGTCACATATTTGCGATAAAACCTTATGCATTGACCATTTTAAAGAATTTCACGTAAAGTAATTCAAAGAAATTTTCATTTTATTATACATAATTTTATTCTATGTATAAAAAAAATATTTTTTTTTCCTTCTTTTTTTTTTTTCTTTTTAATGCAAAATGAGATGTTTGCGATGCAACATTGGTGTTTTAATCGTTTTAAGCAGTACATTAATAACACTAATAATAGCTATTAATAAACTCCAGGAAAAAATTGACTGTCGGTTTCAAGCCCATACTTCCGTTCGATTGCGCGCGGTGATACGGGTCAGTCGGCCGTTGGACGGCGGCCAAAGTAGACGGACGATGCAAATGGGGGGTTAATTATTTCACATTTATACGTTTACGAGTGGATATATAGCACTGTCTACTAACTAAACATTGATTATTTATATATTAATCGTAAGCATCTTCAAATCGATCGTCGTGTTCCCATCCTTTGTTTCTTCTACCAGGCTTAGGTGATATAGCATTTGAGAAGGGTTTGAAGTTACTCTTAAAGTTTCTCTTTGTATTATTTGCTCCAGGCCCTCGTATCGCTCTTGGAACAATATTTTCCGTCGTAAAATTCTTTTTATTGGTATTCATTACCGCGTGATCTCTTTGTTCATAATTTTCATCCTTAACCACTGCTTCCTGTTTAGGCTGTATCATCGAGGTACTACCTGCCTCCAATTCTTGATTCGTATCATTTTTATTTTCTTCCAAATTTTTCACAGTTTTTAAATCTGATAAGAGATTATAAATTGTCACGTATATATCGTCTTTTACTTAAATTAAAATAAGACCAACGTACCTGAGATAAAAAAAAAAAAAAAAAAGAAGAAACAGTGTCATTAAATATTACCTTCCTTATTTCCAGCATTAAGATCCTTGTTATGTCTTTGTAAATATATCAAAACTGTTGTACCAAGATGGGACGTATAATAATCGTACAAATTAACAGGGAGCGAATTAAATTGTCGATTAGCTAAATCGATGGTCAATAGCAACATTCCCTTGGCTGAGTACGATAGGGTATTATTATTAGTAAGAGTTTCTCTTACGTTTAACATAAATTGATCCAATTCCGGTCTTTCATACATGCCTCTACCATTAATAATAACCTAAAAAGAAGCGTATGTAAGTATAGGACTAAAATTAGATTATAACCCCTGTTTATATAATTAATATAATTTAATGTATCTTTCGTGGATATAAAACGGAACAATGAGGAAACCTGCGTAGCGACAAGTTCGATATCTTCTTCGGTCGCAGTTTCTAATAACATGTTCCAATAATCTAGTAATGGTAATTCCAATATTCTAATTGGTTTACCCGTTAATAGCGTCATTTGATAATAAATTTCTCCGAGTAAAGAAATGACGTTCCGAAATAACGTAACACTTTCTTCTCTAATTTCTTTCCTTCCTGTAAAAGAATGCCGGTCATCGCCTATCTGGATTATAGTTATAAAACAAATGAGAGAGATAAATGTTAAATTTTAATAAAGGACGCACTCTTGTAATCATTTTGCAAAGTGCTCAGCAATAGATATCGCATAGTTTGGTTCTCATTAACCTCGATGGTAAAGAACGATACATCGCTGAATAAACTCACTAACTTTATGCCAAAGATTTTATCTTCCAAAGCACGTTTATATAGCGTGTGAAATATGAACCTAAAGCGTTCTATCTTTAATTAAGAGAAAGGAAGAGAATATTGTTTTAAATATAAAACAAAAATAATACTTTAAGGTTCCTTCATCCTTTGTAGTACGAACGGTATGAACTATTTTATTTATTCGTTCCGCTGGTATCGGTTCATTTATAGTAAAATTATTTATTGCCTCTATAATGTCATCGCACATTAATTGATTGTATTTGTTGGATGTATTTACTCCTGGTCTTCTTAATGGAACGTCAGCTATCTTAACTCTTCCCCGCGATCGACCGCCGCTCCACGATATCATGTTTGAGTTGTTGGAAAATGGTAATGCCATCCTATATTCTGTATTTCACACGAATGATATTTAAACGAATACGTCAAATACTCGAACGATCAATATATAATGCTTGCGTATATAGTAAAATCCTACATTGAATTTCGACCGTATTTGTAAAAATAAAAGAAATTTAAAAAATAAATTTTCTTAAAGCGTGCGTAAATCGAAATAATAATGTCGATGCACATTTAAATATACGTTCTATAAATAACTCATTATATCTTAAATCGTATAGTAGATTAAACGTTTACATACGTACTTATTTCAAATCGATTCAGTTCATAAACAGTAAACTACTCCATATTGATAAAATCATAGTTTAACCAGAGAGAATTTTGTCGTGCCAACTGCCGTCAAAGAAAGGGATATATATATCTCGTCTTTATCGCCGTATAATTATAATATTACATCCTACCGGTAGAGTGCGCGCGGTTGTACGTTGCCGGCAAAATTACGAATTCGAATGTCCTCTTCATTTTCATTTCTACAATATTAGCAATTACATAGTTTCCTTCGCTGATAAGAGATAAATAGTCTTATTCGAATAATTTTCTATTATGTATTCATTTTTGTTCATAAGAGTTCTTTTTATTTACGTCTCTTCAAGTCCTCTCCGTACATAAGTTTAGGTACAAAAGAACTTTGAGATCTCGTAGATGAACTTCATTAATAAAATCAATTAATTATTAGGCTTTACTACATGACCGGTAAATAAAGAGACGATGGATCTCTGCTTGGTTTCATCTGTAGCCGAAATTTTCTTTATGATGCTGTAGTAGAATGGACGATCGATCTCAAATCCTACAGGAATGACCAAAGAAAATGGTACTATGCTCACTCCTGCAACAGAATTATATCATCATAGTAAATGATGTCCAAATTAAAACTATACTAATTTCATATAAAGTCGGTTAAATAGAATAATGTAACTATGGGTGGAAGCGCGATCTATTTATTTATAGATAATCGAGTACCAAAAACATTGAGAGGCGTGGTAAATATAATTTGATTTCGTGCAATGGGTTTGATGAGACATACGTCTTTATATATTTAAGCCGCTGTAATTTATATCACACACACAGAGAGAGAGAGAGAGAGAGAGAGAGAGATGACCTTATAGCGTTATCTATGTTTATCGAGGTTTAAGCAATAGCACCTAAAAGTTTAGTAAAATGGATGTACATCGCATTATGTCACTCAAATTTTGTATATAACACTTATCCATATTGTTAGATATAACGGAATAATTTCAGACGAACGAAGTTATTATCACATCCTATACATACAAAGTATGTAATATATAATTTCTTATTCGATCACAAATATAAATATAAATGATATACACGATATAAAGAAGAAAAGATATGAAATGGGAATGTCTCTTCTGATAATCGAGATTGGATATATGAGAATATATTATTTTATTAATAGATTACATAATCATGGAACAATTGGAATAATTGATAATAATAGACATGGTTGTAATCATTAATTCTTTGGTCGGAATACACGACCTAAGAATAATGGTACTGGATCGTCGGATTCGTTTCCACCGTTTCCGTTTCCGTTTCCGTTTCCGTTTACTTTAACGATAGCATAGAAAAATGGATGATCGATGATAAATTGAGGTTTGACGACAGCAGTCTTCGGGAGTACCACTATAACAGAGCGTTCGGTCGGAGTAAAGCACACATAAGCACATTTAAATTGATTTATATTTGATCTTTCCACTAATATCGTTAGTTACGGTATCGATGGAAAGCGCGAGCGGACGGAACAAGATAACGAATTAAAAGTTAGATATACACGTAGAATACTATAAAATAGATATTTACGAGATGTTAAGATAAATGATAATTGGGTAATAGACAAAAGGAGAAAGAAAAAGAAAAAAGTCGCATCCTGTGTGCGATCGTGTTAATATATATATATATATATTTAGTTTAATCTTATCATTCGATACAAATAATTATCGTTTAATTTCTAATTTCACAAAGAGATCGCTCGTAAAAAATAATGTCGGAGCTTTCATAAGTATCTATATAATATTGGAAAATTAAGCTTTAGGATCGGTGATGTGTCCTTCGAATAATGCAGTTACGCTCATATCGTTTCTTCGATCTTCTAGACGGACGATACTATAGAAAAATGGATGATCGATCGCAAAGTTTAGTCGGATCGGTATACTCGCTAATGCCACAAATATTCCTGAAACAAATTTTCCATTGGCACGATTGAAATTTCGATAGAAATTCTGGATTTAACTGTCTTTCATTAAAACTCGACCATCGCAAAAGCTAACGAGGTGTTAGTGCAGCGGTAAAGAGAATATTGACGAGCGGAGCTGGGTAAATTTTTACATTAATATATCGAACTTTAACAAAAGTTAGAAATCGACAGGACGATGGGTAAGATTGGGAAAGAGATATAATCCTTATGGGTTTGGTTAAGGGTCTTTAGTTCAGGCCTCGAACGAATCGACACGTTGTTGACACGGATTGCTCGTTTTTTTCTTTTATTTTATCACCCTTCCTTCGATCCTATTCTTTGGCTAGTCGAATGATTTTCAAGGGACGTTATTATCATCGCACGTTATATACCGATGTCCGATTACCATCGGACATCATTAACTAAAGATAATGGTAGGCGGACAATGGTAGAACACCAAAGGATTTTCGAAACTATCGGAATTACGAACAAATCGAAAGGGCGATCGCAAGCATACACTCTTATCTCGACGGTGATGATTTATTTTCAGTAATTTTCCAATTATAATATTTATTCGATTCAACGTTTTCGGAAAGATTTGATCCCTATTTCGATACCTTTTAATATTATCGTCGAGTCGAGATTTATGATAAGAGCTTTAAACGTAACGCAATATACGATTTAATACTCTATTGGATATATATTCATTCGGTAAAGCATTATCGGAGTTGTTTGGTTTTATTACTGATTCGTTCTGACCACGTTGGATTGACCACGTGTGCGATGAACATTTCTAATTTTTTATTCGAGGATTCTTCGGTCTTAGCGATACTCAAATGAAAGGGACGATTGGCGTGGATTCCTCTTGACCCACTGTAATGCGCGATCATCAGTCCTATTGAGATCGTTTAGTTGTTAATTTACCTTCATGCCTATATATCTAATAACGTTTCATGCACGAATCCGGCTCGATTTCTTTCCTTTCTTCTACCAACTCTTATCGTAATCCACGCGGCAGTGCGCTTACAGAAACGTTTGATCGCGTTCTAACTAATAGATTTCGATTGCAGATTCCTTAGGGTATTGTCATAGGAAGCACGATTAGTGCGGCCATCATGCAGTAAGTTAGTTAATGGGAACGTAACAATTTTACAGAAATAGAAATGATTCATTAAAACTCTATCATAATCGGGAATCGAAGAATCTGGATGGAGTTTTATTCCCCCCTCCCGCCACTTTTTTCTTTTTCTTTTTATTTTTATTTTTATTTTAATTTTTTTCTTTGTTTTTATCTATAAACTCATTGTCAGCTTATTTTCTTTCCCTTTCCTTCGTCCAAGCTCGTTCGTTCTCCTCGATAGCACCAAAAGAGACTCGATAAATGTTACGATTAATTAGCGAATGGAAGTAAATGTTTATTCCTTTCCTGGCTTAAGTTCGCTCGCGGTACCAACGAAAAGCGACAAATTGTTGTCAGCGGATTTAATCACAAAGTGGAAAGGCCTGTCCGCCTTGAATATAGCCCTCCTCGGTGGAAGACCGGGTATCGCTGGTCTCACTATACCACCTAAAATAGCCATTGTTAGTCATACAAAACTTAATTGAATGAGTTTTCAAATGTTTCGCACACTTCGAGTTAAACGTCGAGACGCACCTATCGATGTTACGACGCGACAAAAGAGAACGAGGAGACGCAAGGTCTCTAATTATCGGACGTATAAACGCAAAGGATGTCGAAAGAGAAGGAATTAGTTCTAATATAATTTATATAACATAGCCAGGGAATGCGGTTTAACAGGAAGACAAGACGTGACAAAACGTCTTTATTTTTGCGTTACCGTAAAACTGTCCCTTGACGGGTTTGCTTGGTGAAGGTCGATGGAACGTCAGGAAATTTTTCGACGAAGGAACAAAAAATACTCTCGTAAAAATTTCTATTCGAGAGGAAGAGAAACTATCGAACGAATCTCGATAGGATCCTTCAATTTTTTTTACCATTTTATGCTCCGAAAGAGCTAGCAACACCGAGATCGCGATCACGATCCTTTTGATTTATTGAGTTAATGGATATGCGATAAATATGGTTAGTAACAATTAATGGAATAAGTGATTTATATTTTTTTTTCTCTCCCTTCAAACAAATCGATGCGTCGAAAATTTGCTGTCTCGTTGGAGTCGAAATAACGTTGCGATAAAATGTCTAATGACTCTCATAGAATTGGTAGACATACCGTATTTTGCTCGTTTCGATCTCTGGTAAAAAAAACTAATACGCCTTCGCTTTTGCAAGAATGTTTTTTTTTTATTTTCACGTAGCCTCGATACAATACCAAAGCATTTTTCTTTCCTTGCTTATTGCAACGTGCTTATTACGCGCGAGAGAGTTATTTTCGAAAGAGCCGGAGAGGTGGGAGATAATCTTTGTCTCATCTCCGTCTACCTGGCACCGAGCTTAAGCGAATCTCCCACCGACGTTTCCAACGAATAAGGCAATGTCATTGCTTCTTATCTCAAAGTGGAAAGACCTATCCGCGTTGAATGTTTTCTTGTACATTGGGTTAGATGATCCTACTATACCTATTTCTATAACAATCATTGATAAAAGTAATTATTCTTTATGAGACGTTGCACCTTTATAAGAAACAATTGAAGCGAACGAGTTATCAAGCATGATGTTATATTCAATTAAGATCAATCGATACGGAAAAATATGTTTGGATATTCGAGACAACGTTGGAACAAAAAAGCGACAATAATAAAAAACGAAAATCGAAATCTTAATTAGGGATTGTAAAGATCGTGACAAATGGAAGGATGATGTTTGTGTGCGACAGGATGTTTTACGTTAATTAAAAGTAGCACAATGAAATATGTATAATAGTAAAAACAAACGAACGAATAAATAATGAAACATCGATCGAATGAACAATTCGGCGATTCCTTCCGAAATTTATTATCGTTCAACGCGCATTCATTTGTATCCTGGCTTTTGAACTCGACCGACAAACAAATGAAGATTGTCTCTCTGTATCGTAACTAAGAACGGTCTGTCAACGTGGACCGAATAGACTGTAGGTCTTCCTAGTCTGTCTTCGATGTCAACACCTGAAACAGTATCGCAATGGTCCTAATAACTAAAAAACCAAGAGAAGAAAAGGGTCTTCGTTAATCCAGCCGTCACCATCGAAGAAGAATATTAAAGTGCATCGTCCGTAATTATTCTATGTACATTCGTTTAAATAACAATCAAAAATAACCCATCGAACACCAACCGATTGTAAGTACTTTGTGAATCTTTTCACAATAAATCGAGAGAGAGAGAGAGAGAGAGAGAGAAGCCTTGACGACCGCCGAACGATCTTCCTTGATAGTTAGTCCAACCACTGACATAAGGCGTAACGCTATCGCCAAAATTTGCAAATGTTCCACGGAGAATAACACTTTGATCCCTCATACGTATATGTATGTACGTATATATTAAGATATTTAGTAAAGTTCGTGCAGTAAATGATTTATTTATTATTATACGTCGGTTATACGTCGAAAATTAACTCTATCATTTTTTAAGCGACACTCGGTTCCGCAATGCGAGCAGTGAACAGTTGCATGTCATTGTGCACTATCATAGCTAAGAACGGTTTGTCGGCTTTCATCAATGGTTTAGGTTTAGGACGTCCTGCTCTAATGCCAATATCAACACCTGAAAAGACATGAAATTTTGCTCTAACGCGTTCCATAACGGAACTAAAAAGATGAAACGAGCTGGGTTAATACGATCCATCACCATCCATAAATGAAAACTCAACGAGACGGCACACTATCCTCGATAAAGCTAAATCACCTGTTTCAACCCGAAGTACGAACGAGGACATTCTCGGTGAATTCATCGAAATTATTTTTTTTTCTTTTTTTTTTTTTTTTGTTTTCGATGGCAAACACCACGAAAAAGAGCACGTTACGTCACGTCAAACAAGATAAGAATGTAACGGACGACAGTTTTAACGAACACTTGGACATATTTTATAGCTTTTTATACATGCATACGTACCTACTCGATGTCATCGAAGTAGCATCTGTCCTATTCCAATACTCTCTGTATATAATTAGCATCGCGCTGGTTTATAAATTTATTTAGGAATGCTCGAGATCTCCCAAAGGAAAACATTTTTTTATTATGCAATTTATTTTATTATCAAAGCTATATTCGTTTCCGTTTGAACGGAATATGTGTGTATAAATAAACATACATCCCAACGTGTCGTACGAATCTACGCGAACAAATTACGCGAGATACCGAAAAGATGTTTAAAATATGTAAACGTCTAAAAACAGCTTTGTCTTGGAAAAAAAAGAAAAATACACGAAAAAAAAGGATTAAAATCGATGAAATTAAGAAATAGTTTTAGAGAGCAAAATGTGACCGGAAGTGCGAGAGTTGGATGGATCGATTTGAATTGCGTATATCTACGTATACGTGTATGAACGATGATTCACATCGAGCCAGCCTAGCGAGGAGCACGCTAATTGAATAAATTAGGGTACGCTTATGTTAAATCTACGATGAATAATTAGAACGGTGATAAGAGCGTAAAGAACAGAATTATGACTATCGAGCAGACGATCGACCAGTGGAGCGTCTTTATACCGTCGCTCTTATAGCTTCTATCGCAGCTCCGACATAAACGTACCCTCGTTGATATGAGAATTGCGACATGTAACGCTTATCGATCGACCGATAAGCTCGAAAAAGAAGAACGACATTTTATCTTTAAAACTCTGCCGAATGGTACACACTTGTACGTATGGTACTTACGTGTATGAAAGAATGATTTACATGAAAAACAAAAAAAAAGATAAAAACAACAAAAACAAAGCAAAGAAACATTAAAAAGGAATTAGAAAATGCGTGGGGTATTTCGGGTAGATATTATCTAAAAACGGGAAAAAGAAAAAAGAAAAAAAAGATGCAGTAAGACGAGCCGCGTCCTAATTTAGTTGAACGAAAACGCGTAGGTTACGATAACGAGTTGATTTTCGCCTGGAACAGGACGAGATCTTCATATTTAATAATCGCCAGGAACGGTCGATCGACGTTGAATAGAACGGGCCGCCGTGGAGAAATTAAGGCCGAAACGGGCATAATACTAATACCTGTTAAAAGAACCAATGAAACATAATATTACGGACTTGACCGATTCGAGTAAACGGTGAACGGAATGGCAGGAAAATGATGGGAGAGAGAGAGAGAGAGAGAGAGAGAGAAATTAGAAATGTATTATATTAATATTTGTTAGGACGTATAGGCGGTAGAGAAGATTCCCTGCGAGAATTTGCATCCGCGTTGATGAAAAACAACACGATTAATCTTTTTCTTTGCCTTATAACTCCTTTGCTTTATTCATTTTCTTTTCGCAAATCTACTCGTGAATTTATCAGGGATTATCTTCGATAAGATACCGAGAATACGATACTTTCATCCGATCGAGAAAATACAAAGGCAAAATAGGGTCTTTGCCGTTATCGCGTCGAGATACAATCTGACAATGAGTCGAGATATAAGGTAGTCCGTTGTTTGACCAATTAAGAAAGACATGTACGATTTTAAGAGGACGGGAGGGATCGAATAAACTTCTTAAAGAAATAAGAAAAGTAAACGGGAAGGGCAAGCGATACGCGGTTCGATAGAAGAAACACACTCCTCGATGCGATGAACGTGTCGCTTCGGTAGGAAAAAGAAAGCTCGAAATATTACAAATTTCGATTGCAAGGTTGATCAAAGGTTAACGTTTAGAAACATATAGAATCACAGAGCTCGCACACGCAGAAGCACATCGTAAACATAAATTATACGTGTATAGTATGTAACAGGTACCGAAGAAAATCTGAGAGAGTGAGAGAGACTTTGCGGAAGCGAAAGAAAAGAAAATAAATAAGAGAAGGGACAAAGTAATCGTCGACGATTCATCTCTATAGACTTTGTCCGCTTCGATTTCGTTAAAATACGATGTAAAAAGGAAACGGCACATAGGTACTTGTTACGTACTTGCTACGTACTTGGTTTTAAGTACTTACCAGTTGATCCCGCAGCTTCGCTACCTTCCTCGTTTACTTCGATGAAAGCTTTTTGTACGACATCGGAGATTTTGAGACCGACGTCAGAGATACCTCCAAAGTTAGCGGCATCGCCGAAGGCCTCCTTTATTCCCAACTAAACAAAGAGAGATGATAATATTTTGACGTCGTAAGTAGGTCATCTTTTCTACGCGACGTTTAATACGCACGTTTTTCAGATGTTGATTGAGGTTGAGACTGCTTTCGATCTTGAATTTGGGCAGATGCACCACAACCTCGGTTTTATATGCCTTCTTGAGAAGTTCGCCGATATCGTGTTGGGGCAATTTCTCTTCGAGTTGAGCCAATCCGTCGATATCGTTTGGCACAATGACGATCATGCTGAATTCTTCGCCCTGAAGAAACAAGAATCGATTTGAAAAATCTATTTTGACGGTTAATCGTAAAACTTAGCATCGACGTGAATGCGCCAAATTACTTTGTATGGAAGCTCGAGCAACTTTGCGTTCAATTCGGGAAGTTCGGCGTATTTAAACTTTCCGGTCATGGACATGGTGGGTACGTTTATAATTTCGTTCTTGGTGACGTGGAAGGGTTCGTCTTTGGTCGAGTTAGGATTAAATTTGGTTTTCCAATCGCCCTTGAAATATACAGCATTGACGAGGACCATGGCGGTACCACCATTTACGTTCTCTTCAATTAGACATCAACATAGACATATTATAGGTGCGATAAAGAAAGGAAGAGAATGATAGATTAAAACTATACTAACTCGGGTTGATAAGATCCTTAATGCGATTGTTGGTTTGTAACTCTACCCATTGATTGATGGTATCGGCAGCCTGGACGTTTTGAGAAAAGTCCAAATTTTCCGAGGCAGATAAAAAGGCAGATTGAGTTAATTCTTGGAAGGTCTGCTTCACGGTGAATTGCTTGTTAATGAATATTTTGTTGGCCAGATTAAGATTTACGTCTTTGACGGCCTACGGGTGTAATTTCGAATGAAAAATTAGATCGATGTTATAGTTTTCAACAGAAGTAAAAAAAAAAAAAGAAAAGAAAAATTACGTTGAGAGTGCTGATGATATTTGAATATCCAGTTCTAGCTACGGACTCCTCTGGAAGGTGAAGTACTTCTTTGAATTCTTTCTCGGTTTCTCCGCGAGAGCCATAAGCAGCCATCGAAAGAGCGATCGAGGCGCTGAGAGGAGACGTGATCAGATTGCCACGGTTTTCCTTGGCGACCTCCTAATGATATTTATTAGAGGGGTGGAGGGTAAATAACAAAAAAATCAAATTATTCGAAGAATAAAGAGAGAGAATTATATTTCTTACTCTGAAAAATAACGACGAGAACTGATTGTTCCCATCGGTGATGGTCTGAACAGCCCTGTTTTCGGTTGGCACTGCCATGCTGCTTGCAAGGCAAACTACCAAAATAGCTAATCCTTGTACTGAAAAAGAATGGATTACATTGGATTCGATTAGATTTTCTTTCGATCGAATAAGATTGCTTCGATAACGCAATTTTAACTAATTACACGTAATAATTTGTCTGTAAGCTACGTTACGGACGTCTTATTAGCTTATTTATTACCATCTCATTAGATTGTCGTAGAGACAATAGATCAGAAGATTGGCGAGATATCTTTCACCTTTAATGCGTAACGTTTGAGCGAGAAAAAAAAAAAGAAAAAAAAAACATTTCTCCGCGCAAAGGATGGAACGAAGAGAAAATAAAAGAAAAGAAAAAAATGGCAAATAAGACGTAATCGAGAATAAAGTGTTATATGAAAATAAGGTCAAGATCGTTCGAAGCGAGCACAGCCTTCTCGAGATTCGAAAAGAAATTATCTCTTTACTTTCTCCGTAAGGTCGCGTTTAATGATAGTCAGCGAGGAAGGTTAAACGAAAAGATAAATAAAAGAAATATAATCGTAGAATATCCTGGAAATGATATGTTATTCATTTCGTTGTCGCGTCGATAGAAAATTCGAGGATGACAAAAATTGACGAGAATATCGAAGTACCTTAAATTACGAGTTATAGGTAGTGGAATCGCGAAAAGAGGCTTACGTCGCGATGAGTATAATTCGTCTTTCGAATACGACGAGTGTTATTCTTCGCGTACGTGTACGTAGGCTCTCCGATGTTTCCTCGAGTCTCATCATGGGGAAAACCCATCGCGTAAGAGCGAGGAGATACACAAGGTGTTCCTCCGGCATAATAAATAATAAATGCCGTAACGCGTCCTCTCTTATAAGTCCTTAATAACTCTAAATAAACAAGATGATGCGAGTCTTTAAATAAATTACATGCGATCGTCGATTTAACGATGAATCATCGATCGTCCGCAATCATCGATCTTCTCGCGTATGATTTGAAAAAATCCCTTCCCTTATATTTCGTTCGATAAAATTTGTATTTTTATCTTACTCGAAGAGTAGAAAAATATGACGGAGTAAAAAGGAGAATATCGACGAATGCTACGTATTCGTTCGATCGTACAGACGTAAAAGTATAATGTATCTCGATAAGAAAGGTCGATGCGCTAGTATTTACATAGGTATAAGTATATATATATATATATATATATATATATATATATATATATATCGCATTCGTTCGAATCGAAAAGAATGAAAATTTATTAATTACGATCATAGAGATACATGTACGTATAGGTATATATGTAGATACAAGATATTTTGCGAATTCGAAATGAAATTAAACGGCAGACATATATATTATCGAGTGCGTCGTATGTAAAGGCAATAAATAAATGACGTAAAATGTGAGAGATCGGTATACGTAGTAAACGTCTTGATCGAATTTCGCGCGATAGGAAAAGCTAATTCAACGCGATTGCGGATCTCTCTCGGATAGCAACGATCCGTGTTTACGCGATACGTACGTTATTCCGTTATTCGGAAAAGACGCAATTGAAACGTCCTTGAAGTGCTCGATGATACGACATCGAGAAGTTCGGTTCGCAAGTTATGCGTTAAGGTCGTAGATTATACGTCGAGTGTCTTTTGAAATTCGAAACGCAGCTCGAAACGAAAGTTCGAAGCGGTATAATATGGAAGGTCATATTCGCTTTTAGGAGAGATTCATATTTAGGAAGGTCGAATGTAGTTCGCATAAGGTTCCTACTCACGTGTATACATGTTGATCGGTTTCGTCGTACGTCTCGCTTCGAATGCCGAACGTTGACTAAGAAAGGGGTATTCGGTACGGTTATATAAAAGAGCGTTGTCGTTCAAGGATCCGCAAGGAAACTCCCGATGACGGAATCGGTCGCCGCTCGCCGGAGAAGCTCCGATTTCGAGTACGAATAGCCAATCGCGTTGCTCCCACGACAGAAAAATGAGAAGATAAGCGAGCCGGGCATAATATCTCTTTTGAATCTCCGTGCATAATCCGATCGAGGAGCGCGGAGGACCGTCGAATCTAAATAAAATCGAATCGACGATAGATCAATCACAGATATTTTCCTACTTTTCTCGAAAATACCCGACCGTTTATTTTTGTCACATGACGTTTTTCATTATCCGAGATTGATAATTAATTTAAAAATTGTAGAAAACAGATAGATTATTCGTGGAAGTCACGATGCCAATAATATCGTAATGAGGATATAAAGCCAACAGATTACTTTTCTTTTTTCTCTTCTTTATCGCATCAAACATATTTTCAATGTATTTTTAATATACCTTTACTACATTTTCTATATCGTTATTTAATAACACAAAGATTGGCGTAGGAGATATAATATTTAAGGCGCAATACGTTTTACTTATTTTTTTTTTTTTTTTTTTTTTTCTAGAAATGACTATCTTTGGATAGATATGTTTTTATCGGAGCAATCTATTTTGCGACTGTCACGAGTTTAGGTACACGTGTAAAAATTGCAAATCGTCGATGCGTACGATTACATATCTTCGTAAAGTCAATAAGATATACGATCGATCTGGGCGAAATTTGAGTGGTCGATAAAATTGATTCTTGTCTTTTAATCGGCCATGTCTATCAATCGAACCTTTGGAATTATTCAGATTGAAGAGAGAGAGAGAGAGAGAGAGAGAGAGAGAGAGAGAGAGAGAAGCAATTCGTTCGTTTAAAGAAATTTCACTCGATCGATTGAACCTTCGACAATCTCGATATCGTTTTGTTTTTGTTAAAAGACAAAGTCGACCGATAATAGATATTGAAAATAAGAAAAAAGACGGGGCGTTGGAAAAAATCTTGACGAAAAAGTGTGATCGAGGTAAAGATCGAGAGTAACGTAACGATGACGGATAAGGGACATAATAATAGGCCGTGTGGTATAACGCGCACGAACGCCAAAGCCGATAGGAATCTAGCGAGAGATACGGGCACGCGCGCGTTGTCCTATGGGAAAAAAAAAAAAAAAAAAAAGAAAGAAAAAAGAAAAAGGAGAATTCATTCATGACCTTGAGATTAGCCGAGCCTCGTTTCAGTATCTCGTTTATCACTAGCATCGTTCGTTCTCTCTTGGGAAGAATCGTAATAGTTTAACGGTGAACCGAATCAAGAACGTCCATGGCGTGCTGCTTTCGTGCAGCCGCGCATGCGCCCAAGTATATCGTCCACCGTTCCTAACGAGATATCTTGCCTCGACGATCACACCTTATGGAATTTTGCTTATTTATTTAATAGAATTCGAAAGAAAGCAACGATAAAAGAATATTTACCCAGATGAGCGCTTGAAATTTTTCTCCTTAAATACGTGTACGTGATCGAGGAACACGCGCGCGAACGAGAAAATAAGAATTTCTCGTCCACCGTATCCGCATAAAACTCGCTATCCCCGTGTACGACTGGGTACAAAAGGAGAGAGAATGCGTAGTCGGTTGACTCGACGAATCGATAGATCGAGGACGTCGCTGGAATCGGTCCTCGAAATTGAATCCTATTCTCGAAAAGCGCGAAATTGAAAAAAATCATTGGGACATGGTAGCGTTGGTGCCGTTCAACGCCGAATTTTAAATTCGACATTGTTTTGAAGTATTACGTAAACTTACGTCAACTCGATAAACTTGAAAGCGAGACTCGATACATAATAATTTACATCGATTGGTAGATTAAATTAGATTTTATATTTCAACTCGTCAAAGAGAAAAGATATTTCGTCGACTTTTCTAAAAATAACTCCAAGAGTAGCGAATGAATATACGAAACGTATTCGCACGTACGTACGTGTCCCGCTTGTATGTATATCCGGTAGGGCAAACTTATTTTTCGTAGCGATATGAGAATATCATAGGTTTCCTGTACGTCCTACATTTTTTTTTTTTCTTTCTTTTTTCATCGAAACGTAGATTTTCCTCGGATATAAAACACATCCATATCAGCGGATCTAAATCTCGATAAGGAAAAGAAGAAAAAATCGGCGATCGAGTGTTTTCGGTGATTCTTCGAACGATCCGTCTTGATTTTAAGATTGGCGCACATCGATACGATACAATATAAATCGATCGAATTACGTAATTTTATTAAAAGCGATATAAAGGTTTCGATACGTTTGATTTTTCGTTAATCATTGAAATGGGCGCGTATCGAATAACTCGGCGAAAAGAAAAGACTCACCGTTCGAGTTAAAGAGGCGTATCATACGAGTAGGTATCGCGCACGAAACTGACTGGAAAATCGAACGTATGCGCGTCATCGACGTACGCTCTTCGATAAGATTACTTGCGTTAGAAAGTATTTCGAGAAAACGGAAACGAGTGCCTAAATTTAACCTTAACCGCGATCGTTCGAATCACGGATTCTTTGAAACGACTAATAACATTTACGTTAGTCTCTTATTCCAAATCTCATTCCAAATTTACGCATCTCATATTCGTATCGTCGTATCAAAATCCTCTTCTTCTTCGGCATTAAGATAGATATTTAATAGCCAACGAATAAGAGAAATATTTTGTCAGCTATTATTCGGGATCGGACCTTTATCTCGGATAAAGAGACGATCAAAATAATTAATACGTAAGAAAATATGTTTCGTCGCTTTAATTATCGTCGTCTTTCGATGACCGCCGAAAGGTTAATATCGTTTTTAACGAACGGATAAGGAACGATACATATCGTCCACGTTTTGGCCTCCTAACCCCTTCGATTCCAACGAAAAGATTAGATCGGATGAGTGGAAGTGCGAAATTTGTCTTACTTGTAAAAGGTAACGACCATTGCCGAAATCGTTATCTCGTCGTCGCGGTAAAAACATAACAACGAGGAGGACGCGTACGCATACGATCAAGCCTTCTCGAAGTGTCTCGGTGATAAGGTTGCCCTCCGAAATGCTTCTCGGTGATCGCAGCACTTGTCATTGGGATATCCCTTTTTACAGAGATCACAGCCGCAAGTGGGTTCTCGCGGCTCTTGGTGGTAAGGCGGACAAGGTGGAGGTTTCGTTTCGCAACAGCAAGGGGCACAAGGATCCTGTTGCGAGATAAGACCGCCGATCGACGAGAAAATTTCTTTTAAAACGACGAGTAACGACGAGTAACGACGAGTAACGACGAGTAACGATCGTCCTCTGATCGTCCTCTGATCGTTAATAATCGTTAAAGCGCATTAACCTGCATTTTGATAAAACAACAGGATGGCTTCGGTGGGGGACAAATTTGACTAGGTAATGCCGCGTAATCCCGTCGCTCTCGATCCGAATCTTTGGATGTTTCTCTCTCAGGTATGTTGGCACGTGGCTCGACTCGTACGTCGATTTCTCCTTTGGGAACAGTCCCTTGACTTTCGGCCTTCTTCCTTCTCCAAGGGCACGCCGACTGGATTTGCTCGGTGCTCCACCGAATACCTCCATTTACTGACAATCGCGAATATGCATACGATCGTGATACTACGATCTAACGGCTCGATAGGCGACAACATTTTCTCCTTTACCGGTATAAAACATTCGCTCGAAGATATTAGATCCCGGATCGTCTTCCATGCCCATCGACGACGACGGATTCGGCGGCGGCGGCGGCGGCGGCGGCGGCCCTCGAAAATTTATCGATCAGAGTTCCATTCTTTTAAGATGATGCAAAAAATTTAATTCTATACGTTAACAGCCGAAAATGTAAATGGACGAATGGTTGGATGCTCGATATATCGATTACTTGCAACGATTCGATCTACTCGGGGACGTCAAATATACGAATACATTTTTTTTATAAATTCTTTGGTCAAGAATGCTTTCGCTGATCGATCGATCGAACGAATGTCTTAAAAATGACGTATCTCGTAGATTCGTTA
Source organism: Dolichovespula saxonica (assembly GCA_911387935.1). Taxonomy (NCBI): domain Eukaryota; kingdom Metazoa; phylum Arthropoda; class Insecta; order Hymenoptera; family Vespidae; genus Dolichovespula; species Dolichovespula saxonica. The sequence continues at coordinate 149,514 of OU426999.1, forward strand.
TTCTTTATTATTCTCGCGTAATACGAAATATCGGCAAATATCGGTGCCGACGAAATCGACGAATTAAAAATGGACGAATAAGAGATACGCGTCGGTTATAAAGTCGAAATACGTACAGGGACTGCACTCTGGCGTGTATCGACGCGTACTAACATTCGAAGCATCGTAAATTTAAGCCAATCGAATTCGAGGAACCTTCCGTGCCGACAGCTACGCTGCTGGTACTGACTGCTGGCAAGGAAGAAGAGCCGCGGTCGTCGATATCAACTGTTCAACGGTGGCCCGATGTTCCGAACGTGCCCATTCCATTGCCATTTCTTTGTCTTTGTTGCGTACGGCTTCGAGCAACGGTACCATGTGATCCTTCGAAAATAACAAAAAAGAAAAAAAAAAAAACGGTTCAAATTTGCATTTGGCAATCGTAACGTCGTAACGTCGTCGAAGAGATATCGTCGCGCGTACCTTCATAGGTAACATATCCATAGTAGTGATGAACAAAAGCAAATAGAAATCCGACATTGCTTCCAGAAATTGGTCCGAATTAAATTGTTGCATATAGGCGCACAACGAACGAAACTCTTGAACTTGTCCATCGATCAATCTGTAACGAAATGCTCGTATATCCGTCGATATATTTTTCTTATGCGAGATATTCTCGCGAATTACCTATTTTCGATTAGGAACGACGGATTAATGCCGTCGTTCGCGTAAAAAGTAAATTGAGGAGTGAGCGTTGCCATAGGTGTCTTTCTCCTAACAAAGAAACAAATAAAAGAATAAAAGAAGAAATAGAGAGCGAGGACGACGACGACGAAAAAGAGAGATAACCTTGTAGCGTTATCTATGTTTATCGAGGTTTAAGCAATAGCACCTAAAAGTTTAGTAGAATGGGTGAACATCGCATTATGTCACTCAAATTTTGTATATAACACTTATCCATATTGTTACATATAACGGAAATATTTCAGACGAACGAAGTTATCATCACATCCTGTACATACAAAGTATGTAATATATAACAATTTTACAGAAATAGAAATGATTCATTAAAACTCTATCATAATCGGGAATCGAAGAATCTGGATGGAGTTTTATTCCCCCCTCCCGCCACTTTTTTCTTTTTTCTTTTTCTTTTTATTTTTATTTTTATTTTTATTTTTATTTTTTTTTTTGTTTTTAACTATAAACTCAGTGTCAGCTTATTTTCTTTCCCTTTCTTTCGTCCAAGATCCTTCGAATGAACATTTCGGTGATACCTTCCGAAATTTATTATCGTTTAATCCGCATTCATTCGTATCCTGGCTTTTCAACTCGACCGACAAACAAATGAAGATTGTCTCTCTGTATCGTAACTAAGAACGGTCTGTCAGCGAGGACCAAAGCGTCTAAAGGTCTTCCTGTTCTATGTAGCATGTTAACACCTGAAACAGTATCGCAAGAGTTCTAATAATTAAAAAACAAGAGAAGGAAAGGGTCTTCGTTAATCCAGGAGTCAACATCGAAGAAGAATGTTAAAGTGAATCGTCTTTAATTATTCTATGAACATTCGTTTAAATAACAATCGAACGTAACCCATCGAACACCAACCGATTGTAAGTAATTTGTCAAGCTTTCACAATAAATTGAGAGAGAGAGAGAGAGAGGGAGAGAGAGAGAGAAAGCTTTAATGATCTCCATGATAGTTGGTCCAACCACTGACATAAGGTGTAAGGCTATCGCCAAGATTTTCAATTGTTCCACAGAGAATAACATTTTGATCCCCCGAAGGTATATGTATGTATTATGAACAATTAAGAAAGACATGTAGGATTTTAAGAGGACGGGAGGGATCGGATAGCTCTTAAAGAAATAAGAAAAGTAAACGGGAAGGGCAAGCGATACGCGGTTCGATAGAAGAAACACGCTCCTCGACGCGATGAACGTGTCGCTTCGGTAGGAAAAAGAAAGCTCGAAATATTACAAATTTCGATTGCAAGGTTGATCAAAGGTTAACGTTTAGAAACATATAGAATCACAGAGCTCGCACACGCAGAAGCACATCGTAAACATAAATTATACGAGTATAGTATGTAACAGGTACCGAAGAAAACCTGAGAGAGTGAGAGAGACGATAAAGGAAAGAAAATATATTTAGAGTCGATTGTTCGTTCGGTCGTTCGATGAGTCGTTAAATAATGACAAATGTAAATTTCGATAGATCGTTTCACAGAACTTTGCGGAAGCGAAAGAAAAGAAAATAAATAAGAGAAGGGACAAAGTAATCGTCGACGATTCATCTCTATAGACTTTGTCCGCTTCGATTTCGTTAAAATACGATGTAAAGAGGAAACGGCACATAGGTACTTGTTACGTACTTGCTACGTACTTGGTTTTAAGTACTTACCAGTTGATCCCGCAGCTTCGCTACCTTCCTCGTTTACTTCGATGAAAGCTTTTTGTACGACATCGGAGATTTTGAGACCGACGTCAGAGATACCTCCAAAGTTAGCGGCATCGCCGAAGGCCTCCTTTATTCCCAACTAAACAAAGAGAGATGATAATATTTTGACGTCGTAAGTAGGTCATCTTTTCTACGCGACGTTTAATACGCACGTTTCTAAGATGTCGATTGAGGTTGAGACTGCTTTCGATCTTGAATTTGGGCAGATGCACCGCAACATCCGTTTTATATGCCTTCTTGAGAAGTTCGCCGATATCGTGATCGGGCAATTTCTCTACGAGTTGAGCCAATCCGTCGATATCGTTTGGCACAATGACGATCATGCTGAATTCTTCGCCCTGAAGAAACAAGAATCGATTTGAGAAATCTATTTTGACGGTTAATCGTAAAACTTATAATCGACGTGTATGCGTCAAATTACTTTGTATGGAAGCTCGAGCAACTTTGCGTTCAATTCGTGAAGTTCGGCGTATTTAAACGTTCCGGTTACGGACATGGTGGGTACGTTTATAGTTTCGTTCTTGGTGACGTGGAAGGGTTTGTCTTTGGTCGAGTTAGGATTAAATTTCGTTTTCCAATCGCCCTTGAAATAAACAGCATTGACGAGGACCATGGCGGTATTACCATTTACGTCATCTTCAATTAGACATCATCATAGACATATTATAGGTGCGATAAAGAAGGGAAAGAATGAAAGATTAAAACTATACTAACTCGGGTCGATAAGATCCTTAATGCGATTGTTGGTTTGTAACTCTACCCATTGATTGATGGTATCGGCAGCCTGGACGTTTTGAGAAAAGTCCAAATTTTCCGAGGCAGATAAAAAGGCAGATTGAGTTAATTCTTGGAAGGTCTGCTTCACGGTGAATTGCTTGTTAATGAATATTTTGTTGGCCAGATTAAGATTTACGTCTTTGACGGCCTACGCGTGTAATTTCGAATGAAAAATTAGATCGATGTTATAGTTTTCAACAGAAGTAAAAAAAAAAAAAAAAAAGAAAAGAAAAATTACGTTGAGAGTGCTGATGATATTTGAATATCCAGTTCTAGCTACGGACTCCTCTGGAAGATGAAGTACTTGTTTGAATTCTTTCTCGGTTTCTCCGCGAGAGCCATAAGCAGCCATCGAAAGAGCGATCGAGGCGCTGAGAGGAGACGTGATCAGATTGCCACGGTTTTCCTTGGCGACCTCCTGATGATATTTATTAGAGGGGTGGAGGGTAAATAACAAAAAAATCAAATTATTCGAAGAATAAAGAGAGAGAATTATATTTCTTACTCTGAAAAATAACGACGAGAACTGATTGTTTCCATCGGTGATGGTTTGAACAGCCCTGTTTTCGGTTGGCCCTGCAATGCTGCTTGCAAGGGAAACTACTAAAATAGCTAATCCTTGTACTGAAAACGAATGGATTCCATTGGATTCGTTTAGATTTTCTTTCGATCGAATAAGATTCATATTTAGGAAGATCGAATATTGTTCGCATAAGGTTCCTACTCACGTCTATACATGTTGATCGTTTTCGTTGTACGTCTCGCTAAAGAATGCCGAACGTTGACTAAGAAAAAGGAGTATTCGGTACGGTTATATAAAAGAGCGTTGTCGTCCAAGGATCCGCAAGTAAACTCCCGATGACGGAATCGGTGGACGCCCGCCGTAGAAGCACCAATTTCGATTACGAATAGCCAATAGCGTTACTCCCACGACAGAAAAATGAGAAGATTAGCGAGTCGGGCATGACATCGACTGACCGTTTTTTTTTTTTCGCATGACCCTTTTCATTATCCGAGATTGATAATTAATTTGGAAATTGTAAAAAACAGATAGCTTATTCGTGAAAGTCACGATGTCAACGACATTACATCAGTTTACTTCTCTTTTTTCTCTTCTTTATCAAGTCAAAAATATTTCAGGTTCATATTTAAAAAGTTTCAATGTACTTTTAATGTCTCTTTACTGCATTTTCTATATCGTTATTTAATAACACCAAGATTGCCGTATGGAGATATAATATTTAAGGCGCAATAGATACGTTTCTCTCTGGATAGATATGTTTTTATCGGAGCAATCTATTTTGCGACTGTCACGAGTTTAGGTACACGTGTAAAAACTGCAAATCGTCTATGCGTTCGATTACATATCTTTGTAAAGTTAATAAGATATACGATCGATCTGGGCGAAATTTGAGTGGTCGATAAAATTGATTCTTGTCTTTTAATTGGCCATGTCTATCAATTGAACCTATGGAATTATTCAAATTGGAGATCTCACGACTAATAACATTTCCGTTAGTCTCTTACTCCAAATCTCATCCCAAATCTACGCATCTTATATTCGTATCGTCGTATCAAAATCCTCTTCTTCTTCGGCATTAAGATAGATATTTAATAGCCAACGAGTAAGAGAAATATTTTGTCAGCTATTATTCGGGATCGGACCTTTATCTCGGATAAAGAGACGATCAAAATAATTAATACGTAAGAAAATATGTTTCGTCGCTTTAATTATCGTCGTCTTTCGATGACCGCCGAAAGGTTAATATCGTTTTTAACGAACGGATAAGGAACGATACATATCGTCCACGTTTTGGCCTCCTAACCCCTTCGATTTCAACGAAAAGATTAGATCGGATGAGTGGAAATGCGAAATTTGTCTTACTTGTAAAAGGTAACGACCATTGCCGAAATCGTTATCTCGTCGTCGCGGTAAAAACATAACAACGAGGAGAACGCGTACGCATACGATCAAGCCTTCTCGAAGTGTCTCGGTGATAAGGTTGCCCTCCGAAATGCTTCTCGGTGATCGCAGCACTTGTCATTGGGATATCCCTTTTTACAGAGATCACAGCCGCAAGTGGGTTCTCGCGGCTCTTGGTGGTAAGGCGGACAAGGTGGAGGTTTCGTTTCGCAACAGCAAGGGGCACAAGGATCCTGTTGCGAGATAAGACCGCCGATCGACGAGAAAATTTCTTTTAAAACGACGAGTAACGACGAGTAACGACGAGTAACGACGAGTAACGACGAGTAACGATCGTCCTCTGATCGTCCTCTGATCGTTAATAATCGTTAACGCGCATTAACCTGCATTTTGATAAAACAACAGGATGGCTTCGGTGGGGGACAAATTTGACTAGGTAATGCCGCGTAATCCCGTCGCTCTCGATCCGAATCTTTGGATGTTTCTCTCTCAGGTATGTTGGCACGTGGCTCGACTCGTACGTCGATTTCTCCTTTGGGAACAGTCCCTTGACTTTCGGCCTTCTTCCTTCTCCAAGGGCACGCCGACTGGATTTTCTCGGTGCTCCACCGAATACCTCCATTTACTGACAATCGCGAATATGCATACGATCGTGATATTACGATCTAACGGCTCGATAGGCGACAACATTTTCTCCTTTACCGGTATAAAACATTCGCTCGAAGATATTAGATCCCGGATCGTCTTCCATGCCCATCGACGACGACGGCGGCGGCGGCGGCGGCCCTCGAAAATTTATCGATCAGAGTTCCATTCTTTTAAGATGATGCAAAAAATTTAATTCTATACGTTAACAGCCGAAAATGTAAATGGACGAATGGATGGATGCTCGATATATCGATTACTTGCAACGATTCGATCTACTCGGGGACGTCAAATATACGAATACATTTTTTTTATAAATTCTATTGATCAAGAATGCTTTCGCTGATCGATCGATCGAACGAATGTCTTAAAAATGACGTATCTCGTAGATTCGTTATTCTTTATTATTCTCGCGTAATACGAAATATCGGCAAATATCGGTACCGACGAAATCGACGAATTAAAAATGGACGAATAAGAGATACGCGTCGGTTATAAAGTCGAAATACGTACAGGGACTGCACTCTGGCGTGTATCGACGCGTACTAACATTCGAAGCATCGTAAATTTAAGCCAATCGAAGAGCTTAGAAGAACGAACTCGAAGAGCGTTCCGGAATTTTCGTTCTATTTCGCCGTTCTACCTACCATATACTAGATGACCTGACTTCGTCCCGTTTCTCGATTAGTAACTTCGTCTTTTCAGCGAATTTGTGGATTTTGAGGTTAATCGTACGACGTTTATGACAAAATATGACGGATAAAAACGATTACAGTGTACAGCTAGATCCGGAAACGAAAATGCGCTGTACGTTGCATTTGTTCAAAAATGTAGAAAATATTGCCGAAATAAGAGAAAAAGTTATCTCCGGCGATCTCGCATGTTGCATCTTGAAACCTACCTACATAGTAGATCCATTTCAGATTGTAATAGCTGCAAATAAAGCGGCCATCAATGAAAGTTGTAATCGATTAATTACAAAAAACAAATCTACAGAGATTCTGTTTTATCTTTCGATGACCAAAAATATATCAAAATCGTTAAAAGATTTTGGAGCGAGCGACAACGATACGGATCTATTGGTCGTAACGATTCACGAACCAGAGCAACAAGATTCTGTCTCAAAAATGATCGTCGATAATATAAAAGGTGAAAGAGTATCGTTGGAGGAGCTGAAAGAATCGACGAATTTGGAAGTTGCGAAAAGATATTACAAAATTGAAGACGAGGAACTAAAAGTATCCGCTTGTACGGATTCGATAATATCTAGGATAGCTTGCAAAGACTCTTCTTGAAAGTCTTCTTCGTCCGGATCGTAAAACGGTCCGATTAAAAATAAGAAAAGTATCGAGTGGAGTTCGGAATACGAGCACGGCGAAGAAAGTCTATCGTAAGGAAGAAGAGAGATTCGTAGAAATTTACAAAATACCAATAATAAAACGCAGAATGTACTATGCTTACCAAACCAAATTAATATTTTATTTTATTTCTTCCATTCGAGGAAGCCAAATAACTCTAATATAAGAACACGGTAGAACGAATACAGGATCAAACTTGTATCGCAGTTTATACCTTTTTTATCGACTTAAGGAAATCAATTTCATTTTCCATCGTGCTCGAGTGAAACTTTCAATAAAGATTTAAAATTCGATAGCACGAAATAATCAAAATCCAAGTCGTATTGGTACTACGTTAGCGCGTCGTATCGCCGATGCTTCGTAGATTTCGTTTCGGGATCTAGAATCCAGCTACGAGAAAACATCGTCGTCGTCTCTGTAAGAATATAAAGATTTAATAAATTTTAATATTTTCTTTGAAATATGCCTTTGCGAAACGGACAACCCACACGTCGGAAGCAACTTGCTTCGGATTTCGTTACGGTCTCTGGGTGTACACGGACGGCTGCAAACGAACGGTCGATCGGATAAGGAAAGTAGGACGTGGAGCGTGTTAGTCGGGAATATTTTTTGCTTTCTTTTTTTTTATTGTTATTATTATTATTATTATTATTATTATTATTTTTATTATATCTTTTGTTTTTATTCACTCATAAATAAGGCCAAAGATGCGTAGAAAACAATCATAATATCCGTAAGGATAGAGGACGAGTCAAATCCTGCGGAATTAAAGGAGGATTTAAAGAGAACACCCTTAAACGCGACGCGCAACACGTTCGTAAGATACGGAGACAGAGTTTGTTAGGAATACCTTGGTAGACTGCACATTTCGCATATTGAAAATTCTGCGCCGTTGATAAAGGTGCAATGAGGGCAGGTCCACAATTCTTGATCGGCGGACGAATTCGAGGCAGCTTCCGTACCGACCGCTACGCTGCTGGTACTGGCAGCTGGCAAGGAAGAAGACGGTCCTACCATACCGGCGTTAAACGGTACTTGCGTACCTTGCGACGTAGACGCCGCGGTCGCCGATATCAACTGTTCAACGGTGGCCCAATGTTCCGAACGTGCCCATTCCATTGCCATTTCTTTGTCTTTGTTGCGTACGGCTTCGAGCAACGGTACCATGTGATCCTTCGAAAATAACAAAAAAGAAAAAAAAAAAACGGTTCAAATTTGCATTTGGCAATCGTAACGTCGTAACATCGTCGAAGAGATATCGTCGCGCGTACCTTCATAGGTAACATATCCATAGTAGTGATGAACAAAAGCAAATGGAAATCCGACATTGCTTCCAGAAATTGATCCGAATTAAATTGTTGCATATAGGCGCACAACGAACGAAACTCTTGAACTTGTCCATCGATCAATCTGTAACGAAATGCTCGTATATCCGTCGATATATTTTTCTTATGCGAGATATCCTCGCGAATTACCTGTTTTCGATTAGGAACGGATTAATGCCGTCGTTCGCGTAGAAAGTAAATTGAGGAGTGAGAGGCGTGGACGCGGGTACATCCACCAATAAATATTCCACGGGAAGAGGTCTTGCCAGCCTCGGTACTTCGTTGCCATAGGTGTCTTTCTCCTAAAAAAGAAAAAATGGGGAATAAAATGAATATTGGAAAAAACGAATGTTGAATGTTGGAACGAAAAAGAAAAAGGGCGGGAAAATGTAACGATCGAATCGAATCGAATTTTAAGGAGAATACAATGGCGCCGGAGAATCGAAAGGTGTGCGCGCGCACGACGCATGATAAAGAAAGATCGAGAAAGGGGAACACGAGGAAGATTCGACGGAGAGACGACGACGACGACAACGACGACGACGACGACGACGACGACAACGGCGATGGCGACGGTGTCGCCGCGATGCGAGGACTCGTCCAAGTGACGCACGCGAGATATCGCTGTCCCATTGGTCGGTCGATCGTAGGAGAAAGGAGAAAGAGAAAGGAAGATGGAAGGATCGAGACAGAGAGAACGAGGGTGAGAAAAGGAGAGAGAGAAAGAGCAACAGCGTAAGCGGAGGAGTGCGCGGCTCTGGTGCGTGTGTCGGTCGGTCGGTCGGTCGGTCGTCGCCGCTGCTATGCTAGTGGTTAGTTTAGTGAACCAAACATCATGATGTGGCAAAACGTTCTCACGAGCTAAAAGCTGGAACAACGCCGCGTTAACCGGCGCGCCGTCGTTATGTTATCCACAATAACTCACGAGGTTCGATAAAAAGCGTAAACATTGTTAAACGCGAAAAGTACAAACAAACAAACAAACAAACAAGCAAACAAAAAAATCCCCGCGACTAGAGTTCCACGGCAAGGAAGACGACGACCACGGCGACGGCGACGATAACGACGACAACAACGACGACGGCGACGACGACGACGACGACGACGACGACGAAGACGACGACAACGAGAACAAGGACGACGACGAGGAAAACAACGTACGGTCACCGGTACTACTGCTACTACGACGACGACGACGACGGTGACGGCAACGACGACGACGACGACAATCGCGACGGCAACGGTGGCAGCGGCGACGACGACGATTCATTCGTGGTACTATCCTCGCAAATGGGATTCCCCATTATGTCAGTCCCGATGTAAATTAAAGTCGTATCGAATGTGTCGAAGTGAGAGAGAATTACGCGAAGAAGATATAACCATCTTTGCAACGATATATCTCGGAAGTGACGAGTGTCAACGATCAGCCTCCATCGCGCGGTAAGGAGACGATCACGAGCGTATACACGGTACGCAGCATTTAGATGATTCCGATTGAAGACGGTCTTACGAGAGAAAGACTCTACCTCCTCTTTCTTTTCCTATGCATATTGCGTACGATGAGAACGAGAGAGAGAGAGAGAGAGAGGGGGGGGGGGCAAAGTGAGACGGGAAGAGCGAGCATGTATGAACATATACGTCTCTACGTAAGCGGGAAGGCAATATGGCGCGCGGGCGCGCGCGTAAAATAACGAAGGGAGGGGGAAGAGAGGGAGAAGCGAGACGAAGCGCGCGTAAGCGACACGACACGGAGGAGAGAAGAGGAGGCGCGTTCCCGCGGATTCCCTCGCTTCTGACACGTAGTAACTACTTTGTGAATCTCTTTGTCGTTCGAGAGAGAGAACGTGCCGCCGACCGATAAGTCGCGGGAATCCGACCGTTTTCCGATCCGCGATCGTTTATCGGTTCTCCTCTCTCTCTCTCTCTCTCTCTCTCTCTCTCTCGCTCGCTCGCTCTCCGGATTCGTTTCACTCATGCGGTGCTCGTCGCCGCGATATGCCTGCCAGCCTGACTGCCTGCCTACGTATATACGACGAGGTATTCGAGTGGCAGTAGAAAAGTGGTATCGGTACTCGATACGTTCTTCCCTTATCGGATCTCCCCCTCACCCCTCCTTCTCGCGTCAAGCATAGTCGCGTTAACGAATGGCGAGTACACCAAGCGACTTGGGCGATTCGAATCCTACTTGTTTTCTCCCCTCCAAATCCTATTCCTTTCTCTCTTTCGTGCTACACGCATAAGTGCGCGCGCGCGCGCGCGCGCCAACACTATTCTCTCTCTCTCTCTCTCTCTCTCTCTCTCTCTCTCTCTCTCTCTCTCGCTCTCGCTGCGTTCTTTCCGGGATATCACCCGTGAGCTTTTGGCGCGATTTCACGCGCACGCGCTTTCCAGGAGCGAAAAAAATGTCATTTTTCGATCGTTCGTGCCGATTTGCTTCCGTAATGGGTTCGCCAACGAATAGACTGTTCCGTGACGAACGACGACGACGACGACGACGAGGTGTCTTCTTCGAACGGTCGAACCTTCGAGAGAGCATATAATTTAGTTCGTGCGTCGAACGCGAAACCGGATTCGACGATGGCATCGAAAAGAATGCTTTGAAAATGCGCGTTTTCCATTCTCGATTTGGATCTTCGAGGAAAGAGCGGTCGTTCTTCGTTTCTCCGCGGCCGACATGTGTTTACGAGAGCGATGCAGCACGTGGTCGCACGCCGTACTCTTTGATCGTTCCTTCGAGAAGACACGAGATCGAAATAGTCTTCGAATCGTAAGAAAATTCTTTTCGATAAAACGATTTGCGCGAATTTTACGAAACGTTACAAAGAAAATATGATAGTCCTCGCCGAAGGAGACACGCGTAAAACGACTCGAAACGCTCTTTGGATGCCAAGTTCGAACGAACAAAGAATTCTGCGATACGCTATTTTTTTTTTTTACTCGTAAAAGAAAATAGTCGTAAATGAAAGTGAGACTCGGTCATTTATCTCTTGGTGAAGATGCTATATATGTGTGAATATAGTGAAGTGTACCGTAACAACGGGTTGAAAGTATTTTGCCATTTTTCTTCTTTTTTTCTCAACTCTTTTGGTCCATCTAGTTTCTTATTTCATTAAACTGATTAAAAGAAGAAAAAAAAAAAATAAGAATAATAGTCTTTGTGGCAGATATCGAGAATATATGAATGAGTACATAACGAGTTGGTAATTTTGAAAAAAGTAACAGAGATTAAACGCGTTGAATTTTATATAAAGAGAGAGAGAGAGAGAGAGAGAGAGAGAGAGAGAGAGAGATTCTGCTTCGAAGAAGCATAGCTGACCTTTCTGTGATTTTGATCGAGCAGCTTCTTCCTATCTAAAGAACGAAACACGAGACGAGACTTCATTCATTTTTGTCGATAGAAGTCTTCTACCAGTTGAACTTTCTTTCAAATCGATTTGGACTCGTCGAAAGGGAAAATGTCATACTTTTGCAAAGTCTGATTAGTCGGAGTACAAGAAAAGAAAGCAAATAAGTTTGTTCGATATATAAGTCGTCTTCTTCAGACGTTTCTTAACGGATTGTCGACATTTTTGCTCTCGATAAGAAAAAGTTCTAGAAACGGTCTTGTCGTTTCTTTCTTACGGTCGCATAAAAATAATGGAATGCCGTTGTGCTTTCAGATGTTGGATCCAAGCGTATTGACGGATTTGGAGGAGCTGACGCTTTGCAATTACTGCAAGCAGAAGTACAACGATGCGGAGCAATGTCCGAAATACCTTAGCTGCAAACATTATTTCTGCTTGCGTTGCATAGAAAACAATTTGTTAAAGGGGCGTGATTTATTCTGTGCGCACTGTTGGAAGAGGACCGATCTCGGAGATCAAGGACCGGACGCTTTGCCGACTCATTCTCCGCTCCTTGCCCTTGCCAACAACTTGTCTCATATGAAGATCACGTCGAACAACACGTCCAATAAATGCGTCGACAAAGAGAGAAAGGTATAATAAAGCGCGCGAAGCAAAGATATATCGCGTCTATTGGAAAAAGAGGGGGGGGGGAGAGAGAGAGAGAGAGAGAGAGAGAGTCCGGTTTACTTTAGAAATCTATCGCTGTATTTGGTTTTAGATTATGGCCGCTTGCCTTCGTTAACATTATTCTTAGATGCTTAAAAACAAAATTCTTGGGTACGTACGTATGTGCATTATAAAGAGGGGAGAGTACCGCGCAAGCTAAGAAGCCATATCGAGAAAGATTCTCTTGGTAATAGGATAACGTTATACGACGTTACTTTTTTTTATTTCCGCGGTGGCGCACTTTGTCCCTTTGCTACGTTCTCACGTTCTTTTTAATTTTTGAACTACCTACTTTGGATCTTTTACCCGTTTCTTTTTAGTTCTTCTCTTTCTCTTTCTTTTTCTTTTTTCCCACAGCCTCCTTTGCATAGCCTCTTTTACTAAAATTTTATTCGATCGCCGGACAAATGTATTATAAGATTAATTTCATTGCAGAGTGAAAATTGTCACACTCATGGAATGCCTTTGGCTCTTTGGTGCGCAACATGCTGTACGGCACTTTGCAGAGCGTGTGCAACGCCTCAAGAACATCCGGGACATCAGATTAAGTCGCAAACCGATGCCAAAGAACAACTTATATCCGATGTAAGTAGCCTATCTCTCTCTCTCTCTCTCTCTTCCCCTCCCCTCCCCTCCCCTCTTCGACCTTTCGCGCGTCGTGCACCCTAATTTTTGAACACCGGAGGCGCTCGGCAAAAGATCTTTCTCAACAACGGTCCAACTTGTCCGATAGGTCCAATTGGAACTAGTCGCCATGGGGAAACTGTCGAACGAGATACAAAGACTGGCAATGCAGCAACGAGAATTCTTAATAAAAGTGTTGGAGGCATGCGTGACGCTGAAGACGCACGTGGAAACGGATCTACAAAACGGTTGGAGCCATTTTCCGGAAATAACGGATGCTCGTGAAACTTTGGGAAAAGCAAAGGCCAGTCTGTCGATGATCGATAGCCCTAGCGACGTTTATAGCTTGCACTCGCAATTGATCATCGAGAAGCAAAGATTGCAATCCAAGTACCAAGAGATGATGTTGCAATGCCAGTTGGACGATCTGATAGGAAATTCCGGAGTAGTTTTCGACTTTGCTCTTTTGAAACAAGCGTTGGCGGGTATACATACGGGAGAATCGATCGTTTCTCAAACGTCGGGCAACGGCGGTAGATTGGCGAATCATTTGACGGCCTCGCAAAATCCTATACTCTTCCTCGCTAATTATTGCATGTCGCAATTGTACTCGAGACACCTCGTAAGCAAGCAACAGCACATGCAAAATGGCTCGATCGAATATCATTCGGGTATGATGGGCCCTCAACAAGCTCCGCCTGGTCCGGTTCACGTTCATCAACAAGGTCCGCCGCAGCCGTCTCAAAACAATCCCCAGCAGCAACAGCAGCAACAGCAGCAGCAGTCGCAACAGCAGCAGCAGCAGCAACAGCAGCAGCAGCAGCAGCAGCAGCAGCAGCTCCTTATCCCACCCGGTTCGCCGTCCGTAAAGCCCGTTCCACCTGCACCACCTAACGCCATGTTGCATCCGCAACAACAGTCGACGTTTATGCCAGAAGCGGTCGGCGCTAGCGGGGCAAGCCTGGTAACCGTCCACTCGTCCCCTCAACCACCGTCCACAGGGATGGCGGCGTCTCTTCGTGGCCCATCCAACCCCTATCCGCTTTACTACTTCAACATCGAGGTCAATGGTTCTCCTCACGGCCGTATAGTCATCGAGGTGAGACCGGATGTAGCGCCAAAGATGGCCAAGAATTTTAGCGTATTGGCTACCGGTGAGGTTGGAGTCGGTTACAAGGGATGTACGATATTCCAATGCTGGGAAGGGGAGTCGGTGATAACGGGAGACTTCGAGCTTAATAATGGTCGAGGAGGGAGGAGCATATTCGAAGATGGCTATTTTATGCCGGACGACACCAAGTTTCCAGCCGTCAGAGGAACCGTGGGAATGAGAAGAACGCAAAAACGTCACGATAATCTCGGCATGGTGGGCTCACAGTTTCGAATCATCCTACAAGAAATGCGAGGATTCACGGGAATTTTTGGCCACGTCGTGGAAGGGCTCGATCTAGTTGAAAAGATATCAACGTTCGGTGATCAGACTGGCAAGCCCACTAAGAATATTCTAATTACGAACTGTGGTAAATTGTAACGGCTTCTCCATTACGTTTGGTACCGAACGGTAACGAATACCTAATCATACCTTACGTTTTTTTCCCGTTCTAGGTAAACTAAAGGAAGTGTCGCGACGGTGTCACCGACGAGTAAATCAAAAAGAAAAGAAAAACGGGCTTCTTATGCATACTCTTTTTTCGTTTTTTTTCCCCTTTTTTTTTCCTTTTTTTTTTTTTTCTTTTCTCTTTCCCCCTGGTTGCGGTACGGGGGGAAGTCTTACGGACGATAAATACACACACACACATATATATATACATATATATATATATATATATATGGAGAATCATGCGCGTACACGTAATATCTAACGAAAAGATATTATTAAATCTCCATACGTAAATTCTCATTGGAAGACACCGTCGCGACATACAGTTCCAAACGAATCGCGATGCTCCGTATGAAATCACACAACTCAATTAACTATTTACAATAGAATCTAAAGATGTTGAATCTATTTTTAAACGTGGACGCGTTAGAGAAAATGATGCTTCTACTATTCTACTACTACTACTATTACTACTACTATTACTACTACTAATGATGATGACGACGACGACGACGACGGCAACGATGACGATGATGACGATGACGACGACGACGACGACGACGACGACGACGACGACGATAAAGATGAAAGAAAGAAGAAAAAAGAAATAAATACCCATATTTTGCTATTGATCGGGAATCACGAAGATTCTATGTCTACAATAACGACGATGATCGACACATACGTACCTCAGATCGATCGTGATATCGATTCGACTTCTAGCTGTACGGTATTTGTTTTAGAAGAGGTTCGACGTTTATTTTTGGCTATCGGCGTATTGCTATACGTATAGTTTATAGAGCGTGTGTCGCGCGCTGCGGAGTGAAAAAAGTCACGTTGTACGTCAGGAGAGAGAGAGAGAGAGAGAGAGAGAGAGAGCGAGAGAGAGAGAGAGAGAGAGAGAGAGAGAGAGAGAGAGAGAGAGAGAGAGAGAGAGAGAGAGAGAAAGGTGACAGCGAAACTTCGGCGTGCGCTTCTAATGTCTTAGGTCGTAGATAGTATAAATCGTGTAAACGGGAAATAACTAAGAAATCTTTTTTTTTGTTTTGTTTGTTTTCTTGAGACAAACGTGCTTACGTGCGTATTTTCTGCGTACGCACGTAAACACGTAAATAAAAGAAAGCACATTAAGGTCGGGGATTAAAATAAGGGTCGAAAGACGCGCTTGACTTCGAATTATCCGGTAACTGTGATTCCGTACGCAGGATCGTTTTAGAAGTTTAACAAAAAAAAAAAAAAAAAAAAAAAAAAACTATCGAACGATACGCAGGCAAATAAGAAGACAATTCCGTTTCGTCGTCTTATTGTAAACGATCGCGTATCGTTTCATTCCGGGAGGAAGAGAAAGGAGCCAAAAGGGAAAAAAAGAAAAGAAAAGAAAAGAAAAGAAAAGAATTATTTGAGCGTTAGACGTGTACGTTTATCCGAATAGCATAGAAGGAATGACAAAGAAATATTTTGGGTCCCACCGCGAGAGGCTCCAAGAGATTATTCCCTTTTTGCTCTTTCCGTCGACTAGTAAAAGTCGTCGTAAATTAACTGTATTTAAGGTTAGATCTCAACATGCAAATGTATACAAGGCCTAACTACTACTATGTAGACCGTAAGCCTCATCGTCTGATCCAGAAGACAAAACGAGTGGAATTAATGGATACATACGTACAAACCACACACACACACACACATACACACACTCCCAAGTGCGTAGATAAATACGTACACGCATATACACGGTCACACACATATACATATTAAACGAAATCATTCCTCGATGCTGTATATCGAAGTATTACGATAATGTAATGCGTTATAGTATTCGTCTAAATCCACGTAAAATCCCATCGTTATGTATCGTACTATCTCGTGTACAACGCGTGCGAGTGACGCGTTTCAAAAAAGAAAAAAAAAAGAAAAAAAAAAGAGGGGAAGAAAAAAGAAAAAGAAAAAAAAGAACGTGTAAGAACGAAATGTGCGTTAAAATGGCAAAGCACATTGCTCTCACACGTATGTAGTAGGTACACATACATATATGCACGCCCTCGTCGTCGCGGTTGCCTTTTTGAAGAAAGCCTCATTCGATGTTGAACTTGAAAGTTTTAACACTTGTTGATTAGCTGAATAATGCGTCGCGTGCGATAGGAACGCATTATAGCGGCGACGAACGAATGTAAGAGAGAATTACCGTTAGAATAATTACATGAAAGAAAAAAAAAAAAAAGAAAGAAAAGAAGTTACACGCATACGAAACAAAAAAAAAACAAACAAAGAAACAAACAGCAAGCACGCACGCAGGCACACACGACACACACACGAACACACACACACACACACACCCACACACACACACACGCGAGAACATAAAAACAAAAAATACGTACGACGATAAGGAGGGTGCTCGTGCTCTCGGGTAAATTTTTCTCGTTTCGGTGCAAAGAGACAAAGCGAAAGCCGAGTAATAGTATAGAGTAATTTTTTTCTCCAACCGAGAAAAAAACATACGTAAACAAAGTTCGTATATATCACCGAAACGAGCGAATGCTACAAGGCCCACCTCTATATATACACAAAGTGAAGAAGAAAAAAAAAAAAAAAAAAGAAAAAAAAAGAAGAAGAAAATATCCCACACGCGCGCGTATATATACTACATATATTTTTATGAACGTGATGAGGTAACAACGCATAGCTTGTAATAATATCGATCTTAAACGACCGACATTGGTTTACCCTCGCCCCTCGCGTTCGAATTAAAAACGATTGAGCGGCTATAACTCTTATTAAGTTTTTCCTTGCGAATTCTCAAATTTCTTTTCCCTAATTCTGTAACCCGTTTCCTCCTATCTTTCTTTACAACGATTTCCTTCGTGTCTATTATATATCTATCTATTTCTATTTCTCTTTCTCTCCCTCTCCCTCTCCTCTTCCCTATCCCTATCGCTCCGTTCCCCCTCTCTCCTTCCTCCTATTGTGTTAAGGCGTAATGAGCATTATAAAAAAATCGAAATATTTTGTTTATAGTCTACGGTAAGCGTATATCCGTAGGGCTCTCGCTTAAACAATTTTATTATTTCATTATACATGCGTACGAGATGAACGTTCGTTACCCAACTTAAATGTACTTTTAATCGATGAATTTTGAGTTATAAACTGTTTCTCCCTTTCAAACTTTGTGAGTAACTTTGAATACATTATATCCTTTACCTACCTCCACGAGAACGTATACTAAGATACGATTGTGCGAGGGAAACAAGTCTTTAAGAGGTATAATTAATCGTTATAAAGTTAAATAATACCGAGTCGCACACTCACCTTGTAGAAGACATCTGGAACGTATTGCTTATCGGTCGATTCGATTACATAGCCCAGTTCCGGTGCATCTTTCGTAGGGACCAAGCACGCATCGCGTACCAGTGCGGAACATTGATTTGATACTTGATAGCCTTCCATGTGAACCTGATTTTTATCATCGCCTGCAAATAGTAACGATAAAAACTGTTTATTATTGATTCCTAGACGATTGCGGACTGATATAGGTTTTTCTTTTGTTTCTTTTCTTTTTTTTTTTATTTTATACGATAAGGCTACGATATGATATTCTCTTAATTTACCTGTAACGCAAACAGTTACGAACTTAGAACCGAAATAACCACTGGGTGAAAAACGACAAGGATTAAGAAATTGATTTTGGAAGTACCCTGCCATAATACACTCTTGCGCCGATAAGAAATGGCTCTCTATATTTCGAACGTGTTTCACCTAAACACATAACGTATTATGTATATTATATAACGTTTCATTACTACAGCAACGATAGTTAGTCGCTACGAAATGTGCTACGGCTACGTATAACGTTATACCGTTCCCTTCTTCACATCGTCGGCTATGAGATCCGTGAAGATCCATCCTATTCTCTTTAAATTGAGAGATCGAGCCAAGTCATCGACTAATGCCTCTTTCTCGTCTGGCAAAAGTTTTATAGAATCCTTTGTACTTTCCTAAAAGTGTCCAAAAGTTTATACCTCGTTCGTTATACCGTCTTAACCGTACACGGATTTGTAGAGGATTCGATCGATATTTTATTTTATTTTATTTCGTAATACGTCATACTCACTTGCGGAGGTTCGTATATAGCCGCGACAACCGCTCTAATCCCTAATGGTACATCCGTGTGCATCTCGTATCGTCCGTATAAATATCCAATACGTTGATGACCAGTACTTCTCCAATAATTCAAAAAACGTTCGACTAAACTAGCGTTCTCAAACATGACGTTGTCTATGTGACGATAAGTTTGACGATTCAAAGTAATGGAGCTAGGTTGACACTTGCTACAAATACCCCTAGGCCATGGAGGATGATCTTTGCAACCAGTCTTTACTCGGCAGCATATGTCGTCTAATTGGATAAACTTGCCCCTAGAATGGTAATTGGAAATGTAGAATTCGACATGACTTTATCTTTTATAATACAGAGTTTTACCTATCGACCCCGGCAGTGAGTTTCCTGAGATACGAGTGAAAGGATAAATGTTTGATATTTTGTTCCTTCATATAAAGTTCGTCGAATGGTTCCAAAGGGGAGCAGTGCACGCAACATCCATTTACGCCATGACGACAACTGTACAAGAAATATACATACATACATACATACATACATACATATATATATATATCAAATTTTCTCCCTACGGATATATCTCCATTTACTTACAGTTTTTCATCGCGTTTTCTCTGTATCTTTCCATCCAGTTTCCACAATTGTTCGTCTATGTCGTCTTCCACCACATTCGGCAGGCTACGAAGCGAGCCGATCACGTTTGAACTTTGCACGGCACGGTTTGTATTGTTCCCTGCATCGGCCGGCCCTATTAGACGTTTCAAACGTTGGTATACATTTCCAACTCAAGTCTATAAAGTTATAGATACCACAAACCTCCGAAAGAATTATGCGAATTATTACTGGCAGATGGTGTATTCCAAAGCTGTGCGCCGTTAAACGGCACAAGGTAGAGCATATCGCCGTGCGAAAGACCTATCTCGGACAGCGTTTTGCTGCGGGTACTTATGATTTCGTCTTGACGATTTCGTTGCTTGTAGAGCCCGAACGTAAAACTATTCAAATTGAAAGCGTTAAACACCTGAAAGAATACGATCGAAGGATTAGTTACCTCGGTATATAAGAGAAGAATAATCAAAGATTAAGAAGACTTTAGACAAGCGGTACAAACTTTCTCAAAGAGAGTATAAACGACATCCGATAAACACACATCCACGCGCTTTGTCCCTTCGGATGACTGCACTCGTAGCGTCTAGAATAAATGAAACGCTTACAATAGTAAAAAGGTTTTACGCGTAGAATAATTAACATTCCGTGTACCTTCGTTTTACGCGCTTATTATCGATTCGTTAGATAATTTAAATTTCTTGGAACAACAAAGAAACGACAAAGTAGGCATATTTCTTCCATGTAACTTTTTTCTAATTCTTTCAACAAATTTATAGCAAACGGAATAGAATATTTTCAAAAAAAAAAAAAAAAAAAAAAAAAAAAAAAAAAAAAAAAAAAAAAAAAGAAGAAAAGAAAGAACAAAATATTTTATATATCGTCGAGTAAACGTGTACGTTTATTTAAGAGAAATCCATAAATAATGGGTTCACTTTGAAAAGAAAATTTTGGATCGCGAGATGACACAAGGTTTTGGAATTTCTTATACGCTACTGTAATAATACCGCGTGAAACGATCCCCTTTTAATTAGATGTATAGGAAATAGTAAATTATCATTTGGTCGGAAAAATTGGAGACGAGAAAAGGTTATTAACGAGTAGTATGGACTTTTTTGTGATCTTAACCATTTATCTAGGATCAACTTACGATTTGTCTTGATTTTGACATTTCGCCGGTGTCGAGTGAAACATCAGCTGTTCAATCCGTTGTTCCTCTTGCCTGGGCAAACACAAAGTCAGAAAATTCCCTAAGGAGACGCGAAAAAATTGTCGAGTCAACGTTCGATACCCTAACCTCTTGGCGGTCTCTCGTTGAACGGTATTAGTCGTATCTCGGTCGAGATTCGAAACGTTTTATCTTTCGAAAGAACGCTTCTCTCGATCGGTCCTTTCCAAATAAATTCACCTTTGCCTCGAGAAGAAAATAATAGTCCCGTGAGAGGCACCGCGCCGAGTGAGAAAAGCCCGCGTTTCGACGCACGTCCCCGTCGAAAGAAACCAAAGGAGCAACGGTCGTCACCAAACGGTTACAACGTCCTGCCACTGTCAGCGCTAATCGCACGCAGCAGCCATCACGATGACGGATAGAAAAGAGGTAAGAGTACTATGCTTCGCCTTGCTCTCGCGATTCTTTTTTTTCTTCTTCTTCTTCTTCTTCTTCTTCTTCTTCTTTCTCTTTTCTCCCTTTATTCTTTTATCCTTTATTCCTCCTCGACGACGCTCTATCTCTCTTCCGAGCTTTCTCGATCTTTATCCGTATTCCCAGGTTGCTCCTTCGATCGATCGAAAGAGAGAGAGAGAGAGAGAGAGAGAGAGAGAGACTTCTTACTTTCTTAGAGTATGCAACCCTCGTTACCGATCGGTAGATACGCTTACGAACGGAAGGTGCTCTTCGAAACGTTCATCTTTTTATCGCTACTCGTCGTCGCTCCTCTTCCCTTAGACTCGAAAAGGGGGAATACAAAGTAACGCGTCTATCGCGCTCGTCTTTCCTTTTGTCGTTAGTCGTCCCATTTTTCACTTAGAGAGCAACGCGATAGTAATCGCTTCTAACACCGATGCGAGATCGACCTTCCGATTCGATCTTTGCGCGACGTTCTCTTTATTCGATCGATCCTAATTCGATTATTGCATCCTTCGATCATTACTTACTCCCTCGAGTTACGTGTATTTTAATTTTAAGCATCATTACTTCCCAACTAATAATACGACAACGAGGTTACATTACATATTTCTCTTCTTCATTTATCGAATCTAACGACTCGCGACACGGTCGGTCAATGGATGACGCGAGCGAAACGATCGAATTGCGTGATCCATTGATCGAACGTCGATCGCTCTTCTCACTCGAGAGAAAAGAAAGCTGGCAAAGATGATGCAACGTTCTCCTTTAACTCGGATTAAGCGGCAATGCTCGTGCGTTTCGTAGTCGGTCAAGGCCACGGTAACGTCGCTTGCCAATCATCAGGTGATCGTACAACCTTTGATCGTAAATAAAGCGGACATTGACACGTTATATCCTCGAATCCAATATATATATATATATATATATATATATATATATATATATAATATATAAAAGCGATCGTTTCCCAACTGAACGATGATAGCTCGAAAAGATAAGGTGGAACGAATAGATCGTTCTCTGTTATGCGTTATAATCAATGAAATCTGACGTTGATCGTTTTAACCGAGGATGGATAGATCGATAGATCGATCGTAAGACGAATGAGCACCGATCGTTCGGTGACCGTGGCATTGACGATCTTTGAAGCGGGGCCGCATAGTTATTGGCAGAGATAGGTGATAGGTGATAGGTAGGTGGGTAGGTGGATAGATAGGTAGGTAGGTAGGTAGGTAGGTAGGTAGATAGGTAGGTAGGTAATAGACAGGCGCTGCCTTCGCGCGATGACCCTCTTACCTCTTTACCGTTTCTTCCTGGCAAGAACGACTATCGCGCCGTAACGCGCCGTATTCGTACGGCCGCGCGAAGAGATTTCAGTTGCGAGGTCAGTTGCATTTGCTAGCACACCAGTAGCCACCTAGCGAGAGCCGGAAATCGTAGGCCCCGACACGTTCTCGATCTACCAACTCTCGTTATCGTTTATATTTTCCTACGCTTTGACCTTTCTATTGCCATTTTATCGTCTCATTTCTATACGCGCAAAAGATTTTGTGTAAGGAGAAATCGTTCGGTCGATAATTATATCCCCACCCTCGAGGTGGCTTCGAGGGATCGATAGAATCCACCTGTTAACGGATCGCCGATCGATTCGACAAACGGAAAGGTAAGAGGACTACGTGGTTGCTTCGAAAGAACCACCCACCCACCCACCCTCCATCCCCATTAAAGTCTATCGTCTACCGATGCTTCGTCGGCTCGCATCATCGGATAGCGCACCGCGCTAGATTAGACATTAATTCCTCTATAAGTTCTCTCAAAGTTTGTTTTTCATTTACGCGCTTGACGTTTCCTTTAATCGACTTTCGTCGATCGGTATCGAAAGTTCCTCGAAGGAAACGAATTCTCTAATTGTCAAATCACCGCGCGAATGTCGCGGACATTTTGAATTAGGTGTACCGAAGGGTAACACGGAAGCTAACTCCGAGTCTTGTTATATCCGATCGATGCTCGTTCGTTCGTTCGTTCGTTCGTCTCTTAGGATAGATCGAAGGATTTCGTATAGAGCGATAAAGCTATTTATTATCTTTGTTTCGACAAAAGAAATTGTCATTGGACAATGAGAAACGGTTAATAGCGAATTTGGATTGTTTAACACAGGTCAGCGGCGAAATGGATAACACAGAGGATGTGAGGACAACGGTAGAATTGTATATCTACGATCTGACGAAAGGCATGGCAGCTATGATGTCTCGCGTGTTGATAGGTAAGCGTAATCGACGAAGGAAGAACCATACCTATCGACAACATTTTTTTCTTCGATGTATTTTTGTACTCGCCGCTGGTCTATGCTAGCCGCGAATCGTGAATCATGAATCATGCATCTAGATATCATCTTTGTTTCGATCCAATGACGATCGGTCCTTGCGTAGGCGTTACGTCAAGTTGGATACGAAAAAGAGCCGAACGATGCGATGTAAATACGATGTTAACAAATATTCTCTTTGTGACGTTAGCGCACGCGTTAAATCCAAATTTAATTCGAATCCGATGCGACGTATCGTATTCGGTAAGACGACTAAATCCTATCTATCTTATTTTGAGAATTGATATTTTCTCTAAGGCGATATCAAGTAGACGGTCTCGACTCGGCGGTTATCATTTCCTTTAATCATTTTCGTTCGTTAACCTTTGCCCGATAACGATCTAATAGGTCACCGAGTCTACGACGATTTTCGCGATATAGAGAATTATTCCTTTTAATCGAAACGATCGGATTGAATCCATTTCATGTTCATTTCATTCGAGGCGAGAAAACTTGTCCTTTTTTCTTTCTTTTTTTTTTTTTTTTTTTTTTTTAAATAAATAACAAAAAGTCTGAACGCAAATTGAAAGAAGTTTCGGAAAGAAATTTTGTACCACGATCGTTAGTTACTTACCTACTTACTTACGGACAGAAGACCATCGCGTAGAGGTTACTGCGTAGAAATCTTCATCCCATTCGTACGATATATTCGTACGATTTCCGAATAATTCGGAAAGTCCGTTTGTACAATTCATCGCGAAAGTATATACGAAAGTATATGCGATCGGAATAGAGCGAATCTTTACGAAAGCGGCATGCAGTCTCTCTTCTTCGCGAGAAATTCGCGCGTCACGTGTCCGAAATTCGTTTGCCATACTTACCCGAAGATCTCGCGGATCTATTTTCGATCGCATTCGCCGTAATTATCCGCAAAGATTCTTTGGGATAAGGAGAATTGGCATAGATTCCTGTGCACGTACTTTATTTATACGCTCACGTGCGCATCATCCGCATTTACCGACGTACGGATAATGGAACCTACAAGGTTGATAACCGATGATAAGAAACGCATTGATCTTACCAAAAGATCTTTCTCGAAAGAGCTGCTATGCGTCAATCTTGCTAATGTCGACCGAGCCAATATTCGCGCATCGGTATCGTTAAATCCACCTACCTAATCTCTTTCGTATTTTGCACAAGAAGAAACGCGAATAAACATAAGCACGAGTGTAGTAGACTCGTACGTTCTTTTGATAAATATTTATGATGATTTATGATTCCGCGTGGGAGTTGAGGCGTTTGCGAAAAGAAAGAAAGAAAGAAAAAACATCGTCTGAGTGGCAAAAGGATTGACGCGTAGGAAAAACGAATATTACATCCGACGACATTTCACTTTCCAAATCCAGCGAAGACGCACTGTAATAAGAATATCGCGAACGCTAATAGCTATTTCCGCGTTAAGAAAGTAGGTCGAAGGAACGACTATTCGGCTCGAAGCTTCGTCTCGAGGCTTCGTCTCTTGGAGCTTCGTACGAGATGATTTCGGTGCATATTTCGTTTTACGAGCGAACACCGGGTAGGAATTTATTTTCGAGACAAGAGCGAAAGCTAACGTCTCGTAGATCATGCCTTCCGACTTTGAGTTGCGTTCGGGCTCGTACCACGAGCAGCCAACTTTCTTGCCTCTCTCATCTCATTTCGTATGATTCCAATGAAATTCATTTTGTCCTTGCAAAACGAATATCAAAATTGATAAATTTTGCATTAATCCTTGACGTATTCGCAGGAAGACATTTGGAGGGAATATGGCATACGGGGATCGTTGCCTATGGCAGAGAATACTTCTTTGGTCCCGCTGGGATACAAAGTGTCAGGCCGGTAAGTTTACGAGCAAAGTATGGAGCTAAAAGCTTTATTAAGATTATCCTCCTTCTACCTAAAATATTTTGCGTGGTAAATAATTGGCGAGATGCCCTTAATAAATAAGTATAAATAACTTTTGTCATATGGAGAAACGTTTCTTCTCCTTTATGCATCTTTGCGCGCGATGTAGGTTTTTTTCTTTTTTTTTTTAAGATTAAGTACGCGTTTCGGGTTTACGGTTTTATTCCAAATTTTTAAAACACCTTGAAAATGTATTATTTCGATAAATTTTAGTTTTTAATTTTTATTTGAATATTTTTCTCTCATTCAAATTGGTTTCTTCGTCTTTCACGTTTGTGGCTTTTCCTAAGAACGAGACGGATTGGCTCGTCGTTGGCACGTAACGCGGCTATCATCGTAGGGCCCGATCGTAGTAACTCGTCACTCTGGCCATATGATACGCTAGAGACGAGCAGGTACTAAATTTGGTCTGGTCTAATCTAAAAATAATTTTCGGTTTGCTTCACACACACGCTCTTTCTCTCTCTCTCTCTCTCACGCACACATGCGCGTATACTTTCACTCTCACTCTCATAGCTCTTTCCCGTTCTATGTTTTACCGTCCTGACTCTACGGAGGCGAAAGCATCGCCAAGTTCGTTCATCTGCGTCCGTACAAACTCGTTCCCACGTTGTGTAAAATTTCATTAGTATCGCGTTTACCGAGTTTCTCAAATCGCGTATTTCGTTCGAGAGCACGAACTGCGAGTGAAAACGTACGTAAATATACCAGCTTTGTAGAAGAAAAATGAAGGATATCAAGAAAGAACGCTAACGAAACGGATCAAATTTCTTGCTTTTGTACGTATTAAGGGATCGACGATTTCTCTTTCTTCTCTTCCTCTCTCGAAATTCTTTCGATCGGTTGTCCCAAGATTTTGGCGCGAATTTTCCAAGGTGTACAATTTTGATTTATGTAGTGCTTTGAACCTTCGGCAAGAGATGTACATTTCGTGAAAGTTCTTCGTGCGTTGGTGATGGATTATGAAGGAAATTATCGTATCTTTTCTACGTACCAACGAGATTTTTTATTTATCCGAAAAAAAAAGGAACGATACAAAACATTGTCCCGTGTTATAATTTATCTTACATTTTTCCTCGCTTTCTTCCGCCTTTTTCTATCCTTCGCTTTTCATGCCGCAAACGCTCACGAATCTGACGCGCGCGTTAGCAAATAGTTATTTTGAGCGTTTCGCGTAGGGAAGCGTGGATTTGTCGTCGTTCTAAAATTACGTTTGCACTCTCTGGCGTATCTGAGAGCGAGCGAGCGAGCGAGCGAGCGAACTCGATAGAGAGAGAGAGAGAGAGAGAGAGAGAGAGAGAGAGGGAGAGAGTAGGAGGGTTGCGAGAAATTTGTGGCGAATGCATCGAGAGACGAGAAGCCAGTTTGAGAAATTGACATTGACGGAACCTGGAACGAGTCGTCTTTCTTTTGTCTCGTATATTAAAAAAAAAAAAAAAAAAAAAAAGAAAAAAAAAATAAATAAAAAAAGGAAGAAAGAAAGAAAGAAAAAAACATTTTCGGATAATTGCAGGGTGGTACGTACTTGCGCGATCCGCAAAAAATCGAGAAGATCGGTGAGACCTATCTGCCTTATTCGGTCTTCCTTGAGTACATCAACGGCCTGGGAACATCCACGTTCGCGTGAGTGTCTTGGATTACGCCTTGTTACTTGATGACATAGGTGATGGAAAGGTGTCGGTGTGTAAGAGATTTCAATGAAAAAGAAAAAAAAAAAAAAAAAGACACGAATCTTTTCAGGCCGGGCACCTACAATCTCTTCAGGCATAACTGCAACACTTTCACGGAAGAAGTGAGCAATTTTCTGGCGGGAAAGGGCATTCCCAAGTACATACTCGATCTTCCAGAAGAGATACTACAAACGTGAGTCCGATCGGAAAGATATTTAAGCTATACGCCGGATCGATTTGATATATTAATAATTACGATAATCGCGACGTGGTCATAGACCTAATAGAATATTCTTATATGTGTATAGAGAAATTTCTTTTATATCTCGATCTAGCGATTCTCTTTCTCGAGTTTGAAAATAAATAAATAAATAAATAAATAAATCGTTCGACTCGATCACACTTAGGCCAGTCGGACAAGCGCTAGGGCCCTTGATAGAAAGCTTGAGTAGCAACGCAAACGCCGGTTTCACGGTAGGCCAAAGATTCGTGGAAGCGAGAATCGAAAGAGAGGCTTCGCCGGAATATCAGCTTTTGAATACGGCAATCGAGGAGGCAAGGTACGGCACTTCGTCTGTCCTTCGGTCGTCGAATCGAATCGAATCGAATTTAACTTTGACCATTATTAAATCTTAGATTGAACTCGATCGCGTTAGAGGAAAGGAGAAACGTGATAAACGAAAAGCTCGCTAAGAAGGATAGAAAGAAGAAAAAGAAAAAGAAGGAGAAGAAGGAGAAGGGAAGCAAAGACGGTACGGGAAGCGATAGTAATAGCACAGGGACGAGCTATTACGCGGACATGGCCGAAAGCGAGGGTGAGCGCTAATATTTCTCTTTTTTTCTCTTTTTTTCTCTTTTTCTCTTTTTTTTTTGCGATCCTATAAAGTTTCCTTTACATAGGACGGGTCGAGTGTGTAGCTTCGAGAGTTGATCGATAAGAATAATAATCGTAGGTGCAGTGAGCGAGATGCAAGCCGCGAACGGTTCCACGATGGAGATGTTGCCGTCCGATAGGGTGTTGCAAATGGAGGAGGAAGAGAAACGGGAACAGGAAGAGAAGAAACGGCAACGCGATCCTCCTATAGTATTTAAAGACACCGTCGACGCGAAGGCGGAATACGAGGGGCTAGTCGACTGTCTAGAAGGGAAATTGAACGACGAGGAGAGAACGTGCTTGAAAGAACTTCGACAGTACGTTCTAGAGAACGAGGGCTCTTGGGCCTTGGGGGATTATTTTTTAAATTTTGTGGGTAAGCTCCTTTCGAAAGATTTTCGATTATCTTTATCGCGAACGATGGAACAAAATCGGTTGGGATAAATCGCAAAACATGGACGATTAATAAATACCTTTCGTCGTCGATTGAACGCGCAGGGCGCATACTTTACGACAAGTCGTTAGCGACCGAGACAAGGGTGAAGCTCCTCGACGTACTGTCAGTTGCCGCTTTGAAGGACGACGTGATACTTCTCCTGCATCAGGATAGAAGGGAACACATTCTCATGAACTATGCCTTCGACATTGATCGACATCCTCCGGAAGAACAATTACCCCTCGCCGAGTTTGTAAGCGCGTAGAGAGTCGTATCGTTCTCTACTAAACATTATTTATCCGATAACGAGTCGACGAATGATAATAATTAGAAACGAATTTCTACGTCCTAGTTGGCGAACATGTTCGAGAATTTGAGCAGTTCCGAGTGGTTACTTTACATATCCGAATGGCAACATCAGAATCAGAGTATCAGTAACATAAGGGTGACGACTAAGGTGGCGGTCCACTCCCTGCTATCCAATTCGTTCGAGTTGCAAACCCGTGGTGCGGCCATCATCCATAACTTGGCCTGCAAGGAGGTAAAAACTGTGGTCTGTATCTTTCCTGTTCGATCGACCATCGTCCGAAAGGACGATGCTTTATGCTCGTGCAAATTTTTCCCGATTTCTTTGAAAGAAATCACATAGTTATATATCTCGATGGTCATTAATTTAACCAACGAAATTTTTATCGTTCGATCGTCCGACGTTTAATCCTCGGATTAAGGATGATTAATGATCGATTCGTTATCGAAAGAGCACCGCTAAATATACCTACTACTAATAAATGACAAACGGTAGACGAACAGGCGCCAAAGCTACGTCTCGCCGTGCTTATTTGGGTGATTTAATGCTAATCGCTAAATAAACGCTTCTTCGTGCATCGAGACAAAAAAAAAAAAAAAAAAAAAAAAGAAAAAAAAAAGAAAATAAATAAAACGTTTACGCTGTCCAATCGAAAAAAGTGCCGCCACCTCTTCGTTTAATGGCTTGCACGGTGCACCCACGTACCTACTTATACACGTCCGCACGAGGTTCCTTTTGGTTAGGGCAAAAATATATCGAAATATATCAAAATCTAACGGCTTCCCTTAACTTTTGACGTCGACAAAACCGCATATCGTATAGATATTGTACGTTACGCATATTGTGCTTCGTAATACGGGATGATAACACTTTGGGACTAGCTCGTTCGTAATGTATGCGTTGCTGCGAAACAGTTCAATTGATGGATACCTTCCCAGAGATCGGCTACTATTTTTTCAGAAAATGAACAAAAGCAAAAATCTACGGAGACTTTTACCAAAAGGCAGCATTTCTAAGGTACCTATATAAAATATGTACGTAAAATATGTAACTCGAGTCCAACTCGAGTTCAATCCGGGGTGAATCGTTTGTGATCGAAAAAAAAAAAAAAAAGAAAAAAAAGAAAAAAAAGAAAAGAAACGACAAGGTATCCGAAAGTTAGCACGATGATATTCGAAACGTTCTCATATACACTATCTAATCGTTCCTTATAACGACATAACGATCATTTTACGACGTAACGATCGTAGGTATTCGACGACGTCGCCGTTGAACTGACGATGGCTTTGCTACAATATTTCAATGGCAGTCCAGCCGAGGAACAACTTTACGCGTGCATGAAGTCCCTGGCGCGTTTCACGCAAATCAGCGGACAGGACGTACCGCAACTGATACAGATGATCGGACCAGAACCAAACAAATTTCGTGGAACTTCCGAGAGAGTCGACAAACTGATCGATCAAGTCAATAAGAAGCTACGTTGAGGTATAACTTTCGTTTTGATCGGGGTCTAAATCTTTATATTCCAAACAGGACGAAGCATACGAGTGTTGTTGACTGACAGCTGAATAGGATGAATTTTTACATAGAGATTTTATTTCGAGCATCTACGTGCTTTTGTAATAATTATCTATTATTAATTATTATTATTATTACTACTACTACTACTACTACTACTATTACTATCATTAATGTTATTGTATAAATTGTTATCTCTATTATAATTGCAAATTATTAATAATATTGCCATTAAATTATTATTAATGTTGTTACGATTAGTATTGCGATTATTTTTTATGACATAATTGGCGTTAGCCATTACTCTTTTTTCGCTTTTTTTTTACCAAAAATTCATAATCGTGTCTGGAATCGTACGAAAGCAAAGTTGAGAGTCGCTACATTATATAGCTACGATATGCGACGAAGCGTACACTAAGCGTATGTAAGTTACTACCATTGGCAGGCATAATAATCTTTTTATAAGTCTTTAGCATCTTATCTATTCCGTAACCACATATTCGTGTTTTATTCGTACCGACTAAAGCTCGTTGAACGAAACACGGGAGAAGGCCTTTCTAATTTATTTTCAGATTTTCTAATCTTGCCAAACAACCGACACGATATACAGATTAGATAAATAATCGAAATAAAGTAAAGTAATACGAAATACACAGAAATGCACAAAAGATATAGTCTTTAATATCGAAAATAATAAAATTATATATGATCGTGTACAAAATTAAGAACCAAACAAACATATTTCTTCCAACAAGACGATCACGTGGACGTTGTTTTTTTTACTCTCTCTCTCTCTCTCTCTCTCTCTCTCTCTCTCTCTCTCTCTCTCTCTCTCTCTCTCTCATCGATCATTTTCAATTATTTGTCAATTATTTTTATTAATCGCGATAAGAATGATCGAATATGAAACGATCGTTTGAAAAAGATAAATGACGGACATAGGAAAGACGATAAATAAAATGTAAAAAAGCAAGTATTTGGTATACGTTCTTCGGTATTTGCTTAGGAAATTACGGTATGTATATTTTCTACTTGATCTTCAAAAATTGCTAATACTCGAGTGGACAGGCAATTGCCGCGTGTCTTGATAATCATCGATTTAATTTTTCACCTTGAAATAACAAACAAGTTCGTCGATGGAACGACCCGAATCACGATAATTATCTGTCTCGATCCAAGGTTTTCTTCCTCATTTTGAAAGTGTTTATCAATGTGTCAACAGAAGAGAGTTACTAAGGAAGGAGAAAAACGGAGAAAGAGAGTAACGTCGGTGCTCGTTAGCGAGAAAAAAAACAAGAATAATACGCCCCGACAGAAAGTAGGAGATGGCGTTTACTCACAGCTTTGATGAATAGGTTTGATGATAAGGGTTTGGAAGACGTGAATGATACCTACTTACAAGATGATATACAAGCGATTCGTATTTCTGCGCTGGCCAGATAAACGCTACACGTTCCAATACACGTTCCTCCTTGAACAGAGATCATTCGCAGAATCGCAAGAATCGAATCGCGTCAATTTTGAAATGAGTTAAATCTCGTCGCGATATCTCTTTCAGTTTTTTTTTTTTTATATATATATATATGTATATATATCTATCTATCTATCTACGATAGCCTCGAATAGCAATGTCAGTGCCCGGGAAGGATTCCGTATCGGCGGAAGATGCCAAAAGGAATAGAAAAAAGTGCAACTTTAGTGCAAACTTGAGGAAATATTTGTTGATATTACAATGGCTTCCAAAGTACAATCAATTTCAAGCTGTATCCGACGTTATAGCCGGTATTACGATAGGACTCACTATGATACCGCAGAGTATCGCTTACGCCGCACTAGCTGGATTAACCGCTCAGGTATTCCCGTTTTCCCATATATATGTGTGTATATATATATATATATATATATATCGGGGGAAAGAAGAAAGAGAATGTGAATTAAACAAGTCCTGATGATTCGCAGTACGGGCTTTATTCGTCGTTTCTCGGTGGATTCATATATCTTCTACTTGGAACCACCAAAGAAGTCTCCATCGGTCCTACATCATTGATGTCTCTCTTGACGATGGAATACACGCATGACATGCCGATAGACTTCGTTATACTACTTACCTTCTTGGCTGGATGCGTAGAGCTAACAATGGGTTTGTTGAATTTAGGCAGGTATCCAAAGCGTACATAATTTCGCAACGCTACGAAAGTTAAGAATCGTTGTAAAAATCAAAATCGGAACGATCGATACGATCCAACTTGCTAGTTTAATTGACAGATATATAATTATGTCCAGGTTTTTTGGTGGACTTCATTTCCATCCCTGTTACGTCGGCATTCACTTCGGCGGCGGCAATCATTATAATCGTTGCCCAGATTCAGGGTCTCTTAGGTCTGAGATACAAATCGTACAACATAATCGATACCATAAATAAAACGTTCAAAAACATAGATAAGGTACATTTGCCCGACGTAGCGCTCAGTTTTTCCTGTATAATTTTTCTTTTACTCTTCAGGGTAAGTTATCTCACGGAAGGACATTTTTCTTTAACGAGCTCGTGACGTTAACGTTGCTCGCCCATTAAATCTCTCACGTATTTTCGTAGAAACTGCAAGATTTTGGAAAGAAGATTGGTAACAACGAGATCACGAGGATGAGAAAGATCTTATGGTTTCTTTCTATTGGTCGCAATGCTCTTGTCGTCTTAATAACATCTATTATATCGTTTAATTTGACATTGGAGGAATCTTCACCGTTTACTCTATCAGGTTGTCATGCTTTCTCGAGATCTTATTGGAAAATAAAACGTTTAAAGTTCCTTAACTTTTTCTTTCTTTCTTTCTTTCTTTCTTTTATTCTTTGCTTTACAAATGCACTCTATAGGAAAAGTTAAACCTGGATTACCCTCTGCGTCTATACCGCCGTTTTCATCGCAAATCGGAAATCGTACATACACGTTTTTCGATATGTGCTCCCATTATGGATCTGGGATATTTATGATACCAATTATCGCGGTCTTGACAAATGTGGCGATTGCAAAAGTGTTTGGTAGATATAAAGAATTCATTTTTAATGTTTATTGTTGTCTAAAAAAAAAACAAAAAAAAGAAATAATAAGCTTGATCGATTCTAGCAAGCGGTGGCTCGTTAAATGCAAAGCAAGAAATGTTAACGCTCGGTGTTTGCAATGTACTCGGAAGTTTCTTCTCGTCGATGCCAACTTGCGGAGCATTGACAAGAAGTGCAGTAAGTGCTGCGAGCGGTATACAGACGCCTATGGCGGGATTGTATACAGGTATAAAGCTTATCGTATTGTCTTATGGATTATTACTCTTTTTTTTTTTTTTTTTTTTCTTCAACTTTCTCGCGACACGACGTTTTATTTGATCTCCCTCATAATTTTACTCTTTTAGGAATCTTAACATTGTTAGCTCTTAGCTTTCTAACGCCTTACTTTTACTACATACCACGTGCGACACTCGCAGCTGTATTAGTAAGCGCCGTTTTCTTTATGGTCGATTTACGGATATTTAAAGTACTTTGGAAAGGATCCAGTGAGCAACTTTCAATCTTTGTAGTTTCAAGTGCTTCGTCTATTATTGAGTTTACTGAGCTTAGTATATATATATATATATATATATATATATATATATATATATATATATATATATATATATATATATTTGATGAATATATATATATTTGAAATCTTGCAGGAAAAGATGCGATAGCAGCTATAGTAACGTTTGTAGTTTGTATAATTTGTAACATTGAAGTGGGACTTCTCCTTGGTGCAGCGCTTAATATAATTTTTTTACTTCATCCATCGGCTAGACCAAATCTAAGCACCATTGAGTGCAAGGTAAAAATAAATGTAGTTTATTATATAAAAGATTTAAATTAATGAGAATTCTGTATATAACATATCTGGTGTGTGTGCGCGCGCGCACAACATACATACATACATACATGCATATACATACATACATATATATATATATATATATATATATCTCAGACAGACTTGGGAAATGAATACCTGATACTTAAACCTGATACAGGATTTTATTATCCTGCAGTAGATTTTCTTTCTAACAAATTAGAGGCAATAGCTACCAAGTACGAGGAAAAAAAAATGCCATTGCTCGTAGACTGTGAGAGATTTCAAGGTTTTGATTATACCGCTATAAAGGTATTTAACTATTTTTCATTACTAAATTTATATTTTCTTGTAGTAATCTTAGCTTTTTATAGAGTATGGAAAGATTATCGAAACAATTAAATAGCGAAACGCAAAGATTATGGCTATTAAATGTTAAGCCAGAAGTTATAAAAACTATTTCGATACTAGCAGACAATAAATACTTTCTTTTCATCAATGACCACGATAGAATCAAGTCCTTTGTAGATGAAATAAAAAAGAATGCCGGTACGTACGGAAATTAATTTCTTTCTAACCGTTAAATAATATTTCTTATTCTTTTATAAAGATGAACAAAATCTTGCGGACGAGAAGACTGAACTGATGAAAAATTCTGAAAAAGAACATCTAGAAATGGAAGTCTATGAAGAAACTAATGGAACGTTAAAAAAGGAAAATGACGTTATGAAAGAATCTGACAAAATGTCATTGCATCGATCGAACGTTTGATAGGGAACTTGGATAATTGTATTACGTGTACAGCGGAATCATCATAAAAATGATTAAATTATCGATCAATTATACACGAGATCATAGTAACATTATATTCGGACAAGAAATATTTACATATATTAATCGATGGTACCAAACTTTCATTGGGTAATACTTAGTTATATTAATTAATTCAATACAGAAGTTATTGTAATTTATCATAGGAAAGATGATTACGACATTATTAAAAAAAAAAAAAAATAAATAAATAAATAAATAAAAACAAAGGCTAAAGAAGTAAAGAGATACAGAAATGAGAAGTAGCGTAGTATTAAGTTGTCGAAACGTTAATGTGCCCATTAAAATAATCGTTGGTTCATAAAAAAAAAATTGTATACGGAGAAAAAAATAGAACGTGTTTTTATTTCCCCAATATATTGTATAATGACAACTCGCCGTATTTATGTTCACTTTTTTCTTCTTTTGTACTAATCCTGTTTTTCTTTTAAATTTGAACATTTCCTTTCCCTTCGCACCATAGATGGCGTGGCAACGTCACCATGTGCTACAGACTCCAAATACAATATTCGTCCATAACCATAATTCGTTTAAAAAAAAAGCTGATAAAAGCTATCAAAGATAGTTGACGAGTTGATGTAATAATCAAAATATATTAATTATTAAAAATGACTGGACATATCGAAGCAGAAAAAAAGCGTTTACTATCGTTAAAAAGAAAAAAGGAAGCATTTAAAGTTAAAGAACAGCTTATTCGAGATGCATTAAATAATTTGGTAGGTAATTACTAAATAATATTCTGCTTCTATTTTTCTTAAATAACCACAAGCTCGATATCTATGTATTTAAATTATATGTTACGAGTTTTTAACGAGTGAACTAATTGAATATAATAGGATAAAAGAAAAGGAAATAATAAGATCGTGTTCGATGATGGCATTGGAAAAGATGTTGCTACTGAAAAAGAGAATGAAAAACGTAAGATATTATTTGATAATGAGGATGACGACGATGAAGAAGTTAGTTGGAATGTCGATAAATTAAAAACGAAACAAAATATAGACGAAAAGGTTTGTACTATGCGGAAAGTTGAAACTCGTATAAAATTTTATTCGCACGTATTATATATATCTTTCAGTATATAAAATTGCAAGCAAGCTTTGGTAATGACTCTCGGTTTACTTTGGACAATCGTTTTATCGATGAAAATGTAGAGGATAAAGAAGGTATAGAAAAGATCGGCGAATGCGATTCGCAAAATGAAAGAGAATGGCAATTTAATATACTAGAAGACGTTTTGGGTGCACCAATCGAGACGAAGCTTAAAAACGAGGAAACAGTCAAGTAGATAAATAAATTAAAAATAAAAATGTTAAAAGATGAATAAATTTGAATAATAAATAATAATAATAATAATGAGTATTTTTACAATGACTTTGCAGAAAATTTGGAATGATAAGATATGATCCAACGGAGGATAAACACAAACGATACGAACTTACAACGGAAGAAATTAAGTCTAGTGTCAAAAGTAAAAAGAAAAAGAAAAAAATAGAAATTGCAGAAGAAACTAATAAAGATGAACCGGTTGCAGTATCGAAGGATGTATATTATTCGGTGTCTGATTCATTGGCTAAGAGTTTAAATCAACAACAAGGAGAATTTAGTTTATTGAAGACGTATGGAAAGGACATAGAAGAGACTGGTATATTTTGCTAGTTTGCGGATCATACCGTTGAGCCTCAGATTTATCATGTTCAAACAAAAATTCATTGTCTTTTTCTTGTTCGTTATTTTTTTTTTCTTTTTTCTTTTTTTTTAGGTAAAAAAAGTGTAGCAGTTAATGCAAAAATTAACGAAAAAGTATCAGAAAAGCAAAAATCGTTTTTAAATTTCGACTCGGCAAATCCGTTTAAATACGATTCATCGGATGACGAAAATGATATTAAATTGGACGTTCAACGTTTGATAGATCGCAAAGAAGAGAAAGAATCAAATCGTTTATTTGTAAAGGATAGCGATAATTTGTTCTTTTCAACGAACGATAGTCGCTTCGAAGGTACACGAAGAGAACGCATTAAATTTTTTAACCGATTGATTATATAAATACTGCAATATATGTGTTTCAGATGCTTTAAATTTCTTTAAAAAGGAATGTATGCCAAATGACGAATTTAAAAATTTGAGACGTGAATTAAAACAAATCGTACGTGCAAAAGTTCGTAAGAATGTTAAAAGGACTGAAAAGTGGGGAAGTAGAAAAAAAATAAAAAAACCATCGTGAATTGTATAAAGGGAGGAATTGTACAACTTGTTGATAATATTAACCGATAAAGGCAAGTTATTTGACATATACCGTATAATTGTACAGTTGCAAAGAATTATTGTAGATAATTATACGATGTTTGAAATATTTTATTTATTTTTTCTTTTTTACACGCACGCGCACGCGCGCGCACACGCACACACACACACACACACACACACACACACACACACATTTTAAAGTATATCCATTTATTTGTCAAACCACGACTGATAAGATAGTAAAAAACATCGTGTAACATACAAATATATTAAACTTTGGTGAAAATTATCGCATATCAAAAGAAATGTACCAACTATTTAACAGAAAAGATAAGTCATAATACATCGAACATGGGTACCTTGTCCAAACTTAAATGGATAAATTTCTGTGCATCAGTCTCTGACTAAATGACTATAAGAAATATATTTAGTTTATCCTACGATATATTTTTTCCAATAAATTAAAAAAGAGATCATGCGGTAGGCCGCGTGATATTTGTTGTATGTGCGTATTAAGCAGATTATATGATTCTTCCTCGTATATGGTGTAGGTGTTCAACAAACCTATATCGTTGTATATACTTTTTACTCGTTCAACTTTTTCCGGATCTTTAAAGCCGTAACATTCCTAGGAAATGTTGGAATTATTAATGGTGACAAAACATTAGGGGTATTTATCGGAAGGATATCGTTAAATAATCGATCGTATCAAACTTACTTCTAATATTTTTCTTTGCTCGGGAGTGACACGTTGTAAAGCAACAACTATTAACCACGTGCATTTTCCCTCCTGTATATCCGTAGAACTTTTACCGATAAGATTTGGATCGCCATAACAATCAAGGTAATCATCTTGAACTTGATAAAAGTGGCCCATCTCTAATAAAATTGTTTTCGCTTGTCTGTGCATTTCTGGATCTTTTATACCCGCCTGTATATTCGTAAAAGTATATTTTATGAAACAATTGGGTGAAATTATCGTAGTTGGCGAGCACATGTAATTTCTATCTAACTAGAAGTTTACTTACAAAATACATAGCACTCTTAACAGGTAGTACAAAGCCGTAATAAGCCGTTTTGTACTTGACAATAGAATTATATCGATCCATGGTAAATAGATTTAAATTCACCTTCTTACCAAAATTAGTCGACGATAGATCTAAACATTGTCCCATTGTCGTCTTTGCGGTGTACTACTTATAACGAAGATAATGAGATCGCAGAGCGTTTTAACGCGACAAACGTAAGTGAAACGAAACGAGTACGTACTTTGTGAAACGATTCTACTAAATCGATATAACATTCCTTCTCTTTAAAATGAGTATAAAGTAGTTGATAAATAGTTTGTTCCAACATTATCGCATCGTTAATGGCCGCTAAACCGATATCGTTATGAAGATACCAACAAGGTTGATTTCTTCGCATTTGAGATCTATCTTGGATATCGTCTATTATCAATAGGAATGCTTGAAGCTGCACATACATATGCATGTCATTAATGTTAAAATATTAAATGTATCGTATGTATCTATAACGAGTATATTGACAATAGATAAAAAAATGCACAGACCAGTTCTATACACCAGCCTAGTATACGCGCTAAGCGCATATTTTCGACCGTTAATTGTTCCGAAGGTGCGAGCATTTGATAAGCGTAAACCAACATTAATGCTCGCCTTTTCCTTCCCTCGGGAACGTTATACTGCAATACCTAGGCAAAAACAAAATTCCGCTCGAGTATTTAAACGTAATTTTGGAAAAAAACGTCCGTTATCATAAGGAGCTCTAATATTACCTTGGCCATCCATTTGGGAACTTCGGGTGGTACATCCAAGTAATAATCTGCACTCGTAATATCCCGAACGAGATCGGGCCATAAAGCCATAATTTCGCGACTTTCGTCTTTACTCGTCGTCCAGGTTTTTTGTGTCATGTGCGTCGCCATTCGTATATCTGCGTTCGTCGTTCTAAAAGTAAGTATAATAAATTATACTCTATACACGTGTATGTACGCGGATAATCTTTTTTATCCGTATTACTAATAACGATCTAAGGAATACTTGTTCCTAACGCAAGAGGAATTCGACGGTAAGCCGCTTCTATAGATCTCAAAATACGAACGTTGAATAGTTGGTCGGCCTAGAGTCGGGCCCCTTCGATTTATACCGGTGCATAAACTTGTACATTACAATGACAATACGATAGGTCGTAGAAGAGAACAAATTTGGAACTAAAAACGGACCGATTTACATAAACTAAACGCTTCTTTTTCTTATCTTGTTCCGCGTTATTTCTTTTTTACCGATAATATCGGAACATGCGAATATCGTAACGTGTGTACGACTCGAAGAACGTTTCACGCGTAACCGTACTACCGATTCTAAGATAAATTACAAAACCATGTTATTTTCCATAACGAATATATGAAGTTTATTTTGATAAGGACGTATATTACGTGAGTATGTCTTTCTTCGAAGAGAGTCCACCAACGAACGACATTTCCAAAGAAAATACCAAAGGGACAAGTATCTATCGCGAGGTACGATCAAATTTATTAAAGACGACCGAATTCGAAATTTATCCCAATGTTACCGGCTTCGGAAAAAATTATTTGTCGATTAACACGAATTTATTGAAATTCGTTAAACGTATAAATAGAAAGTTGAACTAAATGGAAATATAAGCGATTCTTGGACGGTAATCGTAAAGGCGATAACGCATCGTGGAACGCAAACGATAATACAATGCGATCCTAATTTGACAAAGGAGGAATTTATCGACATGATTGTTAAAACGAAACTATAAATATTATACGGAACGAAGTCTCGGTATAGAATATTTATATTTTTTCCTAACGTTATCGAAATACGTCAACGATCAAATTTTGACACATTGTTAACGAGCAAGGACGAAAACATATCCGATATAAAGGCGAGGTGATGTTTGCTTTTGTTCAAATCGATAAACGTAGTTTTTCCTGTTATTTTCCCGTTTCTATTTTCTGCTTATCTTTTTTTTTCCTCGAATACTAAAAGATATTGAAAACGTGTTATCGTTACGCAAGTGAAATAATGACGGAGTTAGATGTAATTAATTTTTTGTTATCGTTGAATGAATTGAGATAATACTCGATGTCGCATCGCGAAGCAAGACATTCAATGACAGTAATGTCTCTATGCGATATGACATATATATATATATATATATATATATATATATATATATATATATATATATATATATGACATTCGGATCTCGTCGATAGATCGATCGATGCGCTTTCCTTAAATTTAACTTTCGTTTATCGCAACATAATTTTTATCGACGAAGGATCGAGATCATAGTAGAATCGTGTACGAGTGTTACGAACGCGTTCCCGGCTTCCTTGAGGAATTAAATATCGACGAATTAAAAATAAGCGCAAATTGTAGAAATGAAACGAGAACGAGTCGACGGCAAACGGACGACGAGAAGGGGACGAAAGATATGCGCGGGTAGATCGACCGATGACACTCGATTCGTGCAAGGATACGATGTTTTCACGTTTCTCTCTCTCTCTCTCTCTCTTTCCCTCTCTCTCGATCAAACGGTTACGGGATTAAACGTTAAATATTGGCGGATTAAAAAAAGGATAAGAAAGAAAAGATCTGCGCAATCGCGCGACGCGCGACGCGCAAACTCACCGAAATGATCGTATCTTGTCGAGATTCGCAAATTTCGTGTGTTTGCGGTAAAATTCATTGCCGCAAAA
Source organism: Dolichovespula saxonica (assembly GCA_911387935.1). Taxonomy (NCBI): domain Eukaryota; kingdom Metazoa; phylum Arthropoda; class Insecta; order Hymenoptera; family Vespidae; genus Dolichovespula; species Dolichovespula saxonica. The sequence continues at coordinate 190,353 of OU426999.1, forward strand.
GGCAACGACTCTCCTTCCTATGACGGAGAAAGAAGACATGTCGAAACTTTCTCTTTTGGTCGGGCTATACGAAAGATCCGTAGGATATAGACGAACCGTAATAGTAGTAGTAGTAGTAGTAGTAGTAGTAATATCTCCCTTTTGTTCCTTTTTTAACCTCTTTTAAGCAGAGCGGTAGCGCTAATCGATCGAGCGTACGTGACTCGTGAAAGAACTGAAAACTGTTTACGATCGCGTTCGTTCGTAAACGTGTCGCTGCCCTATCTACGACTACGGTCTGGTTTACTTCCGACGCGACGTCGAGCACTAAGAAAAAGAAGAAGAAGAAGAAGACGACGACGACGACGACGACGACGACGAAAAAGAAAGTCGATGAAACTCAAAATGTTTTAGGAATGTGCGCGCAGTTATGTGCGCTCACTTTTATATAGTAGCGCCAGAAGGGATCCTTACTTTAATCAATATTTATAGAGGACGAAATTTCAACGAAATTTCAAGCGAATGATAAGCGAGCACGCCTATGACGTAATGTTAGCTGTTTTTGAGGGGACGAGTGTCCGGTGCGTTTTTTTCTTCGTTTTTTTTCGCCTTTTCCTTATTTTAAAACGTTTTTTTAATTATCTGTTAATTATGATCGGCTAATTTCGTCAGAACATATTTATATCATTTTTGTATCGCGTATTAAAGCATAATTTATATAACTATTTTTTATGCCGATTCGATTACTTTGGTAAAAAAAAAGAAGCCGCGAAGTGATCTTCGCTCATTTTTTGAGCACCTCCTTCGTTATTCATATTTTTTCTTTTTTCCTTAACTTATTTTTTATTAAATACTTCTCATTATATCACACTGTTTTATAACGTGAACTATAAGCATATCTCCTTCGATTCCTTCGACGATAACGTTTCTTTCATGGATTTAAATGGTTATTCATGGCTTGAGGGGTTTTTTGTTAGAAGGTGCTGGTAACCTATATTTCTCTAATTCCACTTCTGCTTCCGCGAACGAATCTATGTGATAACAAAAGTACTCTGGATTTTTATACTCTTTATCCTTGGATGCACCTGGTCCTACGGCTAAAACAAGACGGGAGGTCTTTCATCTGAGCTCTTTTATAAATCGTCGAGTAAAAGTCTCGAGTTGAAAACGTTTCGTCTCTTACGTGTTGTAGGAAGTTTGTAACATTTTTCGCTAAGTCCTGGTACATTCGCTTTTACTTGCGGTTGCTTTTGGTCGGATAAAGAACGACGTGCGTCCGATGCTCCAAGATGGACCAACGAGACGTTCTGAAATAAAATCGTAAAAGGAAGAAACAACATATTACGATTAATAAACGAAGCTTCCCTTATTATTCCAACACGACGTAATATTAATATCTAAACGAGACATTCCGTTCGAGGAATATTTTGTTAAAATACAGGGATAAGATTCGTATACGTATTTAAATTATTTAAAGTTGAAAGATATATGTATGACGAATCGAGATTCGTTGTAAAAATATTGCGATTATGTCACCGCCTTTTAATGAGATTCAATGACATTATAACAAAATTAGGAATCCTACTATGATAATCACCTTTGTAAAAGTTCTCTTAACGATTAGATGGAACATTTTGTAGCTTGTATTTACTAGGAAGTAAAAATAAATAGATTCGTATGGACTTCTCAAGGCAAGATTAAAATACTTTCATAACAGGTCCAAAACTGGTTAAATCGTTGCTTTCTTCTCTTTAACCAAGATAAACTAATTTTTACTTGACATGCGTAATCCTAAAAGATATTTTCTCCGCACATTGCTCCTCATTGGTGCATACTTTTCTAAAGGAAGCATTGGATTGGTCGACGTTATGTAATATAACATAATGCTCTTTCCTTTCGTCGTATGCCGGATCGTGCAGTTTCGGTCCGTTCGGTATTATTAGTGAGAAGATTCGTTGGTTGGAATCGTTTCGGTGTAAGTTTCTTCTTCATGTTTTAATCGTATAATTGAACTAAAAAAAGTAAATATATCATACGGAAATACGTTTTCGTTGTCCGTTCGCTTCGTTCGATCGAATGTCGGTTATTCGATAATTTTTGGTTACGTCGTATGAATGAGAATAAAATGGTTATGTACTGTAAAAAAAAAAAAAAAAAAAAAAAAAAAAAAAAAAAAAAAAAAAAAAAAATCGAGATATTCTATTTCTCTAATATAAAATATTAATATGCGTTCTCCCTTATGATATTTTTTTAATATTCTTTGTTTCAACTTTTTAAAATTGTATTATATATGTGTGTATATATGTATTTTAGCAGTGCCACGATGTTAGATTTGAAGGAATACGTATACAATTCTGAAACGGAAGGAAAGGAGCCTTTTCAGAAATTGATAGGACTAGGGAAGTACATTACTTTGGGCACTATGGTATCGGTCGGATATAAAATTTTGGAATCAGAAAATATATCTGTCTTAAGAACAGCCTTTCTGACTGGAAAATACTTTGCGTTTTGGTTTGGTGCATCCGCGACGTTTACAACCACAGTACTGTGTTTAACTAATATCAGAAAAAAGGATGATCCATGGAATTATTATCTCGGAAGTATGTAATATATGTTACAAACATTAAAGATCGGAATATCTATTTTAATCGGTTGGTATAATTTCTTGTAGCATTAGCTACCGGAGGTTACGCTTACTCTTTCATTCAGAAGGGCCATGCAGTATTCATTGTAACTATGTACGCAGCCATAGGAGCGGCTTTATTCAAATATTACCTCATGAAAGGTAATAAACCGATGCAAAGCAACTTTATAATTCGAAATAATATGTTTTATTTGAATTATGATACAACACCAGACGTAAGGTACCAGAAACCAAATTAATTTATTCTTTATCCCTACGACTGTAAGTTATTGCGTTTGATTGGCCTATAAGGTCAGTTTTAAATAATATATATATATGGGGATATATTTGAAGTAGTAAAATGTTGTAATTCCTCCACGCGTATCCTCGCGCAAATGTACACCTCGTGAGATCCATAATAAAGATATCGACGATGGTTTATTGACGCAGTTTATGTTAACGTTTCTCCCTTCGTTACCTATTTAAATAGAGATAACGGATCGGATAAGTTCTATGAACATTTGTATGGAATACAAGACGGAGGTAAAGAGATGTTAACTTACGCAAGCTTCGAGATATTCGATCCTACGCTCGAGCGTCGTAAGTTTCTCGTTGAGGACAGCTATTCGCGATCTACAGGACATATCTGAAAGAAAATAAAAATAGGAATTCTGGTATTCGCTCGATAAAACTACTCTCGCAAATAATACTCGCGACCATTTCTATAAATGACGTACGAAATGTAAAAACTCGTTTGATCAAATTTTTCAACCTACCAAAAGAGTTGAGAAAATCTGTGATTTTTTTTATATTGCCGGTGATGACTTCTATGTATTCTCGATTTGCCCAATCCTGTTGTATTTGCTTTTGTATAGCTTCTCGATGTATCGCTGCCATTGCGTTGCGTTTATAGGTTATCGGAGACTTTATGTAAAACTGAAAAGAAAGACTAGAGAAACAATGTTATGGAAGGAAACGAAGTATGGATGTATATTCGATGTATCCTCGTTGAGGTAACGCGACGTCTCGTTTCGACGATCTCGGAAAAGGTTTGTCACATCGCGGCGTGTGAACGGCAAATGCGGCAAATACAAATCTATGTGAGTAAACAAAATGTGGGGACCTCCCATTGCGCCATCTACGGATACTTATGGAATTACTTTAACCGCGGAAAATTCATCGCCGAAACCTCATCGTCGTCGTTTTTTCCTTATCGCCTTATCGATAGGTCTTATTTCGAGATACATTTCTACTTTCTCTGTTACTTTTTTCTTTTTTTTCTCCTATCTTCTCTCTTAATTAACCTTGCTTTCCTAGATATTACGAAACGAAACGATTTCGTCGGAATTTGCTCGAAGATGCTGCTTCGAAGCATCGCCGACGGTTTCGGACGCCTCGTTTCAGATCGCATCGGACTAGCGCGGAGCAGAGCAGAGGCAAGTATCAGCAACTGCGTACGAGCGAAAGTCACTTAGGCTTTCTCTCTCTCTCTCTCTCTCTCTCTTTTTTTTTTTTTCTATTAAATTCGATTTTTTAATCCGTACGTAAAAATATCGTCGTATCTTTTCTAGCATCCGTATCGGTAAGCAGCAGTGACGTCCATAGAGTGCCGTATAATTTCGAAGAGGGCGAATATCAAGAGTCGCGTCGATATATTTCGATGTCGATACAGGTTAGAAAATTCTACTGCGTATGTACGTATGCATTTTATATTTTATCATTCGCATAAGATAAAGCGATTTATCGGTGTCGACTCCGCGTACCGACGAAACTGATTTCGTTTTCTTTAAAAATAAAAGACACGAACGTTTCTGTCCTTTGCGATTTGGCAAGACGTATGTATGGTGCATCGTCGATGCACGCCATCTTAAATATCTTCGAATACCGCGAATACGATTAAATTCGATCTTACGTTGATCGCGCGAATTTAAATAAAACGATCCTGAAAATATATCTCGTCGTAGATAAATTTTCCGTGCTGCGCCTGTTATGCTTTTGGGAAGAAGCATCCTGTTATCAGCTATACGACATTCCTTCGAATTGTCTAAGAAGCAATACGTTCGTGATCGTCGGAAAAGTGGCCGTTCGATAAAAGTTCCTCCTTCGGTAATCGCTGGATCGCAGTTGTGCAGGTAAACCTTACACGGAAGCGCATAAGTGCGACAAATTAAAATACGTTGACGTAAATTAATTTAATATTCCTTCGAACGATCGCGTATCGACGTACGCCGTCATACGTGAACGTACTGTTATACGCGCGATATCGCGTTGGGCGTGTCAAAAATTAGGAAGGATTTATTTTTAGATCGATCTGTAATTTACGAATATCGTTATCGTTGCCCATGAGAAGAATGGCATCCTCGTCGAAAGACGATGGGAAAAATTTCGACGGAACGTCAGTCGAGAAGGGAGGAGAAAATCGGTTGGCTCTGGAGAAGTCGCCTTATTTGTTGCAACACGCTAGGAATCCCGTACAGTGGTATCCTTGGGGAGACGAAGCTCTCGAGAGAGCGAAGGCGGAGGACAAGGTGATTTTCTTGTCCGTCGGTTACTCGACGTGCCACTGGTGTCACGTTATGGAGAAGGAGTCCTTTGAGAATCCACAAATCGCCGAGATCATGAATAAGAACTTTGTCAATATCAAGGTGGACAGAGAAGAGCGACCGGATATCGATAGAATATACATGGCATTCATACAGGTATCCCTCGAATCGAGAGAGGAACTGTTTTGAGGCTAAGCGAGAGATCGCGAGATAAAGTAGAGTAATCGTCGATCTCGGTCTCGTAGGCTATTTCCGGACACGGTGGTTGGCCGATGAGCGTCTTTCTCGCACCGAACCTATCGCCGATCATAGGTGGAACGTACTTTCCGCCGGAAGACAGACACGGATATCCCGGATTTAAGAACGTACTGCTTGGCATCTCCAAAGAGGTACGGAGCTTTATATATACACATACATACATACAAACATACATACATACATATATATATATATATATATATATGTTCGATCGAAAGCGCATCGAGACGTCCATCTAACCGCACCGCATCGCACGGTACGGATTATACCGTTCGGATTATTCGTTACAGTGGCGAGAGAATAAGAGCGAACTGATGCTACTCGGTGGGACCATTATCCAGAAATTGAAGAACGCGGGCGAGAACAAAGGCCGGCCGATCGTAAGCGAAAGAACAGAGAATGGGTATAGAGTGTAGTCGGGTAGGATCGGCCTTGGCATCCTACTCTCATTAATCTCTTTTTCAATCGATCAGGAACGATACGTACCTTCGGAGGAGTGTGCCATGATATGCCTTCGGCAATTGAAGAACTCCTACGAGCCTAACTTTGGTGGATTTTCGGACGCTCCAAAGTTCCCTCAGCCGGTCAATTTCAATCTTCTCTTTTATATGTACGCACGCGACCCATCCACCGACGTTGCTCGCGAATGCTTGGAAATGTGCGTGCATACTCTGAAAAAAATGGCACTCGGGGGAATACACGATCATATCGGTCAAGTGAGTGAGTTTACGTTATAACGCTTGCGGTATCGCTTCCCTCCTCCTTCCTTCCTCACGTTTACCCCTCGACCGTGTCTCCCAAGGGTTTTTCAAGATACTCGGTCGACGAGGAATGGCACGTGCCTCATTTCGAAAAGATGCTCTACGATCAGGGCCAGCTATTGCAATCGTATACCGACGCATATTTGACCACCAAGGATCCGTTATTCGCTGAAATAATCGACGACATAGCTACTTACGTTTCTCGAGATTTGAGACACAAGGTATACATATTATTTTTTCTCTCGACGCGTCGAAATCTAAAACCTATATAATAGAATTGGGCTCGTTGTCGCAGGAGGGCGGCTTTTACAGCGCCGAAGACGCGGATTCGTATCCTACGAAAACGTCGGGGGAAAAGAAGGAAGGTGCCTTTTACGTTTGGTCGTACGACGAGATCAATGGGCTCTTGGCCAAAGAAGTTCCCGATAAGAAGGGCTTGAAACTGAGCGACGTTTTCTGTTTTCATTTCACGGTTAAGCCTAAGGGAAATGTACCGGCGCGTCGAGTACGTAGATGGATCGGTACGAGGGCGTCAAAGTTATCCAATGAAAATTCGCTGCTCTTTTAGGATCCCCACGGAGAACTGAGCAAGCAAAACGTATTGATCGTTTACGGTAGCGTCGAAGATACGGCTAGGCACTTTGGTATTACGGTCGAGAAAACGCAGATTCTACTGAAGGAGGCGTCGCGAATACTCTTCGAAGCTAGAGAGAAGAGGCCGCGGCCTCATTTGGACGATAAGATTTTGACTGCGTGGAACGGTGAGACGTTTCGGATTTATATTTTATATTTCGACCGCCGATCACGATCGATAACGACCAACTACTATCTCGATTCTCCCTAATATAATTCGCATTTTTTATTCCCAAAACGCAGGCCTGATGATAAGCGGTTTAGCGCGAGCCGGATCTGCTACCGGTAACGAGCGGTACGTCGATTTGGCAACGGACGCTGCCAAGTTTATCGAACGTTATCTTTACGATAAATCCGAGCGTTCGTTACTTCGTAGTTGTTACCGTGCCGATAACGACGCCATCGTATTAACGTAAGTATATACGTATATACATCTATACATATCATATATAATACATATACATATATATATATATATATATATGTATATATATATGTGTGTGTGTGCGTGTGCGTGTGCGCGCTTGCCGTCGGATGGAGTCGAGTCGAGTCAACCCTTTAACTTTACGTACCCTCTACCGTTATCTTAAGCGTTATCTCAGCTCGCGCGGCCCTTAATAAGGTTTAACAATAGACGGGAATATCGATGAAGCGAGCGAAAAAATCGTAGGAGCGTGCCTATAAAAGGCTACCACGCGGACTATGCCTTCGTGGTGAAGGGACTGTTAGATCTCTACGAGGCTAATTTGGATCCACATTGGTTGGAATTCGCCGAGACACTCCAGGATATTCAGGACGAGCTCTTTTGGGACGCGACCAACGGCGGCTACTTCTCAACGACCAAGGACGATCCTACGATAATTCTTCGACTCAGGGACGGTACGTTCAAATGTATTTTTCTATGTAATTTTAGCTCGTCGAGATTAAAGCCTCGTGGTCGCGCGAACGCTTAGCGGTTTTGATTCTCGAGAAACCTTTCGTTTCTCCAAAGAGAAGCCATGCTACGCGCTAGCAAAGACCATCACGTCAAAATATTTATAGCGGCGCGTCTGCTCAGTGTTTCGCCAGGGTGTACGGAGTCGTCTTGTATGAGGAGGCACCGTCAAAAAGCCGAGATATAAAATATCCCCTTGTGCTTGTTATCGTGACTTTTATGATCTCGGGCTTGCAGATCACGACGGAGCGGAACCGTGCAGTAACTCGATTGCCTGTGGAAATCTATTGAGATTAACGACTTACTTGGAACGTATCGAATTCAAGGACAAAGCGGAACGTCTTCTTTCCTCGTTCAAGGAAACTTTGACAAAGGTACCGAGTTCCGTAGCGGAGATGGTGAGAGCGTTGTTGCATTATCACGACAGCTCCACGGAGGTACGTATGTTTTTTTCTTTTTCCTTTCTACTCTACGACGTAGAGAACGAAGGAGATATAACGGAGATCTAACGACAACGGCGAAAGTTCGTCTCTTCTTTTCTTTTCTCTCTCTCTCTCTCTCTCTCTCTCTCTCTCTCTCTATCTCTCTCTCTTTTTCAGATCTATGTAATAGGAAATTCGGGGACGGAAAATACGAACGAGCTGTTGCGCGTGGTACGCGAACGTCTGATACCGGGACAGGTTTTAATGTTCGCGGATCAAGATAAATCCGACAATATATTGCTTCGCAAGAATAAGATCCTTGCTAAGATGAAGCAGGAGAAAAACGTGCCGAGAGCCTACGTCTGTCGGTATCGAACGTGTTCCCTACCCGTGACTACACCGGCCGAACTCGCCGATCTATTGAGCACGGAACGATAAGAGGAACCCGTTGTTTCGAGCTTCGGAAAAAGAAAACGCATATAGTTTGTCCAGTGGTATCGTACAAATTTATTAGAGCGATGTTGCGTTGATGCGATTTAATCCTCAAAAATTCCAAGAAAAAAGAAACAAAAAAGAAAAAAAAAGAACATGTATATATTATAAAGATAAAACCGTATGACGGGATAACTCGTAGTGTCTTAGTACGTGTCTTCCTCCGATGCGATTCAGGAAGGTTGAGCGTCGGCGAAGCACGATCGAATACGTTTAGATTTCGCTACGGCCGTTAGACGTTGCCGTAATTTTCCTGCAGATCGGAGAATATTATTTTTGAATCTAAGAATATTTATGTAGTTCCTTAGCGCTGCTACGAGAGGACGATATATTTTCAAACGTCCAAGCACTTTTCCCCGTTCGAATAAAGTTACGATATAGAAAAGCAATCGAATATCCGTCGCATTTCTCATCGAAACCCGACCTACTCTACCATTTCCCAAACGAAGATCCCAACGTTTCCGGTACTTCGTTTCGATCGCGTTTTTTTTTTTTTTTAAAAACGATCGGGGTTCGATCGGAACGTTCGATCGATTCATCTGACGCCTTGTCGAAAGTACTTACCCGCTCTTCGTCGCGCGAGTCGAGTTTCGTTGGTCGTTGATTATCGAGGGGACCTCTGGCATCGCCGAGAATCACGGTACAACGATTCGCGGCTCGAAAAGCCACGTTACGGATTCCAGCCGAAAATAGACGAACACGCATACTCTGACGCGGCGGTGATCGGAGGAGAATCTCTCGCTCGTTGCTCGTTGCTCGTTGCTCGTTCCTCGAGGATACCAGAGGTTCCAGTTTTAATGCGATGCACTCTTACTAGACGCGGACCATTCCTCGTTTCCGCTTTATCTTTCGATATTACGAATAGATAACATGGATGGATGGATGGATGGAACTTTTTACGTTTCCTCTACGACGAATAATACGCTGAAAATAACGAATGATTTCGAAAAGGATTTCGATTCATTGTTACGTTTTAACGTCATCCATAAAAAAAAGGAGGCTCCGCGTTTAGATCTACGAATGAAACGAAACGAAAGAAAAGTACCGAAATGAAACTCAACAAAGATTCCCCGTTATTTCGGATAAATAATAAGACATATATAAGAGATATCTCATACGTATCTCCTGACGTCCATTAAACCTAATTGATCCGACGCTACGATATTTACCAAAGTTTATATCGAGGCTGTGTCGCATTAAATTTCAATGTACGATAAACGTACCGAACAGATGATTTCAGGTAAAGGCAGAAGGTTTACACGCGACGACGCTTAGTTCTCGAAGAAAGCGAAAGCGTGAATTGGAAGAAGTAGAAGAAGAAGAAGAAGAAAAAGAAAAAGAAAAAGAAGAAGAAGAGAAAGATCTCAAGGACTCGCAGAGATAGTTCTCTCTCTCTCTCTCCCTCTCCCTCTCTCCCTCGAGTACTGTCCAGAGAGAAGGAGGTGTTTTAAGAGAAGAAAAGAGGATGAAGCAGTGGAGGTGATGAAGTATAGAAAGAGACAGAGATATATAGAGAGGGGCGAAAGGAAAAGCAGAGGCAGAGGCAGAGGCAGAGGCAGAGGCAGGAGGAGGATCTTTGGATCTTTTCGAGGGAGGAGAAAGAGGAGGTTGGAGGTCACGAGGTGGCGAGCTCGCGCATGCGTTTACGCCTCGACGACGAGGATGTTCGACGTTTTTTTCAGTCACCGGTCGACGCTGCGCCGAGCACTGTCGACACGTACGTTCCCGACGTACCTACACGGGGCACCACCACCAAAAACACCAGCACTACCACCACCAGTGCCGCCGTTACCACCACTGTTACTACTACCAATCACCAACCATCACTACCACCACTACCACCGCAACTACTACCACCGCTACCACCGTCGTGTCGTCGCGAACAAGAACGGCACCACCAGTTGGTATCAATTCCCTTCCAACGTCGAAGTCGATCGTGCGCGGTGGAGAAGAGGAAGGGTAGATGGATGGATGGATTGGATGGATGGATGGATGGATGGACTGATAAATAGATAGATAGATAGATAGATAGATAGATAGATAGATAGATAAATAGTTGGATGGATGGATGGATGGATGGATGGATGGATAGACAGACAGATAGATAGATAGACGGATAGATAGGATAGATAGATAGATAGATAGATAGATGATAGATGATAGATGCAGCGGTAGTGTTGCGTATCGACGAAGGAGTAGCTCTGCGCGATCCACGCGCGTAACTGCACGCGGTTAATCGCGCGGAAAACATCCGAAATTCTCTTTCCTTACGAAAACTCGTATACGTAGGCATATAGAGATATACAGACGCAGGTACGTAAGAATACGTAAGAACACGTAGGACAGAGAAAAATAAGTTTTCAGCGATATAGCTGAGAAAGAAAGATAAAGAAGGGCCGAAGGAGGGAATAATCCAGCTAAAGAGGGTAGCAGCGAAAGAGAGGAAAGTGGTAGCGCAGGTGGAGGAAGAAGGGAACCGGGCAGGCGCGTCTCGTGCTGGACGGTCACGCATTTGGATCCTGCTGCTCTGACTCTTCCCGACTTCTACTCTCTACGGCGCAAGATGCGGCAGGCCGATATTCGGCCGCTTCTTCGATCTCGAAAATCCGGAACGACGTGGCCTCGACGTCTATCAGACGCGACTTCTGTCGGTAAAATCGCAGAGTGAAAAGGATCGAGAGAGATCGGAATAATAAGAAGGGAATCGTCGTGGTTGTTACTATTGCTGCTGGTGCTGGTGCTGGTGCTGGTGCCGCTGCCGTTGCCGAGTCTCTTACAAAACGACGTGAAAATAAACCGAGTTCGGCTCGAGCTGGAACATCCTCGATGACGACGTTGCTCGAACGCTCCGGGTGCGAGCACAGTTGACGTAAATTTCGCCTACGGTGCGACGTACCAACGAACGGAGGGTGAAGCAGGACTTCTTTCCTCCTCCCTCCCTCCCTCTCTCTCTCTCTCTCTCACACACACACACACACTCTCTTCCTCCACCGTACATTTCTATTTATCTTTCTCTCTCTCTCTCTCTCTCTCTCTCTCTCTCTCTCTGCCCTCCGTTCTCCTTTTTTCTCTTCCTCTCTTTTTTCCGAGGGGACGAAGGACCGACGCGAGAGAAGAGGAGAGAGAAGAAGAAGAAGAAGAAGAAAAAGCAAAAGAAGAGAAACGGTCCGTCCTCGATGTCACCCTGGCGACCATTCCTGTCGGTCTCGAGGGCGTCCGTGTTATTACCATCGAAGAGGGCTGCTTACCGCGTCGTCTCGCGTTTGCCGATGAAGAAAGCGTGAGCGAGTCGTAGACGAGATCGAGCTACGACGACGTGGACGAAGAAGAGCCGATCGAGGTCGCCTCGACGCTCGTCGGCGTCTCTTGTGAGGGCACAAAACAGCTGAGGAAGAAAAGCGAGGAGAGAGAGGGAGAGAGAGAGAGAGAGAGAGAGAGAGAGAGAACGCGCGAGAGAGAGAAAATGTCCACGCATTATCCACAAGGATATCGGTATCGTTCGCCGACGAAGGCTACGAGTGGCGAGCAAGGATCGGATAGCGACGTGGCTGAGCTGAGCGATCTGGAGGACGACGAGGACGAAGACGGAGCTCATGCTACGACCGATCGTCGACCGGTCGTCGTCCTGGAAACGAACGAGCTCGAGGACGTCGAGATCAACGAGAGATTACGTAGGCTAAACGAAGATCGTCGAGTACGTGACATGGAAGACGATGATGAAGATGAGGACGACGACGAGGACGAGGACGACGACGAGGACGAGGACGACGACGACGACGACGACGACGACGACGACGACGACGACGACGAGGACGACGACGAGGAGGAAGACGGCGACGAGCTACCCTATCCAGGTTTCGTGCCCGTTGCTCTTCGTTATCTCGAGCAGACTACACGACCGCGCAACTGGTGTCTCGCGCTCATCACCAATCCATATCCTTTTTGGAAGATTTTTATATCGATACCGATTAGAGAGAAATAATTACGGATATATTAATCGTATGCGAAGGTATTTATTGGTGTTAACGTCACCTTGGAATACGGAATCAAGATCTTATTATCGCTTCTCTCGGTGAGTTTGCTTTAATCTATCCAGGAAAGATTTTTTTGTTTTTACAAGATCGAAAGTATTTCTTTAAGCGGTGGTACCTCGTTCCTTCGATGCTTTCGACGTCGTGATCGCGCGAAAATAAACTTAACGGTTGGATACGTAGATACGTACGCAAGGATGTGAGGCGATGCTTTATTTTTTAATGGAATTGGGAGAGAACGAGAGAGAGAGAGAGAGAGAGAGCGAATGTTGCAACTGGAATTCTCGTAGGTGCCGTTCGTTTTTCTTCCGGCGTTTGTGATTTTTAAAAAGATTCTCGTATTTTTTTTTTTTTTTTTTTTCGTTTCCTCTACGGCGCTCGTACTCGTCTCTTCTCATTGACCAAAGTACCGAATTCCCTCGTGCAAATACGTAAAAGTTCTTTAGTTACGAAAGCCGCTCACGCTCCATCGATTCCCGCGTAATGTGTTTTCCGTGTAAAAGTCCGGACGGCGCGAGGGAAAATTCTCTAGCGCGCTAAGAATACGACGGCCGCGCGCGCCTTCTATAACGTTTTTCGCTCGACTATCCGAGCTCAGGAGGGAGGAGAAACTTTAAGGAAAATTTTTTGAAAATTTACCGCTTGTTCTCTAGAGACCCAATTCCCATCTTCGAGATTGCGAAACGACGCGTACCTCTCCCGATTATGCATTTGCTTTTTCGACTCGTCTCGATTTACGCGCACCGAGTATTTCTTCGGACTCGCTCGTATCTTGTCGCTACATTCAACGTAAATATTCACGTTCCAAGAGTCCTTTTACGAATCGGTCATCGCGAAAGCTCGCCGTTCTTGTTTTATTATCTCTAATTTTAGCGATGCTTACCCATCGCTAAAACGTCCATGACTACTACTATTCCTGCCTATTCGCTTAGATGCTTCAAAGTTTTCCGGATCCGTCCATCCGTCTCCCTCTGCCTCTCTCTCTCTCTCGCCCTCTCTCTCTCTCTCTCTCTCTCTCTCCTTCTTTATAATACCAACCAACGTATATTTCCTATCCGGCTAAACAAAACGATCGAAAGGCAGGCGCGTTAAGAGCAAAGTAGATAGTGTCGATCTAGACAGCCGTTTCTCTCCACTCGGAAACGTTCGTTCTCGAATATGCAGCCATCCAAGTAGACAATGTCGGTTGATGGATAGACATATTCACTATTCGTGTTGGATTCTTCGCGAGGCACGCTTCTAAAATATGTCTAAAGATGGAAAGAAGGGGGGAGAGAGAGAGAGAGAGAGAGTCGGTAGCGGCGGTTCGTCCTACAATTATTTCCATGAAACTAGCTCGAAAAGGAAATCCAATGAAGTCGAGTCTCTTCGAAGAAAGGGCCTACGTCACGGCGACGTTCCGGAAAAGAGGCGAAGCTTGAACCTTTCCATTTATTTCTCTCTGTATCTCTTGTTGCGCGCGCGAGCGGAAGCTCGATATGCGAAGCTGTACTGACATCGCCTTAAATAGGTCATTGATTGACCTATCCCCAGGCGAACCCTACCATGCGCGCGTGATTACCACCTTCTACTGTTGCACGGTTTCTCCTCTGCTTCTCCCACTATCTCTATCTCTTTCTTGCTCTTGGTACGCGTCCTCCCATCCCAGACGCAACCCAATCTCTCTTTCTCTCCCTCTCCCTCCCCCTCCCCCTCCCCTCTTACTTCTTCAACCCTCTTTCTCTCTCTCTCTCTCTCTCTCTCTCTCTCCATTCGCAGTGTTCCTTCTTTATATCGGTCTGTAGGCAATAGCGCGCGCGCGCGCGCCTACGCGTATCCGTTTGTGCGCGAAATTACAGGGTAACGGTGCCCGGACGCACGTGGTCTGCGGGCAAAGTTTAGTCAGCTCCCCAGGATCGGCGCAACAAGCGCCAGTAGAAAGAAAGATTCCCATTGTGTACCGGCGGACAATGGTTGACTGCGACTACCGCGAATGCGGGCCAAGCATTTCGCGCGATTCGTCGCCTCTTTTTTATTCCATTTTTGTCTTCGTTCCTCACCGCGGCCCGAACCCGGCCCGGCCACTTTTCCCTTTTTGCACCCTTTCGCTCCGTACGTTCCTGTCGAACGATCGACTGATCGATCGATCGATCGATCGATCGATTAGATTTTTCCTTCCCGTAGGGAGCAAAGGCGATTGGAAAAAGGAAGAAAAATAATTAAAGAACGAACCGGTCCAATCTTGACGGCGAGTTTCGGATACCGGAAGCTCCACTCGATTGAAACAATTTGCCCGCTCGTCCTCGTCCGCTTGATTGTCTATTAAGCTTCGCGTAAACGAGGCGAGCGGAGCGGCGTCATCGATAATAGACACCTATCTGTACGTGTACTGCTCGGTTTTGCTACTTCCGTTTTCCTCTTTCCTTTTCTTTTCATTCGAGTTAGAAAGAAGGGACCTATAGAAAGTTAGATTCGACGTCGAACTTCTTCGAGAGTAAATTTCGGTAAACTTCGTGCTATCGTGAATCTTCGATCCGCCGTTATCTAATCTTTCCTCGTTTTATCGTATATAACTCGATACTGTCGCGCGCGTTGGGGCAAGTTTGGATATGTTTTCTAACGGCAACCGATACAGGAGACAAATCGATCGATCGAAGGTCGTGTCGGATGATAATTAGACGAGTTACACGAGAACCGTAAATTGGACGTTACGAATATAGCTTGGCTCGACGCGCGGTTTAGCGGAATTATCGGTATATTGTCTTGGCGAGCTCTACGGGGCCGATAAATTGATTCGATTAAAGTGCTTCGATCGTATCGTCAATTTTCTCCGTACGACGTCCTCGTATACGTACGTACGTACGTAAGTACGTACGAGGACCCTTTTAATATCCCGCCGTAGAAATGAAAAGGGACGCTTCGTAGAAATCGTCTTCCGAGCGAACGACTGGAAGCGTGTTTATCGCGTATCATCGGTACGAATACGAGTAATAGGATATAATACATTCCGCGATGTAAATCGCCTATGGGTCGCGCGCGTTACACAATCGTTAAATATTTGAGAAGCGAGGTCCGAAGCGAAAAAGTCGATAGTACCTATACGTGGTACGTAGGATTCGTGCCTACGTTTACCACGTATTTATAAGTTTGCGTACGTACCGATACGTTTTTTCTTTTTTTTTTTTTTTTTTTTTTTTTCGAAAATATCTACGAATCGCCATTATCCGATTTGTCTTTCGAGAAAACGTGCGGAAGAGAATGAGAGGAGGATTGGCGGGGAGCTTACTCGAAATTTCGAGAAAGGGAAGTAGGGCGGATCGTCGCGACGAAACGTTGGAAGACGAGTGGAATATGAAATAACGTCGTATTCAATAGGAGCTCTACCTTCCATCTACGTGTCATCCGTATGCGTCTACGTTCCAAGGATTTGATCTCTTTCGAATCGTCCCGCGTGATTGATTTCGTTCAACGGGATTTTGACGTGTACCCGCGCGAACGCGCCTCTCTTCCTGCGCGTTATCCTATTCCTTTTTTATTTCCTCTTTTGATTTTTGTTTCTTCTTTCCGATCGCTTATCTTTTTTTTTTTTTTTTGTTACGTCTCGTCGCGGACCGCATCTCTATCGGACGTCGTTGTAGAATTTTTTTTCAACCGGGTCGATCTAAATTTCGAACTTACCTTTTGCGTCCGTGCATATTTTTTCATTACCTTCGAAAATTATTTCATTTCCAAGAGAAGAGAACCGTTCAAGGTATCTCGATTCTCGTAACGTGAAAATATGAAATCGCTCGTTTCGCTTTGAGAGCTCTATATCTTGTTCCAGTGAAAACCGATAAAAGTGATTTCTTTTTTCCTTTTATCCTCGTTTGTCGTCCGTAATGCGCCGATCGTTCCGCGCGTATTCTTCCTCCTCCTCGTAGTTTTCGATCTGATTATTGAAATTATTATGGCGCGGTTAATCGCATTGGGACATATTTTATCCGGCTTTTTAAAAATCATTAGGTTACAAGTTTAGCGACAATGGCGAATGAAAAGAATATTTATGCGCGCGTCCGTCGAGAGACTAGTATTTTCGCTTCGTTGCCAATAAATATACAAATTTGATCAAAAGTTTGGAGCACTCTGGTGATTTATTCGATAACGTTAACGCCACGATTTCGTTACCATTTCGCAATGATTTCGATCGTACATTTCATTTTGTCTTTTCCCTTTTTCTCTTCTCAAAGTATTTTCAATCATATAATTATATTCGCGACAGAGTCAAAATGTTTAATTTAAAAATTCCAAAACGCGGTACACTCTTGATCGAGATTGTAGTTGACAAGGGTTGAAAGAGAGAGAGAGAGAGAGAGAGAGAGAGAGAGAGAGAGAGAAAAGGATATCGAGTGACAAAGGACCACGGTATCATCGTATTTCTTCGGGTAAGAGACCGAGAGAAAGAGAAATTGGCTCGTCGCAATTTCGTTATAAATTTTCTGGAGGTAACCGAGCGCGGCAAGTATTACCTACTATACTTTTTGATTTTCTTCTTTGTTCGCCATTTCACGGTTCTCATCGTGCATGCTTCCGCGTCGAGATACTTAGCGAGAGAAGGAGCAGGCAGGCGCGAAAGATGTACGGGGGGGGGAGGGAGGGAGGGAGGGAGGAAGAAGGGATGGAAAGGGGCGTCGAGAAGGGAGAAGGGAGGACTAAAAGGCAATATAAGAGTGGATTTTTAGAGCGATTTAGGTCTCCAAGCTCGGTCGCCGCGTTCGATCGATCGTCCATGTCATCAGCCGTAGGTGAATTCCTAAGAGTACGGACCCTGATCGATTTCCTCGGTACTTTCCGACGATCCTCCGTGTTTACCGAATATACAACGTCGGCTTATACTCCATTTCCTCTTTAATCATTTTCCTTTTCTCTCTCATTCTCCCGGCCACTTTCCAAACAACGTATACATTTTTAACCAACGCCACGAATAATTGGACCTATTTAACGGAGCCCTTTCTTAACGAGCAAAGCTGCGGATCGGATCGACCGAATGAACGATCGTTGTTGTTACTACTTGCCGTTAAGGATACCTCGTTAGTTCTAGCATTGGTATACCGCTGATTGCGGCTAATTCCAAGTGCTATTATAGCCAAGTGTCTCTATTTCACGGATTCGCTCGCCAACTCCCATCCGAAGGTACGGGCAAGTATTTGCTTTGGAGTACCCGACTCGAGCCACGGCTTCGTTTGCATTTCGGTCCGAGTGCCTTACGTGTCCTCGCCTACGTGCTACCGTTTGCTCCAAATAAGAAAGCCTTTTATACGCTTCGCGTTCTTCGCCATCGCCATTCTTTTCAAAATATTAACCTGGACGTTATTTTTCTTTCAAATATTTTTACAGTGATCTTTTATAATTGGTTCCTTCGTTCGTTACTCGTAGGATTTGTTTCTATGCAACTGAATTTTTGCATATATCTGTTGCTTCGTGCGCGCGTGTTTGTCTCGAGCAAGCACACCGGTTGCTAATATCGAACCCGTCGTGTCTAGCGAAAAAGTTATATCAAGCTGTGTACGCTGGAAGAATCCCGCGCAGTCGCACACACGTCCGCATTTTTTTTTTTTTTTTTTATGATAATCGCGATATACTCGATATTTACGCATATACCATGCAACGAAATCAACAACCATTTTTTTTTCTTTTTCGATATAAATGCACTTTTACGTGGACGTACGGCATCGTAAAGAGATCCGTTATTTTTCAAGATAATTCATTTATTCGTTCTTTTTTTCTTTCGACTTTCAATTATCTTAAAACGGCAAATATTTTAGTCGAGAAACATACATCGACGAAATTCGTCTAACGTTCATGCGCGTCGCGAACGAAGCATTAGATTTCATATTTTATTCGAGGGAAAAAAACGTAGCCCTCGTTCGAACGGGTCAATCTTTAGCCGCGCCTGTGAAGAAAAGAAAAAAAAAGGAGTAAATAGGCAGGAAGGGAGGGAGGGGAGATTAAAAGAAGAAAAAGAAGTAGAATAGAAAAGAACAGGTCGAAGGGAGAAGATATCGATATATCTCGTGGCATTGATCGAATATGATAATGGAACGAGTCAGCGATGTGAACGATTCTGCGCACGCCTGACCTCTCTCTCTCTCTCTCTCTCTCTCTCTCTCTCCTTCTCTCACGAACCGCTAGATCCATTTTCTCTTTCTCTCATATTCTCCGATATCTAGCCGCGTATCTGCGTTCTCCCATCTTCGGCCAAACATCCCCCACGACATATTCTCGCGCCGAAAAGGCCGAAGGTCTTGCACCCTCGTGTTCTCTCATGTTCGAGCCACACGATCGAGCTACGCTCGAAAGTGGCTTATCTCGATAAAACGTTCGCTATCGCTATTCCGATGGACTGAGAGAGAAAGGCGATGAAAAGAGTCGGAGGAAAACATAGATCGGTGATAAAACAACCAAGAGAGAGAGAGAGAGAGAGAGAGAGAGACGAGTTTTTTTTCCGCCGAGGAGTCACGTCGCGTTTCATGTTTTTACGTTTAAAGAGCCGTGACGAGGCGTCCAAGATGCGAGTGAGATGGGACAGGTATGAGAGAGAGAGAGAGAGAGAGAGAAAGAGAGGAGCCTGGCGGAGGCGAGTCGTTTATTGATCGGACACACTCCGCACGTTTGTAGAAAGTAGATAACGCAGGAGGTTTCTCACGATCTACTACCTGCTGCCTCCTGGCCACTGGAATCGAGCTACCCTTGTAATATCAAGGGCTCGCTACGTCGACTTTTCGGATTAAATCGAGATTTTCTCGCGTGGATTCGTGGGAGTCGAGGGATATCGTTCTTTTGTCTTTTACCGACACAACATACGTCCGAGACACGAGGAAGGGAAATGAAATACTTTTTATCGATAGTAACGAACGTTCGAGGAGTAAACGCGTCGTCGTAAAATATCTAGACGAAAATATAAATATTTGCGGTGACTTGTTTTCGCCGAGATCGCCGATGTGAAAACATCGATACCCCCTAAGAAAACAATTTCAACTTTTACGATGATGAAAATATGATTGTCAATTTTTTTAAAGGCATATTCCGTTCTTTATTCCGAAAAGACGGAAGAATAAATTCGACGAAAAGACTCGGCTTATCGAAATTCGATCGTCAAGGTTTCCGATCCATCGTAGCTTTTTAGAGACGACGTCGGAAGATCGCGTTCGCGTAGATACATACATACATACTGTGCCAGCGCGCTCGCACGACGATGGGCCATTCTCCGAGATCGACTGGATTCTTAGAAACGAGGAAGACGAGAGAGAGAGAGAGAGAGAGAGAGAGAGAGAAGCGAGAAACAGATGTTCGGTGGATAAGAAGGTGGACGGGCGTATCCACGCGCGCTTAAGATACGTCAAGATGCATCTCGCGTCGACGCGACCGTGTGCCGTCTTCTATGGCGTCTATCGAAGAGTAATTGATCAGGCACTATATATAAAATCGCGTAGGTTGTAACACGGGAAGCGAGGAAAATCCGATACCAGCTGGCTTCTCTGGTCGCGTTAGGTCAAACGCGCTGTCCACGCGTTACTTTTCACAATGACGCTCTTCTCATTCACACGCACGCACTTACATAGATACACGCTTTACGTATAGGCGAGTATACGATAGGCGACCGGGCGCGTTTTATCGCACGCACTTTGTATCTACGTAACCTTAAGTCCGAATGCCAGTCGAGAATGTCTATTCATTCTCTCTTTCTTCTCCCCCACCCGTCTTTTTTTTCTTTTTTTTTTTTTTTTTATTTCTTCGCTCGCAAAGTTACGTCTTACGTTTTGTTTGGAATTCGCGTAACACCGTTCCATTTGCCACGTCATTTATTTTTCAACGCGAGCAAAAATTGCTATCTTTTTATCTCGGTTTCTATCAATCTCTTCTCTCTTGTAAATAAAGAGATATTTCGGTAATGTTACTCTTTCGTCTATATCGTCGTAGTACCATTATAGCGACTACTCCCGAGAGCACACGGGATTTCCTTAATAATATAAATAATTTCTTTAACTTTATGCCCGAACGCGCGTAGGACGTGGGTAGATATTTGTATTTCGTGCGTGCTAAAGATGAGGTCCCTGCCGTTTCGTCGTTCGGCCCGTATACCTCGTTTCCTTTAGAACGACGTAATTAATACAAACTTTGGTCGTTCGAAAGTTTTTCTCTCTCTCTCTCCCTCCCTCCATCCCTCCATCCCTCGCTAGTCGGTCTGGTTGGGTTTAAAGCGAGGCTCCTATAACCGTTTGCTGGCATACTTGTTCTATTAGTATTTACTCGCTCAAAGACCAGAGTTCCCGTACGAATAGAAGGAATAAGGAGAAAAAAGGTCCGAGATAAAGGAAGAGGAGGGCGGGAGGGAGGGAGGGAGGGAGGGGAAGGGACAAATGGCACAGCATTATACGCAACATTGCTACTATACAACTACCAGTTGGTAAGTTTGCCCGACGTATGATTTACCGGTGGCGCTTGAATACAGGCACAGAGTACGTTTTAATGGAGGCTGAAATCGTGCTACGGTACGCCCCGTTGGCGTACGAAAAAAGACTGAAATATTTCCTAGACTCGAGACAGAGTGAAAGTTGAAACGTCCAGAGACTATGCGAGATGTTTCAAAACGCGATATCGATGATTTTTTTCTATTTCATATATAGATAGTAAGGAAAAGTCGAGGAAAATAAAATTTAGCCGGTTACAACGATAAGAACAAACGAGCGGTAATTGTCTCTTATTCTTTTTCTATCGGGAAACAAAGTTTCGTCTATTCCCTCTACGCGAAGAAAATAGATCCTCGAAGGACGATAATTCTCTAATAGTCTTCCAGCCTGGCAAAGTTTGCCAGGATCTTCGAGAGGAATGGACTTTATAGGCTATCGCGTGAAAGATAAAGGGAGAGAAGTTTTCCGGGCTTTTACTTAAGGAGTGCGGACGCTGTTCTCTCTCTCTCTCTCTCTCTCTCTCTCTCTCTCTCTCTCTCTCGTCCTTCGCCTAACAAACTTTCTCCAATGGGCGTCACTGGATTTAACAGGCGTGTGTTCTTTCGCGGAAATGTGTCGTATTTCTGGGCTTTGTGCGAATCTACACGTACGTGGCTTCGTTTCATCCAACTTTACCGTCGCGCGGATTTTTCCGCCCTATCGTAACGTTTCTTGTTCGTAAATAGCTTTGATAACGAAATCCAATTAGAGATCTCGACGAGAGATTATTGAAAAAAAAAAGCGAGAAAATTCTTGCGGCGATGAAACTTTCGACGATCCAAAGATCTCGTTTCTAACGAAACGGAGATAAAAAGGAACGAAATAGAAAAGAGAGAGAAATAATGGAAAAAGAGAAAAAGGGCCGATTTAGGCTCGTCGAGAGATCTCCGTTCCCTTTCATTGTCCTCTCTCATAAAGTAAAACCGATCGTATACGATATCTAATTCCTACGACGGAACACTCATAAATCGTGTACAAATGAGGGACCCTAAGTCAAGCGGAAGAAAACGGAATATTCTTGCTGCAGTAGTTTCAATCTTGCACGTCTCCTCGCGCGTCTCGGCCGGCCATTCTCGTGCTAAAAGTATCACTGACCTAGAAAAAAATTTCGTCTCGCTGCAAACGGGGTATACATATTTCAAGTGAAACACACGCCGCTAAATTTATTTATTGCCTATCGTTCGTTAAACGTTTCGCGGGTAATCGCTTCGTCGGACGAATTATAATAAATCGATCGAGAATAACGCGAAAGGTAGATCTTTTTTTTTTCGTTCTTTGTCCTTTTTTTTTTGTGAGACGAGTTTCGCTCCATGACGATAATACAATTTAATATTAATGTTGGGACATTTCCTTCTACTTTATAAAGAGAAAGAGGGACGGAGAGACAACACCGTAACACTTTCCAAATTGTTTGCTTAACCCGCGAGCGTATTTGAATTTTCCATCCAATTATGCTAACGCCCCGGGAAACTAGGCGCATTTTTATTACGGGAACAACGAGTTTTTTAACGGTCTCTACGCGGTGCGCTCGAAAATTCGTCCGTAATAAGTCGTTGGTTCGCGTTCTTACAAATTCATCCCGTTGATACATACATGGATGACAAAGCATAGATACGTTATTACGGTACGTAGAGATATGTTGTTTTATTAAAATCGTAGAGCGACGCCCGTCGCTCTCCGGGGAAAGAATTTACGATCGAGCGTGCACGATAACGGTCACGCGATCTCCCTTCCAACCTTATAATATATTGTCGTGCCGTGAATCAAGAGGGCCAACTACCTCTTAAAGAGTGTTCCTGCATGCGACATCGATGACGCTTCTATTTCAGCTGCTATCTCTTTTCGATCTTCCTTTTTTCAATTTTTTTCGGCGTTCCGACGTGCTCGCCGCGTTAACGAACGAAATAACTGTTTTTACAACTTTTTTTTTCTTTTCCTTTTTACCCCCTTTACGCGTGTTTGCCCGAAAACGTCCACCCTTCGGCGCAACCCCTCTCCTAGATCCTCGAAAGGAGAGTCAATTTGGAGGTTCGTACGAAGCTCCGTCAACGACGCAACGACGTCAGATCCGATGGTAATGCATTTCGATGGAGTTAAATTGTCCTATCGCAAGTGAAGTGTTTAGATAATAGTCACTCGGCAACGGCGATCGACCAAAAGATTATGGTCGAACATCGTTTCATCGATCGATGGCTCTGCCACGAGAGAAATACCGCGTAACGAACGCGAACGGAGAACCGGTAAAGGTTCTCGTCTATTCGCGATCCAAACTTTTCCCGGTTTTCGAGTATATCGGATGTACGCGGCCGACACGAGTACGATCATATTCTAAAGCTTTAAATTTGAATCCTCAAATCCTTTGAATCCAAAGAAAACCTATGGACAGATCGCACGGATACGTACGTACGTGTGTACCTCTACGGTATATGCGGATGGATGCTAAAAATATGTCGGCTTCGGGAAAGTCAAAAAGTCAATGCCGTACGTAAGTAAAAAGGGCAGCTTGCATTGCTCTAACCGATCATTACCTATAATCACCGCGATGCGTGGTCTCTAGACAAATACGTGGCGTGGTCGAAGAAAGTTAAATATAAGATAAATGGAACGAACTTTTGTCCGAAACATTAGAGAGGAAAAGAAAGAAGAGAAAAAGGAAAGAGAAACAAATATTGTTACCGCGAAGCATATCCGTCTGAAAATAATTAATACGGGAGGAAAGATATATATATATATATATATATATATATATATATATATATATATATATATATTTATAAAGATAGACATCGATTTTGAAAGCACACAACCGTCGCGAAGAATATATCATCGAGCCGATGATAAGAGAGAATACGGAATCGCGTATCGCCGTGAGGCTTCTTCTTACGATGCATTTAAAACTTCTCCTTGGCTAGTCTCTTTGTCCATTCATAATCTTCGCATTCATTCGACGCGACTCCTTTCTAGCGGAATCAGCGAAACAAATTGAAGCATTGTAATATCACGAAATTCTTAACCATTGTTACACCCATTGTATCACCTACTTGGTTTCCACAATGGTGTAATATTCGTTGTAGGAGTCTAGCTATCGATGATTCGCGATACAGGCTTTTCGCACGACGACCAACCAGTTGCAACATTCCGCTCTTTCTCTCTTTAACATAAACAACTTTTCACAATGAATCGTCGTTGTACGCCTAGGTGCATATATGTAGGTACGTATACTCTTAACGTCGCTTTAACCTACATTTTATGAAAGCGCTTTTGAACGCTCCTATGTTTTTAATTACGCCGTTCGAGCGTTCTTCCATCTTCTAAGTCGAAATAATTTCGTTGCGCGTTACCAAAAAGGGGAGTATACTCTTGTCCGTCTTAACGTTTACCAAGCTACAACGCGCCCTAGAATACATATTTCTCGTGAGATATATTTTTCCTTAACCGAGATCCACGTGGTTCGAAAGAGTGAGCATGATGGTGATCCTCCTCAACTGCATAACGCTAGGAATGTACCAGCCTTGCGTGGACGACCAGTGCGTGACGAATAGATGCAAGATATTGCAGGTAAGCACGCAAGATGACGGGTCCACGATCTTAAAACTGACATAATCACGTTATATCGTTATCATTTCGTACATTCTACACATTCATTTACGAGTACCCTTGACGAGTTCGTTCGATATCTCAACGATACGACATCGATTCATTTCTCACATCCTCTGATCCAAGTAATTCATCGCTCGAATGCCGATCGAACCCTTTCGAAGGCGCGAAGAAAGATCAAGGTAATAATCGATCGACGTTTCGAGTCGAATCGAGACTCGAGGTTATCCGCGTGTCCGTCTCCGACGAGGGAGAGAGAGAGAGAGAGAGAGAGAGAGAGAGGGTCCCTAACAAAATTGCTACTCGGAATGGAATAAAGGATGGGTAAGATACAAGGAATACAAACGCAATCCATTGTCGTACGATGCTCGTCGATAATCGAATCTCTCGTCGAGTGGCCTCGATCTATCACGTTGGATATCCTCGATGGACCTTCCCGATCCAAGCTCTACTTCTTCCTACATCAACCGTCGGCCCCTCGTACTCGAGCTTATTCCTTTTCCGAACTTTTTCCCTTTTCTTTTTACAGATGTTCGACGATATAATCTTCGCCTTCTTCTCCTTGGAAATGACGATAAAGATGGTGGCGATGGGTATATACGGTAAAGGGACTTATCTCGCTGACTCCTGGAATAGATTAGACTTCTTTATAGTAGCAGCCGGGTAAGTAACACTTTGTTTTTTCTTATTTTCGAAGTTCTCTCTCTCTTTTCAAGGGGAGTACTTTTAAAGAGGCACGATTTCGCCTCTCCTACCATCTTACACGGTTCTTTTTTTTCTTCTTCTCTTTCTCAACGACTTTGCACGGCCTTGTATTTTGCATTTTCACTTTTCCTTTTTTCTTTGGTCTCGTCACGATTCGTCCAACGATCGGTTATTCCGAACATTAACGTGGAATACGATAATGTTGGCATTATATCACTGTGCGAACGCGATTATACTTCGCATGTTCGAAAATATTGATTAATCTTGATTTTGGCGTACGGCCGGGGAGAAGACTGGTCGGATAGAAAATCTTAATTGAAACGTCGGCTACGCGAAATTGTATAGAAGGACTAGGAAAGATATTTCATTTCCTTTTTCTTTCCTATCTTTTTTTTTTTTTGCGAAACATTTATCTTCGTTCCAATTCGCAGGTGTCGTGGTAAGAAAATTCAATTTCATTCCGATTTACGAGATTTTTTAATGAAATTCGTTGTACGCTCGCGAACCTTTGATCTCGCGCTCGAGCATGTAACAAAGACGCATACGAGCGTTCCCTTTTTTTTCCCCCCTTAAAGTCTAAGTCTCGCTTAATTAGAATAGCGAAGAAAATTTAATTGGACTAGTGAGAAGATCGGTGAATAGAACAAACGTCCACGAGCGATTGTTTCTTCAAATAAAAGAGAATAATAATTTTATTCTTCGAATAAAAGAAAATTGATGTTGGATCGTTTATAAACGACTACTGAAAGTCAATTGGTTGAAAGTTTTCGAAAGTCTAAGCTAACAGCAGTTCGCTTAATATCCATTTTTGGAACTCACGAGGAGCTTTGAAATTCGTCGAGGGTTGGAACGTGCCGATGAATATATGTAATTCGAGGGAAGGAGAGAAAAATGATTTCGGTCGTTTGCAGCGCACTAGAATACTGCCTAAACGTGGAGAACATGAATCTATCGGCGATACGGACGATAAGGGTTCTAAGGCCGTTACGAGCGATCAACAGAATACCGAGTAAGTACGTAAGGCGCGAGGTTCTATCGCGCGTCATCGTCGATAGGCGCGTCTTTCGCTTACTCTCTCTCTCTCTCTCTCTCTCTCTCTCTCTCTTTCCGTGCGAGAGGGTGCGAATAATCTCGGTTTACTCTTGTCATCGATCCGTCCGGGCTTATAGTCGCTTTTACAGGCACGCGTGAAAACGGTCGGACGTTTCGTTAAAAGTCTCTCTCTCTCTCTCTCTCTCTCTCTCTCTCTCTCTCTATCTATCTATCTCTCTTTCTTTGTACACGCGCGTGTTGCTGGTACGTAGCGTTATGTAAACGTAAACAAACAAGCTTCGTTATTTATACGCGATTTTCGCATCATCTCGCAAACAAGCATGCGCGCGTGCAATCGATTCCGACTATAACGACGGCGGGCGACGACGAGGGTTACGAGGACGATGACAACGGCAGCACCAACGACTATATCAATTTGTTTAAATCACTCGTCGTTGGGATCCTTCGTACGAAAAAAAATTATCTTTCTTGTAACGATCGGTTCTAGTTGCCCGTTAAATATTGTATGGAGATGGAGCGTTCGTTCGTTTAAATTGAATGCGTCCTTTAATAATCGTACGAACGATTCGAATCTTTCGATCGGTGAGCGCGCGAAGCGTTTACAGCGCGAAATTTATCGAGGCAATTTAACCGTTCAGAATTTTCCTCCTTGTTATCGAAAGGATTTATGACATTATTACGAAAGAATATTCGTTACGAGAAGATATATAGAAGAGTACGGAGCGCGGAAATAGAATGTATTTCGAAGGTGGGAATTTGGAAGAGAATAAGAGAGAGATGCGTCTATCGAATCCCGAGAAATATATAACTACGTATATACCCATATATTTCCTCCTACTCCAAAGCGATAACGAGCCAATATCTAACGTTTTCTATTCGATCGTCCAACAGGTATGCGAATTCTCGTGATGCTGCTGCTCGACACTCTTCCGATGCTAGGCAACGTCCTCCTCTTGTGCTTCTTCGTATTTTTCATATTCGGCATCGTCGGCGTCCAGCTCTGGGAGGGAATCCTGCGCCAACGTTGCTTCCTCAAGGCTCTTCCCAACGTCAAGTATCCCGAGTAAGTCAAAGTAAAGTCCAAAGTCTGGCCTAAGAGCGAAAAGACGAAGGCGGAGAGAGGGAAACAAAAAGTGAAGAAAGAAAACTCCGCATTTGTCCTTTGGCCAGACTTTTTCGTCGGTTTACTTTTCTTCCTTCTTCTTCTTCTTCTTCTTCTTCTTCTTCTTCTTCTTCCTCTTCCTCTCTCCTTCTCTAATATTCGTTTCGTTCCATATCCATAACCGCACTCTCTCCGACGTTCTTTCTTCCTCCATTTCCATTCGTCGTCGTCGTCGTCATCGTCGTCTTCCTTTCCTAATCTCTTTCTACTTTTTCCTATCCTCTAATCTATTTTATTTCTTGGACTGTTCCATTCACCCACGATTCGATAGAGTAGCGTCTCGAATTTATTGATATTTTCTACTTCGTCCGTCGATTAAGGATTACGATTGAGGAGATAATATAACGATAGAGAGAAGGTTCGCTTAAAGTTTTTCATTATATTATACCAAGTTTCACTCGTATCTTTCTAGTCTTCTATTATTAGAGACGGTCTCTAAAGTTCAATCGTAATCATTAATCAGGAATTTAATGGAATTCCACGATAGATTGGCGTTCTTCCTCGGCGTCTGGGTGCCTTTACCGGGGCGTCTACGAAGGCCGGCGTCTTATCGACGACGTCTACTACGGCGAACGGCATTGATTCTCCGCTTCCGGAGAAAAGACGCCGAACGAAATGCGTCGCGATGTCTCGCGATATATCTCTCTAATGAAATGACTTTGGAGATCCGATCGGGCAGCTTCGTTAGACGCTACGCGCGACCATCGAACTAGAGAATAATTATCTCTCGTCTTTGTTCCTTACAGCGTTTTCGAGTCCGAAAACAATAAGAGGCGACCTGCTTGGCTAGGGGAAACGTTCGATATTCCTTCGACGATATTATCAACGAACGAAACTTCATCGACGATAGAGAGTACGGTCGATTAACGCTATCGGCCACGTTTATCGAAATTTAAAGATTTCATTGAAAACCCAACGTAGTTTCGACGAATGTATTCCCGTTCCTTACGCGACCTTTTTTCATTTTCTTTTCTTTCCCGCGAATTAATATACGTTCCCTTTCCTACATAGAAATTTGCTTTATCTCGATTAATCGCGATGAGATATCGCCTATCCTGATCGAGACCCGTGATTTCACGCTGCTCTTCCTCCGACTCTACTCGTTACTTCCACAGACGCTACTCTTCAAGACAATTCGTACGAGTAGGCGTGGAATTTTTTTTTTCCTCCTCACGAAAGACAATTTGTCTCGCGCGAAACAAATTCGTTCGTACCGAGTTCGCAATTATACGTACAGTTTATAATACATCTTTATTACACACTTACTACCCCTTGTTTCGATCCGTTCGCATGCACTCGAGAGTCTGTATACTATTATACCTCTATATCCGCCTACACATAAATACCTCTATTGTATACTTATAACTATATATTATATACATATTTAAGCATGCACGCGTAGAACGTCGCGTACCGAGGCGTAAAACGTTCTATACGTTCTATACGATTCAACGATTCCGCATCACTTTATTGGATGAAGTATTTTCTTTGCCTCGCATACGATGGCTCCTCGTACTACTCTCCTTTCGCAATAAACTAACTTGCTTCTTTAACGCTTCGCAATTGATGCTTGCCAGTTTGTAATAATTACTTACATAGGTACGACAGGATGATTTTTGACGAACTAACGGATACGATTTCCAAAGTCGTGCGAGAGAGAAGGTAACGAACGACGATATCTTTTAACCCGCTCCTCAAATACAGGATGAACCGTACAAAGCGACTTTACGAATCGTTGCAATTTCCGAAAGAGGCGATTAAAAATGTTCAAGTCTTTTCAAATTTATCCGGTAGCTTCTAGATGCGAGTTAATTATGCTAGGAGAAGAGAAGAAATTTCAAAGCCCACCGAGAAGAGCCCTGTGAGCGTTCGCGTTTGCGGTTCACCCCCCCCCCCCGCCACCTTCCCCGAATATACTTGCATATACCTACATATAATACATTAATACTACGTTAAATATTGCGCATTTACAGCAAACTAAAGTGCATGAGGGAAAGGCTCGAGTTAGTCGCAAAGCTGTCGCTTGTCGAGACTTTCGCGGTTTATATCTCTCGCTAAGCTACTCTGCGCCCATTTTTCTTCTCTCCGAGTCTCTATCTCGCGAGTCTCTTCGTACGAACGCGTTTCGTCTCTCTTTGGTTTTTCTCACGGTAGCGCTGGAAGGTATCTTACGTATGTGTACCGACATATGTATGGGAATATATATATACATATATCATATTAACGCTTCTTCCCTCTCTCTGTTTCCTAATTCGAGTCGATTTATTTATTACGATAGCGTAATCAAAATTGATACGCAAGAGCAAACTCGTTTATATAAAAGCGCGGAGAAGGTAACGTCGCGCGTTAAATTAACGAACGCAACGATTCCGCGATATAACACCATCTACGTATTTTCATAGTTTCTATTCTAACGAGCACTAAGCGGTGTCTGGAAAGCAGCACTCAATGCGAGCCGCAGAAGGGAGGAAGAAGAAGGAGAGAAAAAAAAAATGCACGCGGAGTTCATTAAATCCAAGGTCGTGCCAAATTCAAGCAAGCGCGCTGTGCAAGTGTGTGCCCGCGTTTCGTAGTCTTGCGCGCGCACAAAAACTCATCGATATCGACCAAGTAAAAGAAAACAAATTCGAGCAAGCTCAAAATAATGATAACGTGCGATTATATTATATATCTTTACTAGCGAAACGAGAAATGTCTCAGCGTT
Source organism: Dolichovespula saxonica (assembly GCA_911387935.1). Taxonomy (NCBI): domain Eukaryota; kingdom Metazoa; phylum Arthropoda; class Insecta; order Hymenoptera; family Vespidae; genus Dolichovespula; species Dolichovespula saxonica. Next base: position 220,715 of record OU426999.1, read on the forward strand.
ATCGAGTTAGAGAGTAATAGATATGGTCTTTTCTATTCTGTTCTCGGCACCTTTCAACCCGACCATCCTTTCTACTATTTTTCGTTTCCTTTTCTTCTTTCGTAATTAGAAAGCTAAAAAACCAAAAAAAAAAAAAAATTAAAAACGTAGAAATATAATAAGTATGTAACACTTGGGGAGCAGTGACAGGCTGTTGTTTCGCTGTTGCAGGTTACTCTCGGACGAGTACTCGGTTCGATCACGCATTTAGTAAGCTCTAGTAGAGAACAATGTGCTGTACATATACGCATACACACACTCACACACACACACACACACACACACACATATATATATATTAACTTATGTTGATTATATTACATAAATATGTCATCGAATATACATACGCGCGCATCCATATGTAAATAATTGTACGATAGAAACATACATAGTACATAGATAGATAAAGCGTGTATATATATATATATGTGTGTATATATATACACACACACACATATAATATACACACCTCTCTGTTTCTTCGCAAGAGCGTTTTGCGGCTGTGACTGTAGTGTGTTAATCAAGCATGCTGCCTGACGGACAACGGGCAAACTTCCCGTTTCGGTTCGTGCGTCGTTCACCAAATACATTCGAATTTTCGAATTTTCAAATTTTCGAACGTCGAACGGACAGATAAGACACCGGGAAGCGTATACGTTTATAAATGTACATATATGTATATCGAGGCCGAGTGACGACTCTATGCTCGTTTTGAAAACGACGGACCGATATTTTCTCCATTTTCGTTCGAATGAGATACATATAAACAAAGATTTTACGCACGGCAAAAGTAATTAGGAGAGTTCGAATCATTGTATTTAGTACGCGAATTTTGTTGAATCGCGCGACGTAACGTTAGTAGAATCGTTCGGGTTTTATATAATTATTTCCAATTTTTGTCAAAATTCTTTTTTTCAAAAAACAAAGCAACGAAACGGAAAAACTAGGTTAACATCGCTATGCCATCGATCAGAATGATATTCGTTCGAACGATCGTTGCGCGAGATATTTTAAAGCGAAAATAGTATTTTTTTTTTTTCCTTAAGCCGGTCCTTGACCTAGCGTAACTTATCGTAGTCCGACTAATGGTCGAGTCTCCGTTAGGACGAGGCGCGCATCGCTTCTTTATTTCGGTCTTCGTACGGTTCTATGTAATAACGCGGCACGCGGATTACGATCTCTGACGTTCGTAGGAAGAAAGGACGAGATTCTGAGCGGATCCGCTCGTGAATCGATCGTCGCTCTTGTCCATTTGGAAAGAAATAAAGAAAAAAAAAAAAAAAAAAAAAAAAACGGATCGTTCCTTTCGTTCTTTCAATTCTCTCCTTTCGATCGCCGAGTCGATACGACGAATGCCTCCGACAGGTTTTTCGATGCACGAGTCGATGTGTTCTACTTCTTTTCTCTCGATTTATATATCTATATCTACATTTGCATCTACATCTACATCTATATCTATATCTATACCTATATCTATATCTATATCTATATCTATATCTATCTATATCTATATCTATATCTATATCTATATCTATATCTATATTTTCATGAAATATATTTTTCTTGATCTATGAAAATCTAAAGGAACGTTCGACGCTCATCGCATACTTTGTCCCTCGTATCATGCTACTTTGTGTTCTCTTCCTATCTGCGACTATAAGAAAGATATTTAAGCTACGAACGTTCGTTGATTAATTCTGTATGAGCGTGACACACATACACCTACACACATTTTTGTATTCAACCGTATATGTCGACTCTTCTCTTTGTACGTCTCCGATTGATCTATTTATATATACACATATACATAGATATATATATATATATATATATATATATATATATATATATATATATATATACGGCTTAATACATTGTTTGTTTCTCTGTGCATCCCCCTTTCTCGATCTAATCGATGTAACGTCTATCTTCTTTCATCTTTTATGCGTGTTCTCTTCTTCATCGGGATAATCTTTTTCTACCGACTTCGTATCGATCCCGAGTCATTCTCTACTCTCTATCGCAAGATCGTCTAGACTTACTTTCCGTTTACTTGGTCGTTTCGCGCTCTCGCTTATGCTCGAGTATTAAAATGTAGAATAACGACGGGTCGTTAACTCCGTTATTTGTCGCGTTGACTATCGAACGATCAACCAGACGATATTCTCGTTAAATTCGAATGCTTTTTTCTTTTCTTTTTCTCTTTTCCCTTGTATTAATACGCGCAGTCACGTTCGAACGATTCGGGATTACGTTCGTAATGGCGGATTAATTTCAACGTGGAAGTCGTTTTTTTCCCATCTCTTATCTCGAGATTCGATCGTCGTCAAAGGTCATTAAGGATTTAACGAGATGACAGAACGAGGACGAAAATATGAACTGTATGGGTTCGCAAGGACCGAAAGAACGAGGTTGACGATTATGCCGAGCGGATTTTAGATTTTTCTGAAGCTGGCTCGAAGGAGAAAAAGCCATCGAAATAGTACGTTTCCTTTGTCCATGTTTTGACAATTATCCAAGATATATTATTTTCAATTAGCTTGAGTGCGAGAGGGAGAGAGAACGTAGTCGAAGCGATTAGCAGACTACTCGCGAGTCGGAGCTCCATCGAGTATCGATGATCGTTTAGAGTCGACGACGGGGGCTTTCGCGTTGAAAGTAAACGGGGTAGGAAACTCTGGCGGCTTTCCTCGAGACGACGGTACTGCTCGGTATTGCTCGGTATTGCTCGGTATTGCTCGGTATTGCTCGATAAGAGCGCTCAAAGATATTTAACAACTATTCTCCGATGACTAGGAGACCTTTCGAAGCAACAGGCTCTATGACGTAGCGATTTCAGACGAAGAACGTCGTCTCGGAAGGTGTTCTTTCCGACGGTCGATCGACCAAAGGACGAACGATATTTATTTCGTGGGCGAGAAAAAATACCCAAGTTTTTTCTTTCTTTTGACCTTTTCCCCTCTCGGTTAAAAGCACGCGTACGTAGACACGTATACCTATACGTTATAGTTCCTTCCTACAAATTATCGCGAGCAGTACCGTCTTATAATAGCTTACTAAAAATAACGAAACACGTATTAACCGGATTCGCGATCACGGAAAGCAGCCGAAACGAAAGAAAGGCCGCCGGGAAAAATAAACGTTTCCATTAGCTCGTCTTTTTCGAGTGAAAGTTAGAGTGGAACCGAATCGAATCGAATCGAACCGAACCAAACCGTCAATGTCAGTTTCGTTTCGAACGTTAAGCCATCTTCGAACTTGAAATATAAAGATCGACGTTCGTTTCATCGAGCTATCGTCCGATAGCGTAGGTAATAGAATCGAAGCGTGAAATTTGTAAGGCTACGAAAGAGAGAGCGATCGCTAATGAAAACTCGGCGATGAGTACGCGAAAGCGGGACGTTTTCTATCCGTTCGAATGAGCCAACGTGAATTTATCGATGCTTACCGGTATTTTGAACAGCTATTTTCGAACGTTTATCGACATCTGACCGCGAGCGTCGCGTCGTTCTCTTCCTCTCTTTCTCCCTTTTTCTTCGACGCTAAAGAAATCCGAAGGAAAAGCTTTTCTTTTTCTCCGGCACTCGCGCGCTCGTTCGTCCGGGTTGCGCAACGCGCGCCATCCGAGATACTCGAATACGAGAGCGCAAATACGCGCTATCGCCAGCCAGAGTAGAATGCGATGTTGTGCGGTTTAAGTCGCGTCGCTGGAGGACGACCTTTTGCTCTCTTTAACTTGAAGGGCTTTCGCGCGGGATGGCACATACGTAACTTTCAATTCGAATCCCTTCGCACTCCAATTATTCTTAACGAGTCTGCCTTTGAGACCGCTCCGATTCGTTTCGTCTTCGTTCTTCTCTCTCTCTCTTTCTCTCTCTCTCTCTCTCCTCTCCCCTCTCCCATCTCCTCGTTCTTCCTTTCTTTCCTTTATGAACAGTGTCATTAGCCACGTCCGCGATCGCAAGGAGAATGGACGCATACGTTTTCTTAACCTTCAAGGGCCGTTATTATTTGTTTACTTAGTACCAAGAAGCAAAGGATGGATAAGAGGGTCGGTTATCAAAACGCGAGGGGGTTGATAAACGAAACGGGCCGAAGATGTCAGTGAATTTTTCATAACCGAAAGATAAGATGCCTGTAAAATGTCGAGAAGAAAAAGGCGGATTAACGCGACGGGTAGATATACCTTATAAAGATGCGAGAGTGTGTAAATATTACCACCAGACCTGCATGCCACGACGATAGAATGAATTTAGTGGTTATTAGACAACGATAGCGGCACGATAAGTCTACCATTAGCTCGCATTATCTCGATTGCAAAGAGAAATTATTTTCCCCATGGAATTTAACCGCGCTCGCGACGATCGCGCTTGGTAGAAATTATCACGGGAATTCTCAAGAAGATTTGCGACCGAAAGTATTTGCATACTTTTTTAGGACGGCTCGCGCGCAAAGTTCACTTTTCTCAACTGGCTTCGATCGTTTATATCGAAATATAATATTCATTACCCAGATAGCAGGTTACGTTATCGTACAAATATTTTATTTCAAACGTTCCTTTCTCGGAATATTCTTACCATAATCGACTAGATTTATAGAAAATTCGTAATCCGTTCGAAATTCTCGGTTCCAGTTTGCTAACTAAATCGGCTACGGTAGAATCAACCTGGCGAGTTGCTAATATCGTTAGTTTCCTTCATAATTAGTTAACTTCGTTTAGTTCTGACTTGCTCTCTCTCTCTCTCTCTTTCGCGCGCGCGCGTTTTCACACGGTGCGCGTACTTTCTCTCATTGGATTTTATTGGGCTCTATAATTATTGATACGAGTTTGTGGAATTTAAATTAAAATACATTTTCACGAATTTTATTTCTACCCGCGTCTTTCGCCCCTCGGTCCGTAGTTATATTCTATCGATAAATACGATCGGATTAACGAATATCAGAGAAATAAATAAATTTGCTAAATTGTTTTCTAGGTTTATGGTAGTTTGTTATGAGAAGAGAAATTATAATGGAATTAGCCTTATAATATGTTAAGTCTTTTTAAAACAACATCACATTTACAAAGGTATAATTTCAAAGTTTGAAACTAGGAAAAAGTTATAACGAACACGCGTTTGAAAGCTTTATGTCCGTGAAACGTAGCCGCTTTTTTTCATCTCGATATAAATGTAGCTTACAGCGAATATTATCTATTTTGCGCTTCGAGGTACTCGAGTATGCCATTTATCTATTTCATCGATGTATTTTGGGAATATTGAAATATCCTTGGAAAGTATCGAGAATACTCATAGAGCGTAATGGTGCTATTTGGGTATTCATTATCGTTTTGTTACGGAAGATAAAGACGGGACGTAAGAAAGAGATAGAAGATGGAAAAGGTTAAAACGATTATGATTAATCGACCTACGCAACGTTAAAATGACACACGATGCGGTTCCGCCCTAAGAGATTATTAATCGACCGTGCCGCACTAATAAAATGTGCTAGTTGGCACACGATGCATAATGCAAGTTCGGAAATGTTAAATTAGATTAAAAGACTCTACGTGCCTCTCTCTCTCTCTCTCTCTCCCTGCCACCGACACACATTTTACTTTCTCGAAAAGGCACGCTATCTGATCTTATTTTGAAATTGATTCGACGAGAAAATATCGTTTACGTATAATACGTTTACGTATAGGAAGGAGAGAAAGAGAGGGATGGATGTCTAGGCGCGTAGAACACCGCTAGTTAGAAACTCACGCTTAAATACGTAACACGAGCTGCAAAAACGGAGCGAGAAGTACGGGTCTTGCATTTTCGCGATAACGCTCGAATACTATCGATTCTATTTTCATTGTTTTCTTTTCTTCGTTGTTTCCTTTTTTCTCTTCTCTCGCATCTCTCGTTTCCTTCCGTTGAACCGTCGCCACCTGTTCTCGCGTGCACCCTATCTCGCGTCGACACACATGCATTTGGCTTAAACTCTTCCGCTACTGACTCGTCTATATGTCGTTTTACATAGGTATGTACTTGCACGTGAGCGCGTGCGTACACATACGTATACGTCTCTGTATGCTATGTATGTATATGTATATATCGCTATATTAAAATATTCTACTTACATAAGTACATGTATATATCTATATGTATATATGTGTATATATATATATGTATGTATATATATATATATATATATATATATATATATATATATATATATATATACACATATGCAACGGCAGACACGCACGAGAGTCCGTTCGATGTGTATGTATATATGTAGGGAAATAAAAGGGATATATGTATATCGGGACACCTTTACACAATTATACGCATAGATGACAGGGTGTAATTGTGACGCATAAACGAAGCATGCAACGAAAGTGCATCCGTGCATTAGTCCGTGCATAAAGCATAAGTTGCACACGCAAGCCTTTAGATTCGAAGAGACACCCATGTATGTACTTACCTATTGTACGTACGTATTTTGTACGAGCGAGAGAGCGTGGCTGAAAGTCGATCGATTTAATTCCGATCCTCCTTGATTTTCCAGCGACCTGGAGAAGTACTTCGAGTATCAGGGTCAGGACTACATTTGTTCGCGTCCCGACGACAGCGGTATGCACTCTTGCAGCAACTTGCCGCCGTTAAAGTTTGGCAAGTATTTTCCTCGACACATTTTCGAGCCGTTTCCCATTATCTCCATGCGAATACCTATATCACAACTAGCGAATTAGAATCACAACTTTACGTTTTAACCTATTCGATATATACTTTTTTCGAACGTCATTAAATCGTTTAATCCGTTGTTTCGTTTACGAGGGGAAAATCTTGTATTCCGCGGCAGATTCCGAGAACGAACGAATCAAATTTTCCTCTCGTAATCGAGACGGCATTTTTCATTTTTCCTTTGTTTTTCTTTTTTTTTCATTTTTCCCTACTCTCTCTCTCTCTCTCTCTCTTTTTTCGAACAAATCCCTTTTTTTCTCGTCCCGTCGAAATGACCAATCTCGCGATCGCCACTTTCAAAGCAATTTATATTCCTCGTCGTCGGCGTACGGATCGATCTAGATCGATGCACGACACGTCGTTTATGCACCGTTAGAACTATCGTATTAATTTTCAGGAAATCTGGTCTGCAATAATACAGCTTTACCGAACAACAATACGACGTTTATCAGCAACGACACCTGCGTTAACTGGAATTACTATTATACCGAGTGCAAGGGTCAGGGCAATAATCCTTTTCAAGGGACAATTTCGTTCGATAATATCGGCTTGGCCTGGGTAGCCATATTTCTCGTGAGTGACATCATTCATTTTGATCTAACGAATATCGCGTATGGGTTTGCTCGTAATATCGATCCTATCCATTAACCTCTAGCGTTAATTCTTACAAATTTCTACAATTGACAAAGATTATCCTCGTTACGATACGACTGGATAGGAATGAAAAAGTATAATATAGAAATACCTACGAGCGATTATTGATCACGATCGCTCGATAAAGTTAATCGCGAGCTATCGAAGCGAACGATAGATAGATCGGATAGATGATAACGAACAGAGCCTCTCGCAGGTGATCAGTCTGGAAGGATGGACGGATATAATGTACTACGTGCAGGATGCTCACTCATTTTGGGATTGGATATATTTTGTCCTATTGATCGTCGTAAGTACATAATTCGTTTTAACGCCACACTTTTCCCTCCCCCCCCCGCCCGCCTCTTCTTCTATTCTTTCATCTTATCCTCTTATTTCCGCGCGTTGTCTTATATCTGTCGTACGAACGTATAGTACGTTACTCGATTCGTACTTAAAATCACCTTTCCGATTCTCCTAGATCGGCTCCTTTTTTATGATCAATCTTTGCCTGGTCGTGATAGCGACGCAATTTTCCGAGACGAAGAAACGGGAGATGGAAAGAATGAGATTAGAGCGCGCTCGGTTTCATTCGACTTCGACTCTGGCTTCGTCTACGAATACATCCGAACCAACTACCTGTTACGCCGAAATTGTCAAGTAAGCGCTACGTCAACATACGTAGGTTTAACCTCTTCCTACCGTACGAACGTTCAAAACATTTGTAGAAGAATGAGCGACGACTCGTAAAAAAGGGTCACCCGAACGATCTTTTCTTTTCTTCTTTTACTTTTTTTTCTTTTTTTTTTTTTTTTCGTACCAACGTACGTACGATCGAGTGATTTCATTGAAGCACTATTATTTTTGCTCGAATACTAAACGTGCGCGAGATAAAAAGATTCCTTTTTGTTACGTTTCCAAAACTGCTAGTGGTTTAGGTGACCTGCATTTTAGATATTTCTTTATTATTTGATCGATTTTATCTCTGAAAGTTGGAAAATGATTCGTCATATTCTGCCCACGACCATTTTACTTCGGGTTCATCTTATTTCTCGAATTTTCGCTAGAGTCACGTATCATAATGGAAATCTTCATTAATGTTCATCCGCGTTGATTACGCCTCGGGCTCGAGGGATTTGAATAAGAAAAATATTCTCCTCGCGATATCAGATACATAGCTCATCTTTGGAGAAGAGGTAAAAGAAGACTGATGAAGAGGTACAGATTATGGAAGTACAGAAGGCAGCAGAAACGCGAGCAAAATTTGCTTAAGGAACAACAACAAGGTCAGCCGTTCCGGTCGGCTCCCAGCGGAGCAGGCTCGAACAGAGCAGCAGCCGGTGGTGAGTGTTTCTTATCGATCGCTTACCCTATTGTCTCTCTCCTCTCTCTCTCTCTCTCTCTCTCTCTCTCTGTCTCTCTCTTTCAGTGGAGAGCATTTGCGTTATATCCACTACGTACGCATGGCATACCAACAATCGCGATGTTTTGGACAAATTCGTATTAAAGGAAAAGAAAAAATAAACCGTCATTCTTTTTTTTTTGTTTTATCGAAAAGAAAGGGAAAATACGCGATAATCCGATTATATGGTTTCGAAATGCTCGCTTATTTGAATTTATATCGAATCCGAAATGGTACGAAATTATAACTCGGATACGTGGGTAGGCTTGTGTAAATGTTTCGAATAATAAAGCCGACCAGGGATTGTACGTCGTTAGAATTATTAAGCGTTAAGCAGTAGCTTTAAAGCGCCTTGCAATTTTTCAAGGATGCTTTAATTAGGCCGGCTTACGTTCTTTTATTCGGGGAGCGGAGATTCGCTTAACCGAAGCTTTACTTTCTCGTTTTGTTTCTTTTTTTTTTTTTTTTTTAATTTTTCCGTAATTTCAAATAATCGTTAAATTCGTCTTCGTTCTATGCCAATGATTTCCGATAGTTTTCATCGGGGTAAAAACTCTCTCTCTCTCTCTCTCTCTCTCTCTATCTCTCTCTCTCCTTTAATCGCGATAGACTAGCATTGAGCGACCTCGTTCGTTCTCCGGCAATTTTCAGATAGAAAAATTCATCAGGGAAGGTGCCCCCGACTGTTGGCAGCGTTGGAGTACGCGGAGCAGCAGCAGCAGCAGCAGCAACAACAACAACAACAACAACAACAACAGCAGCAGCAGCAGCAGCAATCGTCCGGGATTTGCGGTAGCGTCGGAGAGTTTGCAACGAATGGTCCGGCCTCCCAGCCTGGAATTACCAGTGGCGTTTCCAGTAACGGGTCTGGTAACGGAAACACGGGTATCGCTCCACGAGCGAGTCCTGAAGTTTCCGAGGCTGAAATGTCGAGCAATTCGTACAATCGGCCAGGATTATATCGCGCCGCCTCCGTCTCCTGTAACGGCAGCGACAATATCATTTCAAATGCGACCGACGTGAGTACCGATCCTTATTTTTACGCTCTTTGCCTCCATCCCTTCTCCATTCCATCGCCACGATATATATATGTATATATATATATACATACACACACCTTTTATTTTTATCTTTTCATTTAGTTTTCTATATCTTTGGTAGATCGACCTAGCTTCGAGCATAAACATTTCTTTGGCAATTTTTTACTAGTACCTATTTTGGAAGCAGTGCTTTGTCGGAATTTCCTCGAGATTACTCGTTTACATAGCCTTAATCATTCTCTTACGCGTTTCTATGAAATTCGAAAGGACGAAAAGACGTTTCCACGATTTTATTCCGTAGCTTGATTGAATTAAAAAATTTTTTAACGAACTCAAGACGTTTCTCGGAAACTTTCGGCGAGAAGAGACTCGCCGAGTTTTCTTTACATATTTAACGGCGCTCATTGACTTAAAACTTTGAGACTGCGTAAAGGATCAAGGAGAGATTTACTAAGTATCATGTATACCGAGTAGTTGAACTTTGGCCAAAGAATAACTTGAAATGGGAAGTAAGAGGAAGATTCGAAGGATTCATTTGGTCTATTTCTCACGCGAATTAGACGAATAACGCGTTGCTGAGCCCACCGTGTACTCACTACCGACGAAGGAGCAGCGTTATGTTCAGCGACGTGGTCTTGCTACACGGTAGCAATAGCGTTGGGAACACGATGCAATCCGGTCCCACGGTCGCTCCTACTGAGCGTAACGTTTGTTCGAGTGAAAAAATGACGCAAACCGGTGACGGCAATGTTTGGTCTAGCCCGCTGTCCGACCATGCACAGGTATATTCTCTCTTGATTTTCCCTAACAACTATATCGTCAAATATATTTTACTTTAGAATAGTACTCGTTTTACTTTTTTTGTCAATTAGATATATTATATCCTTCTTATCTCTTATTTACTTTGAGCAACGATCATGTAGTCTTAGATTCATCTTAGTCGCGCGTAATAGAGTCGTAGTTCGTCGTAGCTCACTTTCCGATCAGCACGATCTCGTATCAACTTTACGTCCTTTCCATTTGTCCCAGATACAAGTGGAATTGGGTACGAAGGAAGCAATGACGTGTCAAGAATTACTGGCACTCAGTGGAGCTCTCAGCGCTGCTTTGCCAACCGGCCAATTGGCGCTCGACTCTTTCCTAAATTCCCTTACGAAAGGTAAGAGAAATGACCTTGCCATTGTAATCCGAGAGTTGGTAAATTAGGAAACGATCGATTAGTTCGGATAAATCGAAATTTTCTATCGCGAGGGTTACCATGGAAAACGAGGGTTACGTAGAATATCATCGCGAAAGTGAATCGGTCTTGATCGAACAGGTATCAAGGATCGGCACATTATTTTGGAGGATCGTGCACAATGGTTGTCTTCCGATTTGGAAAATTGTTCGTGTTGCTGCGACGCTCAAAGCGGGCTCGATCAGTGGCCGGAGAACGGCGAAAGATGGCGAAGGTCCTCGAGAACTCGAAGGTTCTTCAGGACTATCGGAAATCGTTGCATCAGCGGATTACGTTGCATAAGACGTTGGATCAAGAAGCTCGTCGAACACAAATATTTTCAACAGGGTATACTCTTGGCGATTCTCATAAACACACTGAGCATGGGTATCGAGTATCACAATCAGGTGGGTCTACGTTTTCTCCAATTAATCGCGTTTACATATTTTATATTCGTTTCTTGTGATGTTACGACGAGACGGATATATGTTATACGTCGTCGTATGACACCGATCGATCGTTCCTAATCCGTTCATTTCTAAAGAGAGCTCGGAAAATTTGTATTATCCTTCGAATTTTATTTTCCTTTACGATCGTTCCTTCTTGACTCCCAGAGAGAAACGATCCTGGTGTGTACGTAATTACATGGCAGTAATTACGAAGCGATTAGATCCACTTTACGGCGGCTGCCGCGATCGATGATTAATTTGGAAACGTTCCCCGCCTTAATCACCCGGGGCTCG
>OU426999.1:237500-377500 GCA_911387935.1 Dolichovespula saxonica
TCTCTCTCTCCCTCCTTTCCTCCCATCCACCCTCTCCCACCCCTCTCTCTTTCACTTTCTCCGTCTCTTCATATTTCTATACTATATGGATAAACAAGTACATTGCACGTTTCGTTGTGTTGTAGTATTCTCGGGATGAACCTGTTTGGTTGCAAATTCTGTGAAACGATGAAAGGCAGCTCTGACGTCGAGTGTGATAGGAAAAACTTTGACTCGTTACTCTGGGCTATTGTGACGGTGTTTCAGGTACCTACAAAAGGATACTTTCCCACGTATCTCTCAAGGGCTTTCTATCTCTCTCTCTCTCTCTCTCTCTCTCTCTCTCTCTCATATTTTCATTCTATCCGTTTCTCTATTTCTCTTTCCCCTTCTATTTCTATCTTTTTCTCTTTTACTGTCCCTCTCTCTCTCTCTCTCTCTCTCTCTCTCTCTCTCTGTCACATACAGACACACGCATAGACACATCCGTATGGGTTGTTATTGGTACTATCAACGTTTTACCGTACGCAAGCGTACACACACTTACTTACATGTCGATCACACGTATAGAAATATATGAATGTAAATGACCACTTTGCTTGATCAAAAAAAAAAAAAAAAAACAAAAAAAGAAAAGAATTTAAAAAAGAAAAAAAAAAGGAAAGAAGAAAGTAAGAAAGCTAAGAGAAATCACGAAAATGTAAAGAAAAGAGAGCACATTGCCGCGAGCCTGATTTATGTTCACCGACCAACCACCACACCATTATTATTATTATTTACTATTACTATTACTACTATTACTCTGCTATTACTATTACTACTATACTACTACTACTACTACTATTACTACTACTACTACTACTTTATGATTTCGCGAGAGGGCCCATAAGGTAATGTATAAACATGAGAGATACGCTTTTTTTTCAATAATGGCATGCCAGCCGTTTGATGTCTACCCTCCAAGCTCGATCGATCGATCGATCGATCGATAACGTTTACTCGCGCACGCGTAAGCGCTTATCACGAATCTTTTGGTCTGCGAGCTGACATGAGCTTGAATGCACCTGCCTTTGCGGTTTCGACGTACGCCGCTTTGGCATGCTGCCGTAGCTGACTCGTATATATGTACCTACATATATACGTATATATATGTATGTACGTGCATACGTATACGTTTTTGTATCCGTATAAACGCCTATATGTGTTTTTATATGTGTCGTTTAGACGGATCTATGTTCTTTTTGTAAGCTTTGTTTCTCGGTGGACGGACAAAGTTGGAGACTAGTTTGGTGGAATTAACTTCGATGATTAGTTTGGTAATTTCGTTGTCTATCTAAACGTAAAGACGCTTAACACGCGACGATCCAATTTCTCCGTCCACCCCTTTGTCGTACCTCGTCATTGCTGTGTCGTGAGTGCATTTTTCAGTATACTCCTTAGTCACGCGAACGATTCTACGTCACCCCTTTGCGTTGTTCGCAACGTGAACGGGCGAAGAAAATTTTTCGGGCGTCCTCCGTTACCTTAATGTGCACGACTACCCTACGTCGAGCGTTGACAGTACGAAGAAAGAAGGGGGAAACAAAAGGAAAAGAAAAAAAGAATGTCCTCGTCTTCGGTCGTATATTTTTCTTATTTGGTGCTTTGCATGCGTTTTTTTCATTGTCGTTGTCGTTGTTGTTGTTGTGTTGTTGCTGTTTTTGTTGTTGTTGTTGTTGTTGTTATTGTATTATTGGCGTTTATTCTCAAACGTGTTTTTTCTTTCGCTGTTTTACGATCGCTCGTTTTCTCTCGCTTTTGTCGCGCGCGCTCTCTCTCTCTCTCTCTCTCTTTATCTACCTATATATATATCTTTCTCTCTCTTTCTCTCTCTCTCTCTCTCTCTCTCTCTTTCTCTTTCTCTCTATTTATTTACCTTTTTCTATCTTTCAATATCTTTTCGACACGTATAGTATATCTATGCTATACACTCAATTCATACATATAGATTTTCACGAGGGTATCAACATCCGCTACACTCTAACAGGATCACTAAATTATTCACCCGTAAGTCGAACGAGAATCGAGATACATATATTCACATGCACATATACGTTGTACCAGCGCGTTTTCTTTTCGATCAAGTCGCCGGTGCAGAAAATTTTCGATCGGGCACGATTAGCACCCTTTTGAGAGAGAATCAATAGGGTTAACGACGTTACGATGGACAGAAAAAGGAGTCTTGGCTTCGCGCTATTTCCTACATGTTTTCTTTTTTATAATGTAATCGCTTTCGATTAATCGTACTTACACTGATACTATCCCCTTTCTTAAATTTTTCCATTTCCTATTACTTTCTCTCTCTCTCTCTCTCTCTCTCTCTCTCTCTCTCTCTCACTCTTTATCTATCTGTCTGTCTCTTTCTTTCTCTCTCAAACTACAACTTATCTGAATACTCCCTCTCCCCTGTTTCTCCCTTTTACATTGAATTCGACCGTGCGAGAAAAATCTCCTTCGTAACGTTACATTAACGAGTAAATTGAAGATTTAGGATAATCGGACGCTATCGCGCTCTTCTCTAACGAAACCACCCGACCGTCGTCGTAAATGCCAACGTGCAAACTCTTTAATCACGCGCATCTCGACTTGTACGTATGTTTTTAGGTAAACTCGTAATCAGGATATCCTCTCATCTCTCCCAATGCTCATACGAGACACGCCACTAATCAGAAATATCAAAGTCCCAGTAAAATTAGTAATTAGTGTTTGTCCATTGAAATCTATACAGCTCGCAAAAAAAGATCCATTAAATGATCCGAATCCAATGAATGTTACTTCGTTTATATTTTTACCAATTATATTGCTACAGTATAAATACACAATTATATATAATATGTGTAGTAATACATATACGTTATATTTATATTACGCTTTGTAGCTTGTCGGTGAACGTTCGTCTCGGACATTCCGCAACGGCGGGTGTCTTTTTGTTAAATGTCCCCATTTGCATTTGCCGAGTTCCATCGATTCCTACAAAATCCCTTTTGATATGTACGCGTTAAACGAACGACAAACGCTACGTGTATTTTTAATCGTCGTAAGAAACAAGCACGAGATATTATAATCGTTCTCCCCGATCTACGTGGGAAATTTTCTGTGTTGTCGGTGTTAGATATCGTAAATATATACGTACGAGTTTGAAATTGGTATACTCGTTGGACGATCAGTCGTATACGAGTAACACCTGCGTATTCGTGTGTCCGTTCGGAGCCATGTATTACCCTTATATATAACCTATGTGAAGCAGCTCGACGTTGGCGTATCCTATTGCTTAAACTTTTTTTTATCGTTAGCTCAGCGTCTCTCTGTCTGGTGTAAGAAAATGCGAGACGACCGGTCCGATCGATAAGGTACTCGGACTACTGTCGGTAGACGCGCTCTTTAATGATACCCTCTCGAATCAACGAATCGATTTTACAATCTCGGCCAAATTTTTTTTTCTTTTTTTTTTTTTTTTTTCGTAAATAATTTATGTTTCATTTTATCGATATCACGTACATTTAATTTCCTTAATATCGTCGATCGTTGATTAAAACATAATGCATAACGCGAAGTCGGACCAACGTGGAAACACGTTCGAACGTGATCGCTTCGGAATACGATACGCCAATACGAAGTACCCCTATGTACATTGCGATGTTGAATATACCAATGTTCGGTCATCGTTGATGTTTATACTCGATATATCTATATATGTCGTCGTTAAACGCGACGCCTCGAACTGCATACCGCAATCAAACACCGATATATCAATTGGCAATTTTCTCATTTGTTGCTCGATTTTACTCAGTTTGCACGCTAACGACGAACCTAATACCTATTATGTATACTCGTATTAAATATTATACTCGCTTTCTTACCACACAAATCACAATCACGTTCACGACCCGACACGAAATACATAGACAATTGTTGTAGTTTTATATATATATATTTATATGGATAAACGCATAATACATCGTAATTGAATCTTAAACGCAGACACGTGCTGAATTTGCGGAATGTGACCGTGTCGAGCTTCGCGCGAAATACCTTTTCGCTGTTCGTCCAACGTATCTTGCTTGATATCACTGTCGGCGGAGGGTCTTTGCTCCGTAAAAAATTGCTAATCGATAAAGGTTTGAATTTTTCTCGTCGGTCTTGTTTTTTTTTTTTTTTTTTTTTTTCCTACGAATCTACGATCTGGACGAATGCACGAAAATTATTGTTATCTCGGCTTACAAGATACCGTTACGAGTGTGCTCATACTTTCTAATACTCCGATTCTAATACTCGAAATTTAATTCAGCAGTCTAATTCTGACTAGCGACAACGAGTCGAAACCATTAAAAACTCGTTAAAGATTAACAAAGCTAACGAGACACGGCTAGACGAGAGATTACGCGCTTAACACGCTTACGAACAGTACAATTACTAGACAATACTGATTACGCTTTTATGTTTCGATCTTTGATCCGTAGAGGTATTAGAGGAGAGTATGCTACATACCATCGACGCCGTCGAGATTAACTTTTCTTCAAAAAGTATATTACACGTAGATACATACTATATATATATATATATATATATACATACATATACATATATATATATATATACATACGACGGGGTGGCCCACATATGGTATCGCCAAAGTTTGTTTTAACGTGGGCCACGCTGAATATGTAAGTATTATTTACGTTTCGTTATTATCACGCTTCGTAGTAAGTCTCTAGTTCCTCGAACGAAGGGAAAGAAGGGCCATCGCAAGACAAGAACGGGAAGCAGGAGCAGAGACGCTTCGCGGCACGTCGTCCGAAGAAATTTCAAAAAATCCTTTTTCGCTTCCCCTTGATTCCCCTCTCTCTTCTCTCTCTCTCTCTTGTTGGTTCTTTTTCTGTCTCTTTTACTATCTCTCTCTCTTTCTCTCTTTCTCTCTCTCTCTCTCTCTCTCTCTCTGTCTCTCTCTGTCTACATACTATCCCGATTACCGTCGAATACTGTCACGGTGGTAACTTTAGGCCGGCGGATTGTCTCGGTTGCAGCATCCTAGGAATGTACCTGTTCGGGGGTAAGTTTTGCATGTGGGCGGACCGGAGTCGGCCCTGCACCTGTGCCGAGGTTGTCTCACGGCACCCGATGTGTCGCTGTGATCGCAAACATTTCAACGACATCGTCTGGGCCCTTGTCACGGTCTTTCAGGTATCACCTTTCAAACCCCCAACAATATTTTTCTCTTTTTCTTCTTCTTCTTCATCTTCTTCTTCTTCTTCTTCCCCTGTTGTAATTATACAGATATAAATATATTTATATATACATCTAAAAAAAAAAAAAACAAACAAACTGTATATATACATATATATATATATATATTTATATACACACGAAATACGCCAAACACATGTTAACACGCTTTAAAAACGTGTACGAAAAAATGTATTATTATTATTATTATTATTATTATTATTATTATTATTATTATTATTATTATTATTATTGTCACTGATTAGTTAATACCGATTACTCGTAGTACGTTCATTGATCGCACATTCCGTTTATTCTCGCTTTTCCTCCATTTCTCTTTCTTTTTCTCTTTCTCCGTCTAATTCACTTCTATCCGAGGTTTATCCGCATTTCTCTTTCTCTTGTTTCCCTTTCTACTTTCTCTCTCTCTCTCTCTCTCTCTCTCTCTCTCTCTCTCTCTCTCTCTCTCTCTCTCTTCCTCTTTTATCATACTACTTTGCCTTTTCTGAATTATCTGTTCCCGCGCTAATCGTTTTCATCGATTAATTTCGTCAAAGACCACGAATTTCTCTCATATCGGTCGATAGAGTAAACAATATGTCAAGAGAATAATAATTGTAAGAAACGTAATTTTCTTTTTTTTTTCAAGCATCGCTCGAGTCTCTCTGCGTTTCTCAGGGTCCAATTACGTGCTATTAGACTCACGTTGAAAACAAGAGGATAAAAAGAAAGCCTTCCCTGGTGCTTTTTTTAATCCTTTCGTTTGCACTAAAATTGTTCTCTTCGTCAATGAACACGCCGACTAAACAAAAAAAGAAGGAAATAAAAAGAAAGAAAAAAACAATAATACGTTCGTCCGACCGCACGGAAAAGCTTTTGTATCGTTCTAAGCGAATGAACTACTCGCAAAAAGTTTGAGAAGCTGCCTGAAAACCCACGTACACAGAAAAAAGGGAGGAGAGAGAGAGAGAGAGAGAGAGAGAGAGGGAGGGACTGACGAGCGAACGCGCGCGTACCCGCGGAATTTTCTTTTTTCCACGCACGATGTTTCTAGACGAAAAAAAAAAAAGAAAAACATAATGAAAGAGTACATTTTATTTGGTAGGATGGAAAGAAACATCCGCGAGTTGCATATGAAAAATGCACCCATTCTCATTCCACCTGACGGAGTTAAAACGAATACAAATTTTTGTTTTCTTCTTCCCCTTTTTTTTTTCGAAACTTAACGAACGAATCTCAAAGTTAGAAGGAAACTATCTCGGATTCGAACGCGGAGAAACGCAGAGAAGAGCCGAAGTTAAAAATTTTTCAAATATTTTCAACGCATATCCTCTCGCATTCTCGGTAATATCTGGAAGAAAAAAAGAAAGAGAAAAGAAAAGATAGGGCGAAACAAAGGAGACTCGTTTGTTCTTTTATCGTCTCTCGCGTCAAGAAGGAAAATTTCGTAAGGAAATCGTAAAGAGTGAGACGAAGAATCTATATGGAGGAATACGTTGAACTTGTTAGAGCAAAGGAACGGTGTGGTGTATAAGGTAAGTGTATGATATACGGAATGCGCAAGAAACGGGCAATCTAAAAATGGAACAAAGAGAGGTGGCTTTGGTTGCACGACGGTGGTGTGGTTACAGCGGATGAGGAGGAGGAGGAGGAGGAGGAGGAGGAAAACGAGGATAAGCGAAATCTCATAAAGAATGTTCGTATATATATATGCATATGGATATAGATATAGATATATACGTGTACGTATGCAGAGAGAAAGAGAGAAATTCGTGGTAGGCGATACGAAAGTACGTACATACGTATACGCTGAAAACGAGACGATATCGATTGGCAATACGTTTTTGTAACCGAGGCTAGATATGGAAATACGGACGTGTCGGGACGGTTCCAAAATTCAACAAATTTCTCCGTCGTCCTTGCCCCCGATCGTCGAAATGACGAATGAGAAGCTTCTCGGAGCATTTCGATGGTACTTTGGCATTCGGGTGCCGGTGATCATCTTCTTCTTTAGATTCCTCCTATCCGTGCTCGGCGAAAAGTCGGTCGTACGATGAAATCGGAACACGCCGTTGGCATATCCCTTACGAGGGATAAAACATTTTAACGAGAAAACATATTAGCTCTCAAGGCCAAGGAGATTTCGTCTTGCCAATCGATATAATGGTCCGATTCGATAGATTTTCGATTCGATATTATTAACGATTTTTAAAACATCCTCCACTGTTTCCCCCTCGGCGAAATAGATATTAACGCAAGAGGATTGGAACGTGGTGCTTTTCAACGGCATGCAAAAAACCTCCCACTGGGCTGCCCTCTACTTTGTCGCCCTGATGACATTTGGAAATTACGTTCTCTTCAACCTACTCGTCGCCATTCTCGTCGAGGGCTTCTCTTCGGAGGTGAGCGAGTATTACCGATCGTCGAATGCGCGAGAGAGAACGTTGATTCGATTTTTAACCGACAACGAGAAAAAAAAAAAAAACAGAAAAAAGAAAAAACAAAACAAACAAAAAGACAAGTCAATGCGTTCCAATTACGAACGTTCGCGATTCTCACCCTTAACATTTAATCGCGATTTTGCGCAGACCTTTCACGATCGATTTGACGAGAAAAGAAAAGCACCGTGAACGTACACACACGTGGCGAGCCCTCGCAAGCGAGGATATTCAACCGTGAGAAGTAGGTAAAGCTATCTAAGGATCGGCCAATGTATTCGTTCTATGCTACCCACGCTCTTACGTCGACGTCGCGTGGCAAAAGTTTACGCTCTCGTGGTAATGCGACGTTACGACGCCATTGGCATCGAAAAACCTTACGTGCGCGCCCTCCTACTTTAAGTCCTTCTATATGGAGATTAATAGACTGGAACCGCTTCGTTATCGCTCTCGAAATTGCACGGTATAATTTTATTTACGTTCGCACGCGAGGAATCACGTGCGAGGCTTCCTAGTTCCGTCATGTCTCATTCCTACAATTTTTCTTCCCGTTGAGAAATCTATCCTACGCGCGGTTAAACGGATTCTTTATAAGGTTAAACGATGGCTTCTTTATCGTCGGGACGCGTTTGCAGAGAAACGAGAGGAGGGAACGAGAGCAAAGAGAGTTGGCCAAGTTGGCAGCGAAGGAGGCAGGAATTGGTAGCGAGGAAGGATCCTCGAGAGTGTCGAGGTCTCACTCGATCACCGACAGCGACACGTATACGCAGGTACGAGACAAACAGAGTCCCCCCTCCCCGTCATGGAGATTACGTCAGGGGAGGTCGTGACCCTTCCCTCGCGTCACGACCTCGCGTCGACCCTCCTCGAAAAAAATCTTTGAATTTAAAAATCCATCCGGGAGGGAGGGTAAAATGGAAACGAACGATCGAGTATTTGACGTATACGTGTGCCCTTAGGAACGGAAGAACTCGTGGCAAAGCGCGGAGGAGCTTAGGAAGTACAAGGACAACAGTTGTCGGGAAAAGCAAAACGGTAGTTGGAGGCATCATCGCATGGACGAGCCAAAGTGCAACATTCAAAAGGAAAACAAGATGATGAGCGCCGCGGTTGGTCAGCCACCGATAATCACACACACGGCCGCCACGCCTCAAGACTCGCCGAACACGACGCTCGACGTTGGTTACAGAGACCTTAATTATCGTGCGGTTTTTCCAGCGGCCGCCCTCTCCTTTGAGTCGATAGACCGGACCGGTGTATGTACTCCGTATCGTATACGCTCTTGGACCCTCTTATGGATTGCGCGAACATGTTCCTGCACGTTTACCCGACTACTACGTCGTCCTCCCGTTCGAGCCCCAAGGCCGATCCTCGTTTCCTACCCAAAGACGCTTTTTATTTTTCCGATCGAGAACGCGCGCGCGTCGCGCGTTCCTATTAGCGCCTATCTGAAATCATCTGTCCGGTTAAACGCATAATTCGTTCCTATTCGAGACCTTAGAATTTACCAACGAACGATATTTTCAGAGTCAATGTAGCATACCGTCTGGATTGTTAAAGTTACCGGACAATGGTAGCAAGTTTTCGACCAACAATTTGATAGCCGGACAATTTCCAAGACGAATAAGCCTCGTTACCGCGGTGGTAAATCCTTCCTCGAGAGAATTCTCAAACTCCAGGTAAATAGGATCGACGGCTCTATTCGTTATAATCGCGATTCATCTTTCTTCCCATTATTACCATTATTACCATGTACGATTCTCTCAGTCCACCGAGAATACAGAGAGGATACTCCTGGCGTTTGTCTCGGCCATCTTTGCGAAGGAAACGTTGGTCCCAAAGCGACGAGGAGCAAGCCAGTCGAACGATCGTTTTGAACAATGGCAGAAGTGCCTTCGGCGGTTCCAATTACACGTAAGTACGAGAGGGGGAGAGAGAGAGAGAGAGAGAGAGAGAGAGAGAGTAAGCTATAAAGCTCCGAATCGATGTCTCGCTAAAGCTTTTATTCCTCCCCGACCCAGGTTTCCGTCGACGTCATTGTCCGCCTCATCGTTGTCCTTCCTTCCGTCCCAATCTCTTCTTCCCTTCCCCTCCCTTCCCTCCCCTAACCTTTTCGTCTCGTCGATTACACGTTCGAGCGATCCCGAATCTACGCCGATACTTTGTTTTCCAGTTTCAACGGTGGTTATTTGCACGGCTCGATAAGAAACGACACGCAATGCGACGCGCCCAATAATCGAACGACCGTCCTAACGAGCAATAATCGCAGCCTCAGCCCAAACAATTCGATCGGAAGCCACGGTTCATCGATGCGCCGTTACACGGCCACGCCTAACCAGGCGAGTATAAAAAAAAAAAAGAAAAAAAAAGAAATAAAGATGTTCCATGTCGATAATCGGATATCGGATCGCGATCCCTTAGCACGGCTCTGTGGGGGGATCAGGTCGATTAACACGTCGATGCGCGTTTTAAACAGATGCGATGGATCGACGAACTCTCGCGAAGGAACTCCTTGAGAGGGTACGAAAACGTTCAAGGTTCGGGGAGAAAGGGTGTGGTGTCGGAGGAGGGGGTGCCATGCTCGACGCCCCGAACGATAAACAATTTATCGATGGAAACCGGAGCACTGCCGAGAATTAAACCTCTTCCGGATCAGGAGGACGATCACTCGCGTACGGACGATCAGACGCCTCCCTCGAACGGCCACGGTAGCGCCAGTAGCGTCGAGAGGATCAAGAAGATATTTATGTTCTTCGAGCCGAAGGGTTGTCTCAAGGAACGCGACGATTACGCGCTATACATATTTTCGCCTAATAACAGGTACGAGGGCCGTTCCCTTTTTCTATATTATAATTTTTTCCTATATCGATCTAACGTCCCGATAACGAGCGAGCGATTCCGTTAGATTTCGAGCTTTCTGCCGTTGGTTCGTCGATCAAAAGTGGTTCGACAACGCGATTCTCTTCTTTATCGGCTTGAACTGCATCACCCTGGCGATGGAGAGACCGAACATACCGTCGCACAGTCGCGAGAGGCTCTTCCTCATGACCGCCAATTACATCTTCACCGCGGTATTTGCCGTCGAGATGTTCATCAAGGTACGTAGCGTCGCGATAGAACGCTCCAATCGACCACTCGAAGAGTAATACGAAGTGATATATGACATTACCTTTGTTTCGTTTCAGGTCGTAGCAACGGGTATGCTTTACGGTTCGGACGCTTACTTCACGTCCGGTTGGAATATCATGGATGGATCCCTGGTCACCATATCTATCGTCGATTTAATGATGTCCCTGATTTCTTCCAGTAGTCCGAGAATATTTGGAATTTTGAGGGTGCGTTTTTTTTCTCGATTCCTCTTTCTTTTTATCGTTTCAATCGGCACGAAAGGAGACACGTTTCGATCGTCGTCAGATGGCTTTTCCCCTGGCGAGTAAAAGCTTTTTTTTATTCGCAGGTATTTCGTTTGTTGAGATCGTTGAGGCCATTGAGAGTGATCAATCGTGCTCCGGGATTAAAGTTGGTCGTACAAACGTTGCTGTCGTCCTTACGACCGATCGGCAACATCGTTCTGATATGTTGCACCTTCTTCGTGATATTCGGAATTTTGGGAGTTCAATTGTTCAAGGGTGCGTTTTATTATTGCGACGGTCCCGATATAAAAAATGTTCGCAATAAAACGGATTGCCTGGCGGATAAGCGAAACGTATGGCTCAACAGGAAATATAATTTCGACGATCTCGGCAAGGCGCTCATGTCTTTGTTCGTTTTGTCGTCGCGAGACGGTTGGGTCAACATCATGTACACCGGATTGGACGCGGTTGGCGTGGATCAACAGGTAACCCCATTTCGATCGATATCCTATCTATCCGTTATATACATCCTATTATCTTTAACGCGTACGACATATCGATATCTTAATCTTGTCGCAGCCGATCGAGAATTATTCGGAATGGCGTTTGCTATACTTTATCGCGTTCATCCTTTTGGTCGGATTCTTCGTCCTGAACATGTTCGTCGGGGTCGTCGTGGAAAACTTTCATAGATGTCGAGAGGAACAAGAGAAGGAGGAACGGGCTAGGAGGGCGGAGAAGAGGGCTCAGCAAATGGAAAAGAAACGACGAAGTTTGTCCAATCGAAATCCTCCCGATCGATACTTTCAACATATTTCTCGTATTTTGGTCGGATAAAGCAACTTTGACTTTGTCTTATTTCAGAAATGCACGAGCCACCGTACTATACGAATTATTCGAAAACGCGGCTCTTCATTCACAACGTCGTAACGTCCAAGTATTTCGATTTGGCCATAGCTGCCGTAATCGGTTTGAACGTCGTAACGATGGCCATGGAGTTTTACATGATGCCGAAGGCACTCACCTACGCCCTCAAGATATTCAATTATTTTTTCACCGCCGTTTTCATCCTGGAGTCGCTCATGAAGTTGTTGGCCCTTGGCATTCATCTTTACCTCAAGGACAAGTACGAGCATTCATATATCTCTTATCGTTGGAAGATTCGTCACCTATCTGTAACTTACGAATCATTTGCGATTCGTAAGATTCTATATCTTTATAAATAAAACTCTTGAATCATAATCTATTCATTAAACTTGCCATCTTTTCTCTCTCTCTCTCTCTCTCTCTCTCTCTCTCTCTCTCTCTCAGTCTCTTTCTGTGTATCTATCTTCTTCTCCTTCTTCCATTCGATTACTCGATTCATCGATCTCATAAAGATCTTTTATCTCTGTAGATGGAACCAATTGGACGTAGGGATCGTTATATTATCAGTAGTCGGCATCGTTTTGGAGGAAGTCGAGTCGAAGATCATACCCATCAATCCGACCATCATTCGCGTTATGCGAGTTCTCCGTATAGCCAGAGGTAAGTCCTCGGGAAGAGAATGGTGTCTACTCGAGGCCGATAAGACCGACGAATTGTTCCTTTATCTGTTTCAGTACTGAAACTTTTAAAAATGGCCAAAGGTATACGCGCCCTCTTAGACACGGTAATGCAGGCGTTACCGCAAGTTGGCAATTTGGGTCTGCTCTTTTTCTTACTGTTCTTTATATTCGCGGCCCTGGGAGTGGAACTATTTGGCCGATTAGGTAGGTCATCTTGTGAAATCTTACTTTTCTCCTTCCTATTCCTTTTTTTTTTTTTTTTTTTTCCTTTCATTCGTCCTACGAATCTATGTTCAAGTATTCCGTAGAGCGTAAGATAATTTGAATCGTAGAGTGCAGCGACGAAACACCTTGCCAAGGCCTCGGCGAGCACGCGCATTTCAGTAACTTTGGTATGGCCTTCCTTACCCTCTTTCGCGTAGCCACCGGTGACAATTGGAACGGCATCATGAAGGATACGCTTAGAGACGACTGCGACGAGGCGACCGATTGCGTGAAAAATTGTTGCGTCAGCACCATCATCGCGCCTATATTTTTCGTCATTTTTGTACTGATGGCGCAATTCGTTCTCGTCAACGTGGTCGTCGCGGTGCTTATGAAACACTTGGAGGAGAGTCACAAGCAGGCACGCGATCTTTGATCCTTTTAAATCGTTATTTCGATTCGAGATCCACCGAACTACCTTTAGCTACAACGATTTACCCGTTTTTAGATGGAAGACGAGTTGGACATGGAAACGCAGCTGGAAAGAGAGCTGGCCGCCGAGCGGGAGGAACTTCTCGAGGTCGAGGAGGAGGAGGACGAGGAGGGTGGCTCGCTCGAAAGACGTAACATCGGGACGGAAGACTTGGACGAGGACGACGAGAGAGAATTCGAGTCGATAATGAGTGCGAGCGAGAAGATACTCGTCAGGCCGGGTCTCGCGAAGGTTCGTTCCTTGCCGGCCAACTTCATTTACAATCCGCCGAAGGAAAAGAGTTCGGATGGTGAGTTCGAACGACTAAAAAAAAAAAAAACAATACGTCACGTGGGTTTATCGGACGATGATTACGGGGATAAGGTTAAAAATCGAATAAACCTTTTCGTCAGATACATCCGTTTCGGTGGCGATCAACGTTAAAGAAAGACGGCGTAGCTCGTGCTTCCGTTCGTATCCAAGACCGTCCAAGTTCAAATCGAAGCGCCGACAGACCTTCCACTCGAGCAACCAACGAAGGTCCTTGCTGCCGATGCACTTCGAAGTCACCGAGGTCTTCGAGAAGCCCGTTTGCAATTTGAGCGTTCCCCGAATCATTCCTCATCGTATTTACGCGATGGAAAGTCAGGAAGGCATTCCTCCGGAGAGCCAGTATCTTCGAGTGAGTTAGATAAGATAAAACGTAGGATCTATAAAATGTAGATAGATCGAGATAGACGCTTAACGCGAATTCGATTCGAAGGTAACGAGCAATAACAAAGAGAACAAGTCGCTCCTTTGCGTGAGCAGACCGACGGCGAGTTCCTCGCCCGTAACGCCTAGCGGGTCTACCTCGACGTTGACCACCGGCGGCCTCAGATATCGTAACGAACGTTACTTGTTACCGACCGCCGAGATCTATCCGTCTAAGGCGTCCTTCGCCCGAAGGATCTCGAGCGACGCTCAATCGCAATCGGAGACGAGTACGAGCAACGCCACGGGAAACGGCACGAGGACGCCGAGCAACGCGACCGAGTGCGCCCCGAGTATTCGCGCCAAGAACGAAGGTGCGAATATCTCTTTCTTTCTTTTTTCTTTCCGATACCCGCATTTTTATTTTCCTTCCCGCCAATAAATATATAAATATATATATATATATATATATATATATATGTATATATATATATATATATATATATATATATATATATATATATATATATATATGTATATTTTAGGAGCTACGGAAAGTGCGAGACCGTCGACGGAGAAGGAAAAACAACGGGCGAGCCAAGCTGAGGAGGAGGATCTCGACGTGCAATCGGTGATCAACGAAAGAAGGCCGTCCAGGCTGAGGAGTGCCACCTCTTCCGGTACGTCGACGACCGGGACGAGCGATCAGTGCGCTCAAATCGTGCGCGTCGAGAGTTTCGCTAACATTTACGCGGCGGAGGAATTACCTGACGAGCCGCCGGACGAAATTTCGGCCTTCGAAAACGTAAGCGAGACCGACACCAGCGGAAGCATCAACGGGAGTGGAACTGTGAGTGGTAGCGACGTTAGTCGTAGCATTAGCGGCCTCGTTCAGGTCGTCGAGTGTACCACGTGTCCTGCGATCAGCACGGACGTTAGAATATACGTCGACGACACGGACTCGATCAGCAGTAGCGGACACTTTGGAAGAACTTTTGCCGACGACGACGACGACGACGACGACGACGACGACGACGAGACACCTGACATCACCATGTCGATATCGGCACCGATCGACGTCGTCGACGAAGAACCGGAAGAAGATATCGTCGAAAAAACGGAAGTCGAGCCATCCTTGCCCGGTCCTTCCGATCCCTCTTAATGACTAAAGTAGCTGCCGTGACCATCGTTGCTATTCCACGACGAGAGGAACTTATTAAATAATCGACGGCGTCGATGACGGGCTCTAAGAAAGACTGTAGTGCATGACAATATAGTCGTTATATTCTAGTCACTTTGCCGCCGTGAACATGCCAAAGAGAAAAGAAAGAATACGGACAGGGGTAGGAGAAGGAACGAAAGATATAAACGCGACGTACTCTTACGGAGTTTTAGAGAATTCCTCGTTCCAGTGGCGACGAGTAGATATAATATAGTAGTAGGGAGATATATGAGAGACAAGATGTTATATTTTCACGTCGATCTCGAAACTCGATTCGAGACATCGAACTCGAATTACTGTCCGAGGCTAAGAACGACGGGGGTTAGAAGTCGCTATTATCGGGACTGCTCGTTCGACTTCTCGACTAATTACTTTCTCTCTCTTATTCCTTCTCTTATTCCTTCCTCGTAATAGTCCAATAAGGGATATTCTTTTATCGAGATCGCGAGTCGGTCATTGTTCATTATTACTTTTCTACGCTGACAAACGTTTCTCCGAAAAAGTTTTGTCTCCTCTCGGCGTTTTATCCCTAACGCGAATGATATTCTCCCAACGTTCTTCACTAAACTTCGAACGAGATACATCACGAGAAGTCGAACGAAAAGTCCGATCGGCCGGATCAATGGCAACTCTATTTTCGTCCTAACGGTCTCGTTAAATTTCGTCGAGCATAATACAAAGCAGGCGACATACGCAACGCGTATGGCGCACTGAAAACCTATGACAATCTCTTATTGCCAGCGGTATCGAAACTCGGTTCCCGCTATGAAGCGTCATGGAAGTCATTCGTAGGAATTGGTAGAGAAGAAGCACGACGTATATAAAGTCAAGTCGAAAAGAAAAGAAAAAAAAAAGAAAAAACAACAAAAAACCAAAAAAGAAAAAAAGAAAGCAAAAAGAAAAACAGAAAATAATAATTTAACAATAATTTAGCGAATTTGTAGGTCTTAGGTAGATTTATCGAGTCTACGCGACAAATTGCAATTTATCGGACCACACTTCCTCGCCTTTCCTTTATCCTCGCGTTGATCGCAGCCAGGAGTTGTAGAAAGAAAGGATTAGATATCGTTAACGCGCGTTTAAGACGATCGCATAATTATATTCTTCGAAACGCGAGTGTATCCTCCTAGGGAAAATTTCTTTCTCTCCTCGTTAGCTTTCTACTCGGTGAAAAATCCAGCGACGTTCGCTCGATGCACGTTCGATCTAGTCCAATGCGTTTAGATAAAAAGTTTATTCGAGTATACATGTACATACGTTCGTACGTACCTTAGATACATAGCGCGTCTCCTGGGGCGATCACGAGTCAAATCGTTCGATCCTCCTCGTTTCGTTCTCTTCGTTTTACTTTTTCTATCCTAGGACGTTCTTCTCGTTAACATCTGTGATATACTTTAATCGTAGTGTATTTCCTATAACGACAGCAGCAAACATCGGCAAGCGAACGGGTAAAACGTTAAAAGATGGCACGGGAGGACGGAAAATTTAGAGAGAGAGAGAGAGACAAGATAGACGCTACGTAGATACAAAAGAAAGGAGAGTGAGAGAGAATAGCTGAATTTTTCGATAGAATGAAAAAAGATTAGAAAACGGAGATGAAAGATCCGATCGAGGAAGAACAAAATGAAAAAAAAAAAAAAAAGAAAGGAATAGAAATCCAACTGTACATACATACATTTATGAATACTCTATACTCTACATTTGGTGCGATTTATTTTGATACTACCGCGTGCGGTATTATTTAAACGATCGTCGGAGTATAAGTCCAAAAAAAAAAAAAAAGAAAGAAATTAAATAAAAACGGGTGGATAAACGAGCAAAGCAAACGTTAAAAAAAAAAAAAGTAATAAATTCTATGCCTTTTAACGAACGTCGACGAACCTTAGTACGACGGTGGTGTTCGCGCTCTGTAGATACGATAAAATCAAAAAGAAGTCCCGGTACGTAGAAGCTACTGCTGGCGATTCCAATCGATTTCCAATCGTCGAAAAATCAACGATCGACCTCGTCTATATTATATTCCGATCAATCGACAATACGCTCTCAATTTCTTCAATTAAAAAGTTTGAAAAATCGATCGGTACCAGCTTTAGATTTGTCTGGCCGGGAAAAAGGATAGAAAGAGAGAGGATGGAGGGAGCCACCCCTCGTGCGACCGGCGAAGGCGTTTGTTGCTAAAATACACACACGTACACGCAAACATAAATCGAAACGATAGAGAGAGAGAGAGAGAGAGAGAGAGAGAGAGAGAGAGAGAGAGAGAGAGAGAGAGAGAGAAACGAGAAAAGCATAGTGAGGATGATCTAGTCAAAGTTAAAAGCGCCGTGCGCCGTAATCGCTTTGGAAAAGTAGTCCGAGTACCCATGTACGTTTCTTAGACCAAAGTTGCGTAGTGCTCCTAATTGGCTATCGAATAATATAGTCCAAGTTTTACCCTGTTCAAAATGTCTGGTGGGTACGCTGACCGACGCGAGCCGCTCTAGTCGTTTTTCAAAAGGTACGCTATAGCCACGACGAAGTCAATTAGCGCGTATTTTCTATGTACAAAAGACAAATTATAGATGAGATAGAAAGAGAAGAGAGATCGTGAGATAGGGTTAAAGAGAAGGAGGAGGAGGAGGAGGAGGAGGAGGAAGAAAAAGAAGAAGAAGAAGAAGAAGAAGAAGGGAACGTCGATAGAAATATCAAAAAATAAATAAGTACACACGCTCGCAGCCGTACCCGAGGTATGCTCTCGGTACATTTCTAAAAGGAAAGGGTGACAAAAAACAAAAAACAAAAAAAGCAAAAAAAAAAGTGAAAGAAAAACAGAAAAAGAAGAAGAAAATGTCTATTATTATTAACCTTGACGGGAGCTTTTCTGAAACGTTTTAACGGGGTTTAATTTTAAGACTCTCGTGTGTATCGATGTTCGTTAGACGATTTGAACAGAGTATGTATTTAGATACTTATATACTCGTGTATATCGAAATGCAGACGATGGTACGAACGCGCGAAGCGTTCCTCTTTTTGCTTCTCGTTTTCCCTTTTTCTTCTTCATCGTTGACCGTGGGAAATAATCGAGTGTCCTTCGACGATTCGCGATCACTCCGCTTAGATCTATATATCTCTATAGAGTGTCATTGAAAGAACGATTGCGGCATCGTCGATCGATTCGTCACCCGTTTAGAAATGACACGTAACTCCGACCGACGCGAATAAGATAGATACATCGCGAGGGTCGAAGGACGTAGAGAGAATTCTTTGCTTCTCGAGCGATCTTTGATTTATTTTCTTTTTTTTTTTTGTTTTTCTAAGAGAAATTTTTTGACGAGAAGAAAGCTAAAACGAAGGATTAGTCCGATCGTTAGGGTTGCGTCTATTAAAGTATTCATCCTCACTCGAGAGAGTCCCACATTTCCTTCTCGCAATACTCGACAAAGACAATCGACGTTTCTCGTGGGAGGCTCGCGTTCGGTGCTCTCCCTCGAGAACGTAAAATAATTAAAGGAAAAAAAAAAGAAAAAAAAAAAAAGAAAAAAAGAAAAAAAAAAAAGAAACAGGTTCGTACCACCGTTGCGTCATCATCGTTTCTCCGGCACCACGACCGAGTCTCGATAGCTCGATAGCGTTATTAGGCGACTGACCTCCGAATTATAGTTATTCTAGTCGCACTGTGGATTAAACGAAAAGAAATCGACATACAATCCGACGGACGGAAAGGGGGAATCGTAAATGTTTTATCGTTAACAAAGGAAAAGAAACATAAAACAAAAAAAAAAATGAAAAAAAAAGAAAGAAAGAAGAAACATAGACAAAGAGAAAAAAGAGAAACGTAACGATGTAAAACTTCTTCGCCACGTGCCTCTCGAGTCTGTTCTTCGCCCGTAGAGAAGGCAGTGCGTAATCGTCGAACTATTAAAGTGTCTAAGCAAAAAAGATTAAGTAAATAAAAAAATAAAAAAATAAAGATAATAAAAAGATTAAAAAAAAAAAAAAAAGAAAATGAAGAAAAAGAAGAAGAAAGAAAGAAAAGTCACCGGTCGTCGTAGGCCGGGAGATATGTCGTGCTATTTTAATTACAGTACAGGTTAAAACAAAATGAAAAAGAAAAAAAAAATTGCGTGTAGTCCTGTAGGGCTGCCAATAAAGAAGCGTCCTTTCTTGTCTGCCTGATTCAATAATAATATACGTATCTATGTATGTGGATAAAAGTTCTCTAGATGTACATACATAAATGCGTATATCAAAGTTATAAATGCCTGAATGCCTGTGCACGCGTGTATGCGATATTTGTGAGCGTTCGCCGTGGGAGGAGAAGGAAGATTCGGCGCGCTTCTTTGGCCTTGGCCTGAATTTCAGAAAAGTGAAGAGGGAGAGAGAGAGAGAGAGAGAGAGAGAGAGAGAGAGAGAGAGAGAGAGAGAGAGAGAGCGAGAGAGCGAGAGAGAAAGAGAGAGAGAGAGAGAGAGAGCGTCTTTGAGCGCGAGTGAGTACGTATCCGTGTGCGTGAGAGAAATACGTGGTATCGAGAGGGTGCGTTAGTTGCGTAGAAGGAAACTAAATATGTACAAATGTAATAAATTAAACGACGATTACGTTGAATCAATCCATTTAGTATTTTTCCATTTTTATATACTTATCAAAATTAATCTCTTTTCGTCTACACGTATTAAGTAGAAACGAAGATATTCCCCTTCGTTCGCGTAGAGTCAAACGGAATATTATTATTATTATTTTTTTCTTTTATTGCCTAAGATTACCGTGAACTCGTATCCTATAAACGCAGGTGTAATCGCGATGGCCATTATTCGAATGTATCTTCACCTCTACGATCTCGTATGCTTTCTTCGCATTATTCTATAAAAGAAAAAAAAAAAAAGAAAAAAGAAAAAAGCAATGACAACAACTTATCGTACGATCGTATTAAAAAACGATCGAAATTTGTTCATTTACTTGGACTTCGAAGTACTGTATGGAAGGGCCGGTATTGTCGTAGGTAAATTCGCCGAAAAGGAAACTATCGGTATCTTCGACGCATTCCAAGCCCTACGATCGATTGAAATAAATCATATAAGAAACGAACTATCGTTCGACGCAAAGAACGACGAAAGTTACGATTTACCCAAACAGAAAATTCCTTGGGAGCAGCCGTAGTCTCGCCGGTTGGTGATATAGAAGGGGAAATGTGCTCGAGGCTAACACCGGATATGTACACTGGTCCTAGTAGTTGTATAACGACGGTGCCACTGGAGCCCTTGAAAGCCCAGCATTCTCCAGGAAGGACACCTGTCTAGTGCATACGAAATCAAGAAGCCGTCACGAGGTAAGAGCGTACACACGACGTGCTACGAGAACGCACACGCATACGCGGAATATTCCGTTTATCTTTACTCGGTCATTTGCCGCGATAGAAATAGAAAAAAATGCCCCGGGGAAAAGTTGTCCGTTCGAGAGAGGGAAATATGCGTTATATATGTATATATACATACGTAATATACATATATATATATACACCTTTTATTAAGCCATGTAGGCGAAGGTCGGCAGCTAATGTAAACAACATATGTTTACATTTCCCTTCTCATATACGACCTTTTATAGGCGGTATTTTCTATCGACGTCATGTAAAACCTAATGGAATCGAGATTTCGTTCCGATAAATATAAGAAAAGAAATAATCGCGGCAACCTGTATAACAGCTCGTGGGGTGTTTTGTTGAATACAAATGGGAATACCAAAAAGAGTCAAACCCGGAGAACCCGCGGTATAGTCCTCGGTATTTCTCGTCGAAAGTATAGAGCCACCTGTTATATAGAAACGGACACTATAGTCAATTTCAAGATTCATTTCTACGTTCGCCTTCTTCGAAGGTTCGATAGGAAGAAAAGAAAAAAAAAAAAAAAGAACCTGAAGTTTCGAGCGCATAATCGGTCATTCCTGTCTTGTCCGCGTCGTAGATTTGCAACTCGCTCCTCACCATCTTTCTCACGCTCTCCGGCGACAAAACTTTGATCATATTCTCCGTATGTATTCCGATCCCTATAGAATGGAAAGCGAGGAGTAACCGAGATAAATGGGGGGGGAAAAAACATTATTTCTATCCTAGTCTCGCGCGCACCTTTCTTACCCTCGGTCACCTCGTCTCTCAATTTAAGAATGGCCTCCGATATCTTTGGTATCGCGAACCCAACCTCCTTCAGCTTGTTTTGCAAATTGTCGCGAGTCTCTAAGACGTTCTTCACTTCCATCTCGTTAAATGTAAAAAGGACGATAAGCATTTTAATGCGCGAGTGCGAGTCGTATGGTATTTAAAATCGAGATTACCGAAAGGGTATTAAGATGTCTTCGTAAGTTTCCCAAGTCAGCCTTGACGACTTTGAAGGACGAACTGGCGGAATACTTGTCACAGATGTGAGACACCGACATTGCTGGATTTCGTCGAAACGAAGATTCGTTGTTATTACCTCGATTATTACCTCGAAAAATTTCCAAATAGCGACGAACGATGATATATACGTACCTAAGAGCGAGGTTATGATACAAAAGGCAAGCGGTTTAACGAATTTGTGGTACCAGGAAGGACGTAGGCAGGGATTCGCGACATTGGCTTGACAATTTCCTCCGTTGACGCAACAATAAGCGTTTCGAACGCTCATCTGATAGGCACCATAATAATAATAAATATTACATAATAAATTATAACGTGACGGGCAAGAAGGTTCGTTGGATGTTTTCAAAGATCGAGCGCAGTCATGGCGTTCGACTTGCGGAGTGATATGAAATATTCTACGAAATAAGGTAGAATCGCTTGATTGAAAACTTTTATAAATTGCTCGAACATAGGTAGACGGAAATAGATACAATTCTTTTTCGGCTATACGCAAAACTATACGTGTGTGTGTATATATATATATATATATATATATATATATACGTGTGTGTGTGTATTATAGTAAGAACAGGACGAGCGAATACACGTATTTCTATGGCTATAGCTATATATACATTATCGCGTATAAACGTAAGGACGCACTTCGACTTTCTTCTCCTGGACGAAATAACGAGGAGACTCGTTCTCAATTCGGATTCTCCAAATGTTTTTCGTAGACGTAATGAAGGAACACTCGTGGCAAGACGGAATTTCGCAGAAGAAAAATATATATCTATGTATAGCGATGCGCGTGGGACGCAACCGGCATCGTTAGAACCGTGCGAATATTTGCGCATTCGTCGTTCGTCTTTTTATCTATGCACGCGCGTGTACGTACGCGTGCTGGAATTACGTAAAATTTGAATTTTAGTCAAGTGTAGATCGACTAAACTAGAGGCGTGCACTCGCACGGCACTAGTTTGCTCTAACGATAAGATACGTGGGGTATGATGCGTAGTATATCGTCGTTACTCGTATCCTTGTCGGTGCTATGGGTTTTTTATCTCGTATTATTCTTCGTCAATTTAGATCCCTCAAGGCCGAGTGTATGCGTACGTTTAACCTACTTTCGAAATCGTAATCTCGATATTGAGTTTGGGCCCTCATTAAGAAACTCTTACCTTCCTCGATATTCTGCAACGTAAGAGATATTTCGAGCGTTTGATTATCGGATTAATCGGCTAATACGTTGAACGTTTAGAAGATATACTCACGTCGACGGCGCAAAGGTTACTGCCTAGCTCGTAAAGGGCAAACGCGCTCACGTGTTGATCGTAAACGTCCTTGTTCGAATTGCGACGTTTCAAACAACTTCTGTAACTTCTTATTGACGCTTGTCTGTCGCCGAGATACGAGTAGGCCGCGCCTTCGATCAAATCGGCCAATCCCACCATCGGCTCTTCCGAACGGTTACCCTTGCAATCTAATAAAATCCGTCGGAGTGCCTCGATCGAGCACGAAGGCATGGCGTTCCAAAGGTACAATAGCTCGTAAACGAGTAATTTGTAATACAAAATCGTGTAACCTCTACCCGTATCCTGATCAACCAATTTCGGAGCTCTTCGTAAGATGAAAAGACCGAGTTGCGTTTCCTTCGTCGTACCGGCGACCAGCTGAATGATCTTTCGATACATCGTCATCAATTCTTCGAACTTACCGTTCGATCCGCAGCAGACTGACGGTTAAAACAAGCGTTTGGGTTTTAAAAGGGGGGGAAAAAAAAAGAAGAAGAAAAAAAATACAAAACTAGGCTACCGTTCGAAACGATAATTACCTGCCGCCAAATACGCGTAGAAACTTTTCGACCACCTCGATTGTTGCTGTAACTGTGTCAAAGATCGATAAGCTTCCTCGTAACTCAAACGAATCAGGTGACACCAGGCAACCTCGTGTAGACACAACAATCTCACTTCTCTTTGGCCGGACGCATCCACGGCTTTGTCGTAAGCCACGAGGGCGGCATTAACGTTCGACTGAAACACACGGACGTTAACTCGCCGATCGACAGCCGGCTTCCTAACGGGCCATTAAAAATTACCTCGAGGCGTTCCACTCGGCCCGCGAAGAAGAGAAAAAGGGCGGAATTTTGAAATTCCGTGCGACATTCCTCGATCAATTGTTTCGCCGCGTTCACGCCGGCCTTCACGTTTGAACCGTCGAGCGCGAAGAATGGTCGCACTATCGTGTGATACCAGAGGAGCGATAAACTGTTAAAAATTATTTACGGATATTTATTATTACTCGCATATGGGTCAACTGCGACGTTTCCGTATTCTCGCGTGCATATATGTACTCACGTAGCCAACGGAGCACGCATGTCCTCGCTGACCCGAGCGTACATAAGCGCCGTGAGTCCGGCACGTCGATCACCCTCGAAGCCCAGAAAATGAATGAGTTTTAACAACGAGGGCGGCAAGAGACTCACGCAAAGCTGATAAATCCCATAGCCAAAGCTCACGGCCGACATCAATCGGGCCACTTCGGTCGGTTCGACGAAGCTGAGAAGGAATGTAATTCGATCGATCGTTACTTTTCTTTCTTTTTTCTTTTTTCTCTCCAACGATTTTCCCTACAATCGCTTCTTCCTCGTTGAGTAGATAGTAGTATTCGTGGTAGTCGTAAAGAAAAAGAAATACTCAAAAAAAAAAAAACAAAAATTCGTAAAACGTGTTCTACGAAAAAGAAACAAAAAGAAAAAAAACAACAACGAAAGACGAAAGTAAGACTGGATAAAGATATGAAATAAAAAATTTAATCGTAGAGTAAAAAGCGAAAGTGTCGAGCATAAAGTAAGTAGACGATCGGGTGTGGTGTGAAAAAGAAGGATAAATTTTGTAAGAAGAAACAACAATTACGGTGTCTGTTGTTCGGACGTGATGCCAGTGATCGAGAAGAACATTGATAGGGAGCTTCGCAGACCTGATGGCGAGGTGATTGGCGTTGAATTGCCGGGCGAAACGTTGTAGGACGGAATCGACCATTCCGAGGAGCCTGGACTATGCGGACTTTGGAGCGAATAACAAGAACCATTGCTCGCTGGCACGCCACAGTTCATCTCGAAATCTGAGAGGGACAAAACAAAAAAAAAACAAAAAAAAAATGAGATTTCAAACGATCGAAAACGATCGATTGGAATTCATTGAAAAGGGGTACTAGCTCGTATTTGACCTTTTCCGAAGGATTAATATGTAACGACGAAGAGCCTGGAAATGGGTCAAAATCGATCTGGTACCGTTATGCGAGTTCCCTCGTTCGAAGCTCATAAATTACTCGGTTTGAAAATAGTTTGTATACCCGATGGCACGGTGCCGAATGTACGCCTATAAAGCTGCAATATTTGCACGTACGCGTGCTGATAAACGCGCCAAGCTTTACGCAGCATCCAACCGCCACGAACGTAACCGGTTAGCTCTTGTTGGAGGAGAGTTAATATCGCTGAGCAAACTTGCGAATCCGCCAGTACTATCTGCCTCTCCAGCTTGTTGACGTATTCCTTCTAACGATACCGATTTATTTACAATGGTATTAGGACGATTAACAAAGTCATTCATTTACTATTTTCTGATACTTACGGAGCTCTCCTCGGCCCTAAATACCCTGTTCTTCATTGATTTCAGCCAGCCAATGTCGTTGGCGCATTCCCTTTCCATGTCTCTCAACAATAGCATGGCTTGTTGAAGTTTATCGTCCTCGAAGCTCATCAATGCATTCTGCAAATGAAATCAGTGCATTCTCCTCGTCGAATGTGACCTGAAACGACACGCTCTCGAAACCGTCGGGTTATTCGTTATCGCTTGACCCACTTAAGACTCACTCCTACTGGTTCTTTGACACGCGAATTTCGATTATTAATCGTAGTTACGAAACTACTATGTTCCTTTATAAAAACACTCTGCAGGCAAGTCTACGTCCGTGTTATTTGAGATAACATAATAATAAAAAAACCGAGCACCGGGTACGTACGTGTGTGTGTGTGTGTATATATATATATATATATATATATACACACACACACACACACACGGACGAACGATAGAGAAGCACCGCGTGCATTGTCTGTCTCTCAGCTAGGCGCGTTAATATAATAAAGCCTTTATCCGTTTATCCGATAAACTTTGGAACGATCAATCTCGAGCAATTTCTCGAGTACAACTAAGGACTTTGAAGAATATGCAATAAGTATAAAAATAAATAAAACTGTCCCACCTTCGAAGTTAATTACGTACCATGAAGAGAACGAAGCAGCGACCGGCTTTAACGTGGAAACTATGAGGGTGCCCGGTGAAAAGTGCCTCGGCTTCCTCCGTTTTGTTGTTCAACAACAAAGATATTCCAGTTCTCGCGACGTTCCATTCCGTCGTTGTTGGTCCTTTGCTCTTGTCAGATGCCATCCTATCTTCCTTTCTTTCTTTTCCTTGTTAGAAAAAGAAGAGGAAAGAGCAGCCCTTATCTACGCTCGCATTCGATCATCGGCCAACGTGATCTTCCTTTTCTGACGTCGAGCACGTGTTCATCGTTCGTGCGAAACATTCCACTGTACTCGATCGAAAATAAAAGGGAATATGTTTTCGTAAAAATCTAGGTGGTATGGTTATGGCCTGGTCTGATCGTACCAGAGAACGATACGCGAGTTGTTTTTTCACTGGCAAAAATGAGAACGAAATGTATAGAACGAACGGTTCTTCCTTACGTTCGCTAGGTTACGCTCGTTGTGTCATCGTCGTCCGTGTAATGGTATTACACGAGTGTACTCGAGGATAAGTATTCGGTTGCAGTTTAAAGATATGCAAAGTCAAGGTGTCAGGGAAAAAGTGTGTCTTCTTTCGATAAGATAAGCTTGATAAATCGTCGTAGATTCGTTTAACCGACTAGCCGATATTTCTTTTTAGTGCCGATAAGATTCCGCTAAATTTTTTTCGCTCGTCGAGCCGACGGGTAAAAAAGAAATATCCTCACCTCCGGAGTATTCCGTCGATTGTATTTTTTTTCTTTTTTTTTTTTTTTCTTTTCTTTTCTTTTCACCAAAAACGGCTTTATAATCGAGTCGTTGAAAGAGCCGGAACCGACGTCGTTAAATCTCTCGTACACCGATTCGTCGATCGAAAGACGATCGAGTTACTTCGATCGTTTCGATGGACCCCACCGAACGAAATCGCAAGAAAGGACGGTCAATTTTCTATAAGACGCGAGGGACGGGCTCTCGCCGTGGCGCGATGGATAAACTAAACTCTCCGAGTGCAGAACTGCTGCCACCACCTTCTCCAGAACTCATATATAGGTGTTTATTGATTTTATCCTAGAAATACTGCGACCTTGACAACACCAACGTGACATGTTTTTACTTTCGGTATTAGTAGTATCGTTGAATATATAATTCAGAATTTTTGATATTCCTTTAAACACGACATGCGAGAACTTTATGAATAATTTAGGAAGAGTGATCGATGATGCATTCGCGTTACTCCTACGTTATGCCCACGTAAAGGGAACGATCGAAATCCTCTGACTTTCGGAATTCCACGAAACTAAAGGGTGCCGTAGCTTTCGAAGAATTCGAATTTATTCGCTGTAGTACCGTGCGACAAAAAACTTCAAAATCGTTATCTCTTGCATCGAAGCAGTATTTTCGCTTGATCTAATAAATTGAAAAATAAATCGTATCACGATCGTCGGTGACCATCGAACATTTTACCAGAAAATAAGCGTTGGCTGATTCTAACTAAAATTCGACGAGCATTTATATTTTCGTAATGTCGTTAACGTTTGTCCGAAAAAATGATACCCTTATTACGAGTAATTCCATTGGAAACGTACGAAGCGCTAATGATGAAAATTTTTCGATGCATATGTATGTGTACACACACACACATGTACATAAATACATACAATATTCTTTAGTTACATTTTAATAAAGTAGTACGTAAGTCGTGACAGACGTATCATCTCGAATCGATCATTATTATTCTATATAAATGAAAACACAAGTGGTACCTCTGCCCACGC
Organism: Dolichovespula saxonica; assembly: GCA_911387935.1. Classification (NCBI taxonomy): domain Eukaryota; kingdom Metazoa; phylum Arthropoda; class Insecta; order Hymenoptera; family Vespidae; genus Dolichovespula; species Dolichovespula saxonica. The sequence continues at coordinate 265,084 of OU426999.1, forward strand.
AATAGGACAATGCTCGAGTATTGTTACAATTCAAATAGTTTTCCTGTATCAGTATAAAATGGTTTCCTAAAGAATTTTTACACTTATTTACAACTTGTCCTATTAATAATAAACTATAATCATAGGAATCGTCATATAAATTCAAATCCTTCGAATTTCTTATCCATTACTTTCGTTTCTGGCATTATAATAGTACCATCTATCGAGAATGCCATAATATACGTTGCCGTTTTCCCCTGGTATTCTTCCGTTTTCAAGGCGACTATGACGGTGTCCTCGGATCCTGGTAGGAACTTGAAACTCGAGAAGCCTCTAACAGGATTTAGTTCACCGATTTCCTTAACCTATAAATCAGATTTATCCTTTTTAAACGAACGCATTACAACTAAACGATTAAAATTTATATAAATATAGCTTAGCTTTGACATTAACCTTAATATCCACAAAGTTTTCATCCGCAGTTAGGAGAACGTTACAACTCATCGTCTCATCCTTGGTTTCGTTGTAGCGTTCTTTGGAACATCTTCTTGGTAGAAAGAACCAACTTTTATGTATGTCGCTCCACGCTCCTGATTCGTGTATCATATAACCTGTAGAAAGGACATACTTTAAAAATTATTTTCTCGCTTTAACGTTAAGACCGATTAGCCTACCTGGAAATTCTATATCGATCGCTTGCCTCAATCTCTTGTAATTTGAAATCCAATTTATGGAGTGAATTTCTCCTCTAGGGGAAACTATTTTGATCCACTGCGGATTATTGTGTTCGTATTCGCCGGAAGGAGTAGTCCATTCTTTTCCCATACTGCCTACGTACAATTGTTCGTCCTTAACCGTCGCCCATTCCGACTTAAATCCTATAAAGCGTAGAGAACGAAGAAACATATAATCCATTCGTCGTATACTTCCACGAAGCATCTTACCTTTCAGATTTTTCCCATTGCCGTCCAATAAGATGACCCAAGGGTAGGCTTGATTATCTTCGATATAATAAATCATCCCGGTTCGGTCGTCGAAGGTTAACAGATGGCCGTCGAAGGTAATCAATTCTGACAATTCCATACCTCTGGCTTTCATGGCCAAGGACGAAGACAAAACGAGAGTCTTGTCGTCCCAGAGTATCGAAAGAAAATTTGTCGACGGATTCCAGAAGAGACTGCCCGTTTTCATAAGACTATACCAAGTATCCTTTTTATCTAAGACTTTGGAGTCGTGATCTAAATCGCTGACTATAGCTATTCTGTAGGTGATACCTTTGGACGTTCTGATAGGCAAAGTAGCTGGATAAGTTTTATTGTATCTATAATAGCGACATTGGGACAAAGGTTGATGGGTGACGGGCGTGCAAATGACGTTTCGGAAAAGGGGATAGACCAACAGGAAGAGCGGAACGCACAATAAAACGCATGTCATGGCTAAAAACTGTCTTTGAACGTAAAAAGTACTATTCGCCACTCGATAAACGTGGGGAGCACGCAAAGCTTGCCTCCAGTCGCGCAAATACGACATCGTTTCCTTATTTCCGTTCTTCATTCGCGATCTTTTCATACACCAAGTTAAAGGAAAGATAATCCACGTCGAGAGCTGTGCGTGCCCGCTTACATATTTTAGAGAGAGAGAAAGAGAGAGTGAGAGAGAGAGAGAGAGAGAGAGAGAGAGAGAGAGAGAGAGAGAGAGAGAAAGAAAGAAAGAAAGAGAGAGAGAGAATGAGGCACTCGAAAACTTAACCTAACAAGTTAACCTTCTCAAAAAGCCATCGATCTACATAACTAACGTGGAACGTAACGTGGCGCCGTTGGATGGATAGCGAATTTTTGACAGCTGACATTTGACGCAACTGTGTCAACTGCGCCTCCCGTATTTCAATTTCTTCGCGAGATAACAAAAGTATGTTGGAAATAAAATATGACATTTTTATCTCGTTAACCTTATACGGCACACGGAGTACGTACGTCGAACGTAAATTATAAGTCTTTCTCGAGTTATGTATCGCTAATCGATCGTATTTATCGTAACGCGAGTATCGCAAACGATAACGCGAGTCGTCGTAATCGTCGTAATCGTCGTCGTCGTCGTCGTCGTCGTCGTCTCGAGATCGACTAAAAAAATCGACGAGTAAAGAGGAAGATGGAAGGAAGGAAGGAAGGAAGGAAGGAAGGAAGGAAGGAAGGAAGGAAGGGAAAAAAAGTGGCTCGTCGATAAACACGAGGGAATAGATGCAAAAGCGTCGATGCGCGTGCACGAGTTCGAGTTGACGCTTTCGTGGGAGGGCGAAGCGAATTGGCTGGGCTAGGGGGACGTTGTTAGGGGGTGGCGGTGGAGGGTTGAAAGAGGGGACGGTGGGTCAGCGAACGAGGGTGGCAAAGGCCTCGTCAGTCGCGTCACGCGTTTTCCATCGGCGACGTCGCTATAATACTATCGGGGACTCGGCGCACACAAAATTACTCGAAATATCAGCGCGAGTTTTATCGATCCGAACTTAGTTATTTTCCTTGGTTTTCGCTTTTCTTCTCGTCTCTCGTCGCGTATCGTTCCTCCTTCGATCGTCGCCCTCGAATTCGGTAAATATACCATAGACGCACGGAGGAAAGAATTTCTTTTTTTTCTAGTAACACGTGACGCTTCTCCCCGTGATCGGTCGAGCACGTCGCGGTAAAACGCGTCTCTTATCGATCGAAATGTGCCGCGCAGCACGTTGCCGCAGTTCTGCATGGCGTCTTCCACCTCCACCCTCGCGATTTTCGATGCTATCGCCATAGAAAACACGAGGATACCGGAATCCAACCGACGACGAGTTAAATACTTTCGAACGCGATACTATCGGCCCGATAAAGCCGATTCGAAAAGAACTTTCTCGATCCTTCTATGATAGCTCGAAATGTCGTTTTTTTTTTTATGAAAAATATATCTTTGAATTCGGATATACGTGGGGATATCGACGAGTCGATTTCGCGGATTTTTCTTCGAGCTCTTTTAGAAAAGACGTACACTCGCGTTTTTATATAACTCCGAGCAATCGTTCCGACAACGATCGATTCGACGCACTTCGATAGGTCGACGATACTCGAAGGAACTACGGACGGCCAATGGAAATCGCCCTTTTTCCCGCCAAAACCGTGCCGTGTTGAAAATCCGATTCTCGGTTCGCGAGTAAGGTGTTGCGCGTGCGCGTACGTAAACCGCTTCAAGATTCTTTCGCGAGTTTAATCGAGGAAATAAATAGGATCGAGCTCCATTGTCCCGAGATCGTGTCGTTAAGATTAACCGTAAGTCCATGCTTCCCGTCGCTTTTCTCCTAAGAAGGAGAAGTCCTCGTATCAGGTGAGCGAAATCATTTCATTACTTGAACGTATATCTAAAAATGTTAAGAGTTGCGACAACTCTACCTAACTTATCGATTCTAGCATCGTTGTCTTCGTTGCGAGCGATAAAAGTTGATCGTTCGATCAAAGAAAATGGGGAAAATCTCGACGTTTCTTACGTCGATCGATTCGTTACTATTGCGTTGCAATCGGTATGTGCCAATCGAGTGAGTTCGCGTAACGACGCGATTAATTTTTTTTTGCCTCGTCGCTTGATTCTTCGAGAAGACGAGTTACGTCGTAAAGCGATTTTCTTTCGTTTTTCCATTTTTCTTTCTTTCTTTCTCTCTTTCTTTTTTCTTTTTCCACGAATCAAAACGGATATCGTAAATCTCTCGCAACGTTTCGTACGAGTTTAGGTCGCGTGCGCGACGCGTCCTCGGGTAACGCTTCGGTGCACCGTAGCCTCGTTTTCTCCATCTCGTTCGGTCTGTTGCGCGCTCGCGCGCGTGTCACGGTTATGGAAGGTTCGCCGTATTCTTACATATATACGCGCGTACGCGTATCTAGTATCTCGGTTATATACAAACTCGGAGGAGAAGGTTTCGTCCATAATAAAAAAAAAAAAAAAAAAAAAAAAGAAGAAAAAAAGAAAAAAGGCGGTTCACGAGCCGTAACATAACGCTCGTACTAGTAGGGTGGCTCGACGTAAGTAGATACAGGCGAGGGTGTTAGGCGAAGCACCTTCCGTAACGATACCTGTCCAACGTTGAACGTTCTTCAAGGTCGACGACCTTAAGACATCTCGGGTGAACGTTCTCTAAGTTTTCTTGCGTCTCCCCTCGGACAGTTTTCTTCGCGACGAGGATAAACAAACAAAATGAGAAATATGCGTAAGTATATAGTTGGACCGCGTCGAAACGATCTTATCGTTTCGTCGGATTATAATACTCGAGCTCAACGACGCGACCGATCCATGTACGTAGGTTAAACGTATATGGGAGCGAACGCATATATATATATATATAGGAGGAAAGTAGACAAAGTCGAACTAGTGCGAAGAAGAGAAAAAAGAGAGGGAGAGACGCGGGTGAAACCGCCGATGGGGTGGAGACGACTACGACTACGACTACGACTACGACTACGACGACATCGAGTCGAGTCGAATCGAGCCGAGTCGAGTCGAGTCGAGTCGACGTCGACGTCGAGGGGTGAGTCTCCGTGGGTCTGCAATGACGTTGCACCGAAATGAAGGGTGCCGAGCGAACGAAAGGAGCAAAGAAAATGGCGCGAAGAGGGGAGACTACTGCGGGATTTAGGAGACTGCGCCGAATGCATTGCGTGTTAGGGCTCTTATCGTTTATCCTCTCTCTCCAACGATTTTATATCCCTCTTTTTCTTTTCCTTATTCCGGATCGCTTCGATTATAGAATCCGTTTCTTAGCGACGGAGTCGAGCGCTATTTCCGACAAAATTATATCGATCCGTTTGATTTCGAAACGAGGCGAGAGAGGTTGAATTTGAAGGGTCTCTCTTCTCTATCGAGACGATTTAAAGTTTTAAGAAAAGTTACTCGACATGCGGGGGGGGAGTGGTATGGCTTTCATCGGTTTCCACCTTCGATCGTCAACGTAATCCTCGGATTTTATCGGTCGAGATATCGGGCGATCGCAAAAAGGACAGACGAACAGAGAGAGAGAGAGAGAGAGAGAGAGAGAGAGAGAGAGTGAGAGAGGAGAGAGGTGGGTAAATAGGCGACGTATCTCTTTCCTTCCCAGACGAGCAGAGTCGATGCATCGCCATGGAAACGGCGCCATCGCACTTACTAGCATAACGCGATGTGCACCCTAGTATATACTAGTAAGTACTTAGTTTGTTTCAAGGGTATTGCTCCAACCAGCCCTAAGAAGAGGACGCGACGGATCGATGTTATCGCGTAAATTGAACACGAGATGATCGAAGAAACGTCCAATTTCTTTTAGGCGGGACTCTTATTAGTTATTACCGTTGTTTCGTTCGCTCTTCGTTCGTTCGTTCGTTCGTTCGTTTCCTTTACTTTTTTTTTTTTTTTTTTTTTATCGTTGTCGTCGAGTATTCTCCAAAGAGTAGAGCGTTCTTGCGTGACGTTTCAGAAAAGAGACGGAAGAGGGAGGAATGAGGAGATTCGGCCGGTGATGTTGTGCCACGCGCGGTAATGTTACTGGCAAGCGGTGCCTCGATACCGACCATCGCCGGTGTCGTCGAGGAAGAGGATTATGCGCGTAGCGAGGCTAACAGCGCGCACTACGATGGATACGTCACCGATCATACCGATCTCGCTTCTGAGATCGATATCGACGAGTCCGAGTATAGGAGGGAACTTCTCAACGACGTAAGCACGCACCGCAACTTTTCTTCTTCTTCTTCTTCTTCTTCTTCTTCTTCTTCTTTACACTTTCGTTATTGTTATTATACGTTACGTATTCGCAAACTTACCTTTATCTTTTATATCGTTCGATCGATTTACGCGGTCTGATAGACCTCTGAGATGTATTCTCGATCGTGAAAGAACGAACCCTGACCCATATAAACCGTCGGGAAATATTCCTTCTTCCTATGGAAAGAGAGGTGGAGAGGGGAGCGAGGCGAGGAGGCAAAAATCCTTCGTTCTTGCATTTTGGCACGTATTCGAGAGTTTGGAATGCCGAGGAAAAAAAAAGGAAATGTTTGCGACAGGTGTCTTCCCAGCCAATTTTTCAGAATCCAGAATGGGATAACTTGGCTTTCTTCTTCCGTGTACGAGCATCGGAACGAACGACCGGATTATCGTTTTCAAAGGCGGATTTCCTTTCAATGAACATTTTTAGGTATAGATACCTCGATATAAAGGGAACCTACCTTCGTACCTTTCGCCCTAACATTCCGTTCGAGACGATTTTCACAGAATGTTCTAGATGCTTTTGCATTGCTCATGTTCGCAAATAAATTCTTATCGGTTTTTATCTTCGTTTCTTCTTTTTTTCTTTTTTTTTCTTCTTTTCAGAAATGGCGGATGCTGTTCGACAAGGTACGACGTTAGACAGGTTGATTTTTGAAAAGACAAATCTCTGAGTAAAAAGAAAAAGAATTAAAATGTGCTATGCCCATTTGTAATTAGTTCGATCCCGAGGGTTTCGGAGAGATACCATTGGAGGACTTTCTGGTAGCGTTAAAAAGTACCGAGTGGAAGGCGGAAATACCGGCCAACAAGAGAGATATCCTACTAGCGAGGGCAAAAGAATCGAAGGTCGACGCGATTACCTTTCAGGATTTTGTCAATGTGGTGAGTATTCTACTCTTCTTTTTTTTTTTTCTTTTTTTTTTTGGTCGAAACATCCATCATCATTTTTTAGTTTCGATTCGTAGATCGCAAAATTTACGATAGGAACGATTTGCAAAAAAAAAAAAAAAAAGAAATAGTCTTGAAAAAGTTAAATCGCGGACTAATGAACGAGTCGATTTTGGGAACGATAAATGTTGAAAACTACGATATCAATTATACGATTTTACTTCGGAAGGTTGTGGTAAGCTAGAAAGCGATGAATTATCCCAAGAGCAATGGCGTTATTGCGGCGTAGACGGTGCTGCTGCCTGCTCGACCATTCGAGAAAGTTATTTCGGGACTCTGCTGGCTCGGTACTCGACTGACCTAAGCCAAATCCTTCCTTATCGATGTCTCGTGATATCCGTGTTACGTTTACCGTACGTAAACGTTACCATGATCGCTCTCCGTTCGTCGACGAGCTTACTGAGCTAATTTGACCAAAATTATTTTCCAACAGGTTTGACGGTTTATCGAAATTTACTTTGGGATCGGCGATACGTCGAAATCGTATTATTAGGCACCGACACGAGCGCTGCGCGTTTTAATCACGATTCACGACGATCAACGTTTAACTACCGTATCGTTATTCTCGGCATATCGAGCATCTGCCCGAAAAGATCTACGAACTTCGAGGAGAGTCGTCGAAAAGGGGAAATCGTCGATTTTGTAAAAAGGGACCGATCGAAGTGGTCTTCTCGTAGCGGTTAAATGGACCGACTGTAACGTCGGTTGCCTCCGGAGTTTTCCTTTGTTCGTCTATTTGTAAACTAGGAAAGTACCGGTGTTAGCAGCGAGGCTAAAGAGGAGCGGGGTTAAGGGTATGGCTTGTTCGTCGTCTAAGACGAGCCACGACAATGGTTTTTCGAAAACGAGGGCAGAAACTCGAAGATAAATATCGAGAAAATGATAATCTCGTCGTTCGGGAACGCGATGCGGCGACGGGAGACGAGACCCATTGTCCGAATTCAAAACTCGCTGACAAGTTTTTCTTTACCCCCCCCCCCACGGCCCTCCCCGTTGCCCATAGAATTTCTCCTCGTTGAACGGAAACGACGTTCGAGTGGCGGAAAATCGAGAAACGATCCGCAATCGCGAGTTAAACGAAGCGCGAAGAAAGGGAAAGGGAGCGGGGAGACCCTTCCGATGACGTTTCGCTTAATTGACGATGCAAGAGCGGCTAGTCGGTTTACCTTCCGCATTATATCCTCGCGACGGAGAGAGAGAGAGAGAGAGTGAGAGAGAGAGAGAGAGAGAGAGAGAGAGGAGGGTGGCATCCTTTTTGAATGAAATCCGATCGCTTCGATTCCTCCGCTCGTTCGTGTCTATGCGAGACTAGGGCGAATACTCGTCCGCTTACTTCCAACGTTAGTCGCGTTGGTCGCTTAGGAGAAACGTAATTCGGTTTAGCGATATTTCGGGAACGCTAAAATATCGTCGGGAATTCTCCAAATACCTGTTAGATCTTTCTTCGGACTTTCTTTTTAGTTTTTTTTTCTCCCGTGTCTCCTTTTCCCATTCTTCCTTCTCGATGGAGAACCCAACTTGTCAAAGGCTGATCCGTTTATCTGTTTTTCTCGGGCCGCTCGGTTTTACGGGCAAAAGATGAAATCCACTTGGAGATTATCGTCGAATCTCTGACGGCTTTGCAAATGCTTCGAACCAAAGGGGAAAGACGTAGAGAAGTAGTTGAGAAGAAGAAGAAGAAGAAGAAGAAGAGGAAGAGGAAGAGGAAGAAGAAACCGTTGAAATCCTTTTCCAAAAGCAAACACGATCTTCTTACGCTGGACGAAAGAGTATATACTCTACCATCGCGTTTCGATTTCGCGCTCGCTACCTTTCCCATTCGTCCTTCCTTACTCGATCGGATAGCCTCGTGGTAATGCGGGCGTAACCACGAGAAGCAAGAAACTTTTTACGAGCTACTCAAAGCTCGTCGTTTATTCTTACGATTTCTCTAACGTATAATTGCTCTCTGGCCCGGTCCTGCGATCGAACGGAACAGAAGATGAGGAGGGGAAGAAGACAGAGAAGCGAAAAAAGAATTTCCTTTCCTTGGCCTAATTTCGTCTCGCTCCAAAGTTTTCCTTCGTTAACGTTGCTTGCGATGGATATCTCGTCGAACGATCGAAATTACCCTTCCGTGATTTTCTTAGCGATTGGTGTTACAGAACGATGCCCTTGTCGACGATCTATAAAAAAGACAAAAGGAACGATCGATGGAAATGATGACGGATAAACGTTACGATCGTATCGCGCGGATAGGAAAATCGTATCACCCTGCTTTTTTTTTCTTCTTCCTTTCGCGATAATTACTTCCTCGTCCGCAGATCGACCATACAAAGGATAGATATTTCTTTCTTTTTGGTCTTTCGACGGTGTTACCGGCTCGTTGAAAATTTTCATCTATTACCGGGCGCGAGCCGGTGTTCAATAATTGGATTAACGCCGCAGGTGGTTGAAGGTAGATGCAATTATTCAAGAGAAACCAGAGAGTGTGTGTGAGAGAGAGAGAGAGAGAGAGAGAGAGCAACTGCAATCGCGCGTTCTCTCTAACTGTAACATGATTTACGGGCGAACGAGGGTAACCTGGATTTCCTCGTAGCCGCGATTCGTAGCACCTTACACCCTTCTGCATAGCTATTATCTCGTCGCGATAACGTATAAAACGGTAATCTCGTTTATCACGCTTCCTGGTCGTACGTGCGCACTTTTGATTCCGTTTAAGTCATCGAAATAGAACGACGGATCACGACTTACGCATGTTACAAATGGAACGTCGGCGGTGTTCTCGCGAAGCTAGTCGAGGAAGATAGATAGCTCGATATCCTTAATAGAAACGTTCTCGCGAGGTGAAGGTCCTTTTAGAGAAATTTCTCTGTTAATTTTTAACGAGCGAAAAAGGCGGAGAGATCTGGAAAGAGATATATGAACGACGTGTGTGTGATCTCTGTGTGTGTGTGTGTGTGTGTGCAGGAGATCGAAAGGAAGGAGAACGGCGAAGGTCCCTTCGGCGCATCGTACACGACGATTAGCAATTAGCACGGGTCCAGAGGGATGGAGGGGGTGTGGTCAGTCCGTGATGTTTGCACAGGCCGCGGAAGCCGAGGATTAGAGGGAAGGAGACGTTAAAGAGGAAGGAAGGAAGGAAGGAAGGAATCGACCGCGCGCACGTTGCCCTGGCGCTTAGCTGGTCATCCTTTTCTCTCTCTCTCTCTCTCTCTCTCTCTCTCTCTCTCTCTCTCTATCGTTTCGTCGGCATTCGAGAAATAAAGCCGACCAGGCGATTCTCGCGCGCGATCGCGGTGGTCCACGGGCCGATCCTTTTTTCTTCTCGCTTCTCTCTCTCTCTCTCTCTCTCTCCTCGATACCGTTAAAGGTCATTTTTCCTCTCCGTCTCTCTCGCTTTTGGACCACCTTTGTCGTCCGTTCTCTCCTCTATGTTCCTTCCCAGATATCAATTATGTCTCCGTGGGCCGCACGTAGGACCCACCGGCGTGTGTCTCACCTTCACGAAAAGGGACCGAGCGAATGAGAGAGTAATAGAGAGTGAGAGAGATGGGGCGGGTGGGGTGGGAGGGGAGGAGGGAGGGAGGATGGGGGACGAGAGTGCCTCGTTATCCCTCGCCGTGGGCGTCGAAATCTCTGTGTAAGGTCTCTCAGGAGCTACAAAGTGCAATTTAAGGAAATTCTCTCTCTTCTCTCTCTCTCTCTCTCTCTCTCTCTCTCTCTCTTTCTCGTTCTATCTTTCTTCTGCCACTTCTCGTTACTACCTTCCCTCGTTTCTTTCTCTTGTTCCTTCGCGCCAACGATAAATCCCATTCCCCCTTTGCCTAGTCGTCGACGGATCCATTCGCTTTGCACTCTTGTCTTTGTGCGCGTAGACCGCTTTTATGCTTTCCAACTCTTTATCTCCTTTTTCGAGCAGAGAAACATAACTTTACAGTAGCAAAAGATATCTTCTACGATTCGAAATATTTATTGATAATAACGTAAAAGTAATTTCACAAGATGCGAATGTTCTCGCGAGTGGACAAACTTTGCTTCACGGTACATCTTTTTTTTTTTTTTTTTCTTCGTAAAGGGCTCGCGTTGATACTCTCGAGAAAGATACACCCCGTTCGTGTTCGAACGGAAACAAAAGTACGTTGGAACGAATCGAGAAACTGGTCTTAAATAAAATTTCGATACTCGACGATTTTGCCGTGGTTGCTTCGTGGTCGATTTTTATCATCCTTCTCTCTCTCTCTCAAACTTTTCTCCTCTCTTTTTTCTTTTTTTTTTCTTTTTTACCGAATGACAGAAAAGGAGTTGCAGCTCTAAGGCTGTTATGCGTGACTCATAATATTGGATCCGAAAGTCTGGACCGAATAACGTGAAGCGAGGAGCGAACGGGCCCGCGGCCGCGTGTGTCGTGCGTGAGAGCGAGCGCGAAAGGTCCTGGCTGGAACAAGCAAAAGGGCGTCACACTGGCGGCGAATGCAACACCAACGACAGCCAGGATCCCTCGAGGACGAAACAACGCGCCGTCCACACCCACATCGGTTCCTTAAATCTCCATTCCAAAGCGACCATCCTCGTCTTTGCTCTTGTCTCTTTCATCGAAGTAGGCTGGGGGTATCGGTAAATGAGCAATTCATTTTATGCGGAATATTTATGATACTTGGCTCCTTAACTGGAGAAAAAGAAAGTCAACGAAATGAAGAAAGAAAGAAGAGGGAACGGTATAAATTAACGAACGTTCGACGTTAGTTCGAAAGACTGTCGTTGAATTTTTACGAGTCGATAGAGTCTATTATTAGTCATCGACGATCCATCATCCGCTCGGTTTCCGTCACGAACGGGAAGGGTGGGGGAGGGGAAAGAGAGAGAGAGAGAGAGAGAGAGAGAGAGAGAGAGAGATTTATTTCCATGGGAGTAACCGATCGTCCGTCAAAATCCCTGTCAATTTTCGTAAATCGTCGTGGTTCGGTTACGGGGGATAACTCGGGAGGGGAGGGGAAAAGGGACAGGATTAACCTATTAAGGCTAATTTAGTCTAAGCGACCCATTGAAAGCGTTTCTAAATACGTAGGCTTATCGGGTCGCATCGTTCGCCTTCTCTCGGTCGATGATACCCTTAAACGTCTCTTTTGCCGGGTCGAACGCTACCGAGAGATTCTACGGATAAGTTAAGAATTGGTGTCGGAGTAAGGGAGTTTTCTATTCCTCGTCGAAGTTATCGGATTTTCACGGTCACGGATGATATTCGGTCGGACAAATTTCGTTCCTTCGGAACGTACACAAACTTTTCGAGCCATCCGCGAAGAAATACTTAGTCGGAGAATTATCGGTCCTTCGATTGGGTCGTGTCCTTGAGGAGGCGCTTTGCTTTCCCTTTCGCTTATCGTCGAGTCCATCTCGTTCGACGAGGTACGATTCATTTGGAAACGAGACGAGAGTCTAAACGGCTTCTAATTAGGAGAGACACTGGAAATAAAACATGGCCAATCTCGTGAACGTTCGAGATAACGGAGCCTAGTTTAAGAGACGTAGCACTTTCGATGGTCCGAACGGTTAAACGTTATCTTATCCTTTTCTCGTTTTCTTAACGGATCGCGCCTGGGGAACGGAGTTTATCGGTTTTGTGTTTCTCGGAAAAAAAAAAAAAAAAAGGTAAAGGTATTATTTCCTTTACTTGCTCGAACAAGAAGTAAAGTAATGTTTCTCCCGGGTTTAATGGTAAAGGACGCAAAAGTTCTGCCGGTAGAAGGGATAAAAACGTAGGTAGTTAGTTATTGCCAGCCGATGCGTTCGTTGCATTCGAAGAAGTGTCTCCACCTGTTGTGCGAAGGAAGAAGGTGCAAATGCAGTTTATCGCAGCGCCGACTATCGGAAACGATGTAAAAACAAATTCTCGAGGGTGTTTGTCTTTTTTTTTTTTCCTCGCGGTCTTGAGCTTACCCTCGACCTTACCACCCTCGACCTCCTCCGTGACTCCACAGGTGTTCGACCGGTAGTCCTATACTTGCACGCTTTTTCCTACGACACCGAGTCTATTAATCAACCGGCGGTGCTTTAAATTTTCAAAGAGTACGGCTTCCTACCGATAAAGTTTTCCTCGCGATCGTTCCCCCACGGCAATCCGATTCCAAGCCGATTTCAAATCGAGCTCTCCCGATTTTTACGAGAAGAATCTAGAAAGACGTAATTCTCTTTGAAGTTCTCCGCGGGAAGAAGTTCGACACACTCGGAGAGCGGTAATCGTCGCGATAATAAGAACAAAGAAGCGTGGAAGTTGACTCGGCCATCTGTCGTCGAGTTCTCGGGGGCTCGGGCACGGTGCCGGCGCGATGCCGGCGGCTTGCGACAAAACAAGCAGCTCGCCAATTACGACCGCCTGATTTTGAGTCCTCTCTCGACATAATTTGGCTGCTCGCCGAGGACAAAGGCGGCCTCGGTCTCTTCCCTCCACGCCCATCATCGTTAAGCTCCTCTCTCTCTCTCTCTCTCTCTCTCTCGACTCGAGCGAAACGCTCCTTTCTACTGTCTCTATTTGCACTCGGCTTGTCCGTCCGTCCGTCCTCCTCCTCCTCTTCTTTCGTCCTTTCGATGGGCTACCCTTCACGCGCGCTGCTTCCTACCCTCCGTCGGAGACGCGTGCCAATTCTCCTTTCTTACTTCATTTCTGTTTCAACTACTCTCGAAGCTCTTTTTTTTTTCTCTTTCTCCGATCTCGAATGACTCGATCGAATCAGATCGCAGATCCCTCGGTCGGGATGATTTATCGTTTTATCGAATCGTACAAAATCTCCTCGCGAGCGTGGGAGTGATTTCGTGCGTTTCCATTTACACGAACGTAACATCAATTGCGGAATTAGCGATCATTATCTATCGGTGGTGCCGATTGAATACCGATGATAATCATATTGGCACAATGGTCGGTCGAGCGTACTGGACGATCGTTGCATAAATCATGGACGTGGATCGTTAGTGGTACCGCGATTACGCTCGTAGAGCTTTCCGCGTTGATCCATTATCGTTTTACGAAAAAAAAAAGAAGAAGAAAAACGAAAACAAACAAAAAAAGAAAGAAAATGAAAGAGACCCTTTCGAGGGTTCTATCCGATTATTGCGAATAGTGGTCCTTAGTTATCGCTCGTAAACGCTATCGATAACGAGCGATAAATTGCGAGGCAACCTGTAAAGAGAGATAGAATAAGGAAGGAGAGAAGAAAGGGCGCTAACCGTCGGTCGAGAGAAAGCTATGGATCAGAGCCGCAAGCACGGTGCACACTATCGGCGGCGCGTAACAAATTTATTTAGCCTCGTTCTTACATTTTTCTCTAAAGGCTAAAGCTCATCTCGATGCCGGCTCACGTACGGCGCGCCTATCCACGTCGTATTTTCGTCGTCACGATTTTTACGCCTTCCCCTCTTTTCCACCGCCTTTCACCCACCCCCTCCCCTCCCCCAGTCCTACCCTTTCTCTCACTAGCCTTGGAATCCTAGATTCTCGTGAAAAACGCCGTTCACTTCGCGCCAACCGTACGTACCTGTCAGTGTAAATAATAGATTTTCGGCCCGCCCTCAGACACGTCGCCTCGGAGATATCTGCCGCGAGAATGCGTTCGCATTTCTTATGACGATGGCGTCCTGCGCGCGCGTGCGCGTGCGCGCGGACAACCTTGCCAAAGACATCTTCCCCTCCTGATCGGTACGTGCAAAACATTTTAAGTCTCGACGCCATTCTCTCTCTTTCTCTCTCTCTCTCCTCGTTATTTACTAATACTTTCCTTCGAAGGTGCGTTACACAAAGGGCGATAATATAGTGGCAAGGAGCCATTTAATTCGTTCGAAGGTGTAAAATTATCGAGTCGGTGCCGGTTCGGCACGGCAAGGAGCAAGATTATAACAGGGAAGATTTAGAGACCGTAATACGAAGGACAGTAGCAGAGGGGAGGGGCACCGGCACCGAGGCCATTGTGTCGTTAAATAGAGAACGGTCAGAGAAGGAGAGAGAGAGAGAGAGAGAGAAAAACAGGATGCATTGTCGTTGCAGTAAAGTAGTCGTCTAGTCGGCCTTCTTCGCCGGGGCCTAGAAAATCAGTTTAACTTATTCCGAATCACGAGTCGGCCATTATGGGTTTATAGAAAAGTCCGACTAACCGCGCCGTACCCACGAGGACAATCGCATTTGCGGGGGCTAGTTTGTAAATTTATGTTTTTAACGGATCGTCGAATGGACATAGAGTTTTCCTCGGACTAATGTTGAGAGAGAACGAACCATTGAACTCGAGTTTGCTCTATACACGGCATAGCCGTCGTCTTTACTTATGTTCGAGGACGCTTTGCGGACCGACCCTTAACTCCCTCGCTCTCTTCTTTTAGAACTTTACCGTACAACGCACGGACGGACGGACGAACGGTAAACGCGATAGAGATGCGAAAGACGAAGGTAAGAATCGAGAAAGAAGAAAACTCTGCAGCCTAGAGTGGTCATCTCGGTCATAAAGGTGACTGTGAATGGACGGGGTGGGGGGTCGGGGTGGACTCGCTTACGACGAGAGAACAACGACGGGGTCGATTCGATCGGCGGGGGACGAGCGAATCGTGAGAATTACCGGAACGTCGTGCGTGCTCGGTACTCGCTTCCGAGGATTATCGGGGATGCATCCCTGCGGGGTATCTTCCATCTAGATGCATCGTACACGTACATAATGTCGTATACGAAGCCACGTTCACCTGGTACCTGCCGATATCGCACGCGCGCGCGCGCCCGTACGTGTCGTCTCCATATATGCATACATACATATACACGTATAGAAATACGTGCATACATGTGTATCTAGAAGAGATAAAGGCGCGACACCGAATTTTCCTCTCTTTTTTACGATTACTTATTCCGCTCGTACGTCTGCGATTTCTCTCTTCTCTCTCTCTCTCTCTCTCTCTCATTCTTCTTCGTGCCTCGAATGAATTTGCTTATTCGAGGGAGGAGGTAAGATCCTTTCGTATTTCGAGAGAAGCAAGTTTATCGTCGGATTATTTTTCTCTGCTTACTATACTATTACGGTGTAGACTCGTCGTATTTCCAGGCAACGAAAGGTAAGAATCGATCAACGATCAATTATCCTTTCGAAGGAACAGTTTACCACTGCCTCGTTAAGCCACGACGACGAACGGAAGCAATAAACCTCTTCTCTTTGAATCGCCATTAAAACCGCGTTCCCTTTCTTTACCCCTCCGTTCCCCCCGTTGCATTATTAAGAAACAAATCGACTTTCTCTCTCGATGCAATAGGATCACGCGAGATCTCGTGTCTCTTTCTTTGTTTCTAGGTTTGTTTCTTTTCTTTTCTTTTCTTTTCTTTTCTCTTCTCTTCTCTTCTCTTCTTTTCTCTCGTTCTCCGCAAACCTCCGTCGACGATTGCACACCTCGAAATACAATGGCGGATAATTTCGTAGTATCCTCTCTCGATCATGAAACGGCTTCGAAGGAAAGTCAAAGCTATCGGGAATTTCCATACGCTCGTCCATCGTGAAAAATCGACATCCAAGCGACAACTCTTTTGTCGCGCGACGAGCTGCAAACGCCGCGTACGTCCAAGTATACAGCTGCGAATGCCATTTCAATAAGCACTAGCCGACTAGAAAGGATTTTCGTGCTCCTCGTCGAGCGTTCACGTTCTTTGATCGAAAAACACGCCCGGTGGGCCCCCCTCTTCAAAGTGTTCGAAGAATAAATTCTCTCTTTCTCTCTATTTTCCGTTGCTCTATCGGCCTCCATTCTACTCCAACTGCGGGTATTCTCGCAAAAAGCAGCGACCGCAAATCTTCGTCTCTATTCCTCTCACGCTTTCATTTCCCTTTCCCCCCTTTTTTCTCTCTTTTTTTCTTCTTTTTCTTTTTCCTTTTTTCATTTCCCACTTTTGATGGCTCGAGGCCGTCGATTTCGTCGCTTACAAGGGAGGAATCAAAAGTGATACCGCTCTTCCGTCGTGCTATTTATATCTTGACGTGGTTCTATGCTTGGACGTAGTAGACGGCTATGAATTTGAAAAAGGAAAAGGAAAAAGGAAAAAAAAAAAAGGCAACTCGTGTTTGAACGTTGGTTGCGCGGTCCATACCTAAACCTCTGACTTCTTAAAACATTGCGAGACCTAGTCCGCGATGGGAGAATACTTCGATTGCATTGAATTTTTTATTTCGCTCTCGCGTTTCTCTCCTCGCCCGTTTATTGCGCGTTACCGGCTTCCCCTATTATTGGTGCCCTCTCTCTCTCTCTCTCTCTCGCGCGCGCGCGAGCATCCTCTTTCGTTGAATGGGTTTGAAAAACCGGTGAAAAAAGCTGAAAAACGATGGAGCATCGATGAAAGAGAATATCGCCTCGTGGCTGCTGTTTAGTGCGAGAGAGAGAAAGAGACAGATGGACGAACAGTTAGAGGAAAAAAAGAGAGAAAGAGAGTAGCTTCTGAGGCCGCTGCAGCGTGCTCGGATCACTGGGAAAAAGAGTGGATCGGAGGAGCGAGAGAGGAGGACGTAGAATCCCATCTGTCGGCACTTTTGCATCGACATTGGGCGCCTGTTTATATCAAGAGCGTTGGTGGGGGAACGGTAGCCAACGTTATTGCCATATCGGCATATTGGAACGGACCCGAGCCCGCAGCCCGATCAACTTTTATCAGCCTTTTCGACTTGTACGCTCTTTCCTTCTTCCTTTTTCATTGCTTTTCTTTTCTTTTCCTTTCTTTTCTTTTCTTTTTATTTTCTAATGCGGAGTCTTTAAGTAAAATGCCTTGCGCGTGTCACCTACGAACCTGCTCGTCGTTGGCTTCTTCGCTCGTCGCGCCAAGCTACTTTATCATAAGCTTGTTCCAATAATTTCTTTGTCGTTTGGAATATCGATTACAGGAAGTGTATACCCCCGGTGGTGATGGATTTCCTTAAAACATTTCTAATCACTTTGAACATACAAGGAAAGTTTCAAAACAACGCTTCGGATATTATCGAGACACCGAAAGTCTCGAAAGTTTTGCTATATTTAGCCCTTGAAAGTTTCTACCAAAGATGTTAGGAAGACGGTAAGGATAAGTATCGATACTACGTTAAATTAACAAGCGTTTTCGACTTAAATGGATCCATACGTTTATTCGTCGTACAGATAGGAATAAAATGGAAGGAAAAGGTACCGCCGTTCCTCTTGCGCGGGATGCCGATTGAAAATACGATACGATGCCCTTCACGTAAGGGCGAGAGAGGATGAGCGAGCGAGGCGTATCGTGCAAGAATGCTACGACGACCGAGTGTTCGCGATATGGGATGATTACGATCGGTGCGAAAAAAACTGACGCGCCGGCAAAAAGGGTAAGAAAAAAAAAAATATAAGACGGGGAGTCGCTTGCGTACGCAACCCTTGTAGTCCAGGTGGCATGCCTCTAGTTCTCGTTGGTAACGGGATACGGGGGTGGATCGCGCCCGAGGAGCGACGAGCTAGAGCGAAAGGGCGCGTGCTGCTGCAAGGATAAAGAGGGAACGAAAAGTTTGGGTGAAAAGAAGGAGGAGGCAACGCCGTCTGGGTGCGGAGCCAACCTGCCTGCCTGCTTCTTCTTTGCCACTCCTGCCAGATGTTCCATTCTCTCTCTCTCTCTCTCTCTCTCTCTCTCTCTCTCTCTCTCTCTCTCTCCCTTTCTCTTTCTCGCGCACTCTCTCGAGACGGAGAGTATCGAAGGTCTAAGAGTCCGTACTTAGCGTTTTTAAGTTGAACGAGGACGTACTTTTTTCCAAAAGTTTTACCAATTTTTGTCGACGAGAGGATTCTTTTTAAAAGCGATTCGCAATCGTTTCTTACGGGGATGGAAGTGAAAAGAAAGAGAGAGAGAGAGAGAGAGAGAGAGAGAGGGAGAGAGAGAGATGTCGAAAATACGTACAAATTCTTTCGCGTATCTTTCTTCTTAGAACGATCATAGAAAGATGGGGGGAGGGACCGAAGAGGGAATAACGAACGATTAGAAAATTGAAGGAATGTAGTAGAATATTACTTGGCAACTCTTCCTTCCTATCGTTGTTTTCGTTCATCTTATTTGCCTTCGCAAAAGTTTCCAGCCATTCTTTAAAAGCCGTACCTTTTTCATTGAAATTCTTCTTGCGCTTTGAAATTCATCCGAGAATTTCCATCGAATAATATTGTCCTATAAGTTTTGTAAACTCGCATTTTATCCTAGTAAAAGATTTACCGTAAGATTTTTAGACCGAGTCGCATAGAAGAATATACACCTACGCGTGAACGTGTACGTATTTGTTATGGACTGGCCTCCTCCAGATTGGGCCAGGTCGGTACGGGCAGTGGTGCCAACACGGGAGAATTGACGAGGGTCCAATTGGGTGTTTAGAGCTCCATTAGAGATGTCGGTCCAGATACGAAGGGTTGAAGAGGGAAGCCGCCGTGAGGGCTGTCAGGGCAAACCTTTGCCTTTCCGTCCCTTTTTCTCGCGTTTCTATAGCGATTTTTCTAACCGATCGATCCGTACATTTTCGAATTTAAAACCTCCTCGATCTTCCACCTTGCAAAATTCCATTATCCGATTTTTATTTCAACTCGTTATCGCGACGTTACTCGGAATATTCCGAAAAGAAAATGCTTCGAACGGAGGCGAGTAAAAAGGAAAAGGACGTTTAATGAATGACGCGTCGTCATTTTAAAAATCCTTCAATACGAGATTGTTCTTTTTAATTTTCTCGCAAGAGAAGAAAACTTTTGCTCCGGTACGGTGTATCTCAACGATGACAGGAGAAGTATCTCGTTTCATCGCTATTTCCCGACGGCCTTTCTCTCTGCAAATAAGAATTTCAAGAAGAAAAGAAAGAAAGAAAGAAAAAACTAAGGGAAAAAAAGAAGGAAAGACAGTAAGAAAAAAAAAAAAAAAAATAAAGAGAGCGAGCGAGCGAGCGAGCGAGAGAGAGGAGAGGTATTAAAGAGCTTCTCGATCAGCGGAAATACCGTAGCAGAGCTGTTGGCAATCGATCTATCGAGAGCACAGACACATACACGCGGACGGGCTGCGTGGATAGCCAGGGGTGGATAACGAGAATTCGGTTCGATTAAGCGGAGGTAATCGAGCGAACGAGAATGGAACAAAGGAGTTCTCGCACGCAGCTTTGTTTCTTGGACGATAGGACGAAGCAAAGCCGAGGAGAACGTTGTCCTCGTGTCCTACCAGACGCAACCACACACACACACACACACACATACACAGAGAGAGAGAGAGAGAGAGAGAGAGAGAGAGAGAGAGAGAGAGAGAGAGAGAGAAGCAGAGATTCGAGATTGCACTCGTTTTCCTTCTAATCATCTCGAAAGTAGTTGCGTCGACCCGAGAGAACGAATAAAGCGAGCGAACAAACAATGCGCTCCTTCTCCCAGATGCTTCCGGTCTCTTATTTCAGCGGATAGCCGCACAAACACGTGCCCTTCTGCTTCCTCCTTCGCTCATCTATGGCCTCCCCCAGTTCGATCTCTCTTCTTCCTCGATATCCTATTACGATCGTTCGATCGTCGATCGGAGAGAAACGCTCTTACTCTCTTATATCAATTTTCGCGTGTCAGAGTCGATTCCTCGACCGACGACCCTGTTATCGTTGGCCCTCTCTCTCTCTCTCTCTCTCTCCCTCTCTGCGAGTATAGAAAAGTAAGGCGAAAGCAAATGTTTGCCCCGAGAGCCGGGACGACTAAACGACTTGTATCGCGTAGCCATTGTGCCGCCTTCTATCGAACGGTCTCGCGTACTTACACGAGGATCGAGCCCGGCTATGCACACTCGCCGTCGAGCGGGGACGGACCACCTGGAGGATGTCGCGTGGCACGCGTTTAACGAAGATATCCAGGAGACGGAGAGGGTAGGAGGAGAACGTGCTTTCGGCAATGAAAGGACCCCATCTTGCTTACGAGTCGAGATATCGTCCTTTCTCCTTCTTCCTCTTGCCCTCCTTCTTCCGGCGCTTCTCGCTTTTTAGTCGTCCAATAAAATAACGGAGATCGTAGACTGCTGAAGGAGAACCCTACGCTGGATCGTTTCCTGGAGGGCACGCGACTGACCAGCTGCTTCCTGTCTGCTTCCTCTTCTCCTCTTGCGCCGACCCACGCATTAGGGTCTCAGCTGACTGCCTCCCTCCCTCCCTCCCTCCCTCCCTCCCTCCCCCTTGTAATGGGTACATCAGACGCGTTCGCGAGATATCGCTTCTCTCTTTAGAGAGACTAAGTAAATACGACCTTTGCGTCTTGCCTTCCATGTTTGTTCTTACGCGTTTGGGTTCCGTTGACCGTTCTACGATCGTCAAATTTCAGATGCTGCAGTCTCTCTCTCTCTCTCTCTCTCTCTCTCTCTCTCTCTCTCTCTCTCTCTCTGTAATCTTTGTCTTTACTCGTATCTTAAACGGAGACCAAGCGTTTTCGTCGACGACCCATCCGATACTTCACTATTTTCGTCTTTGTAAATAAGAAAAGCAAGGCGAGTCGATCGACAAGGATGTTCGTGCATGTAAGTACGGTGCTGGTAGCGGAATGTTTCGTCGTTGCTTTCGTGTCCCTGGCATTCCTTGTGGGGGGGTAATGCAGGAACGGCCACGGTCTGGTACCAGCAGGTGGCGACACAGGTACGCTCGGCACGCGCCACCCCACTTGATTATATCCTCGTTTCAGTCACGAACCAAGGGCGTAGGCATCCGTCTTTCTACGGTCACGGTGTTTTATCTCTCCTTCTTTTTTAATTTTTTTTTTATCGTAACCCATAGAAAACGTAACGTTTATCCAGGACGGGCGGACGTCTGGAAGATCTCTCGAAACGTGATACCTTCGAGCAAACAAATTGGATAGATAGGTACGCCGTTTAGGTATTGGCGGAGATTAGAAAAATGGGATTTTTTTTTTTAATCGATCGGAGTGACCAATGGTATCGAATTAAGAAGAGACAGGGCGGGGGCGTATATTTTTACGATGAAAAATCCAGGGCGGTAGAGTTTTAGAGGAAAGGCATCAATGCAGCCCATTCACGTTCGGCTTGGTACACCTGTGGCACCTGCTTTAACATTCTTATACGTCGCTCGGAGCCCTGCAAAGTTCCTACGCAACTGGCATTCGGTATTGCGTTTAGAAGGAAAGAGATGAACGCGCGCACGCGCGCACGCGCTCGTATCGTGCACGGCAAACAATGCACGCGCGTTCTTTTACTTTGTTGTTAAGCGACGCAGAGGGACGCGCATGCGCTTCGACCAGCGATCCAAACGTTATCGATTCTCTCAATTAACTGGCCGCGCAGCGAGCACGGTATTCATTTCCGTTATGCGTGAACCTATCTACGAACATTCCGCTAGAACGAAGATTCGTCCGCAATCGTTGCCTTTCCTTTTCTCCTTTTTCAATATTCTCGATGGTTTTATGCACCATTTCCTTCGAATACTGGAACGTTGTAACGTTTCGAAAAATAACGGCTCGTATATATATGCCTGCCTTCCGATTTCACGAACATCATTGTTCCGAAGTACGATCGAACGTTCTTTTTTTCGTCCTCGCGAATTATTTTATCCGCCGTAGCATTACGGTTCTCCGTCGATTACGATCACATTTATAATTTAAGAAGGACTCGATTCGAATTTATCCGGCTAATTCCATTATATATTTGATCAGCCCAAATTCTATTACGATTCGTCGAATCGTAAATACATTGAACGCGATATATCTTTCGATGAGAAAATAAAATCTCGCTTGGAAAAAGTTTTCTCGTTCGTTTCTATTGGTCGCGAAAGCGACATGGTTGCGTTTGCGAATAGAGAACACAATCGTAACGAGGGATTTTTGAGTTCGTCGCTTTTCCTTTCTTCCCTTTGCGCTTTATTCTTTGCTGGAAGATTGGTAAGCCTCGGTCGATGCTTTTACACGATTGCTATATTTTCTTATGGAAGATAGAAGCGTCTAAATTGTCTGCCTCTGTGTGTGTGTGTGTGTGTGTGTGTGTGTGTTTGACGCGTACGCGTGTCTGTGTGTGCGAGAAGAGGAGGAAGAGGAGGCGGGGGATGGACTTTCCAGAGTGGAAGTCCCGGCCAAGATAAGAGGATCGAGCGAGAGTATTAGGTGCTCTCTTCTTTCCCATCCTAAGAAGAAGTGGACGTGATAGGTGCCCGTCTACTTCGTCGCACCTATCCGTATTAAGTCGATCTACTGTCTTTGGACGTGCTCCAATAACACAAGCTCCACTCAACATTTTTCTCCCGTCTTAACGTCATCGAGGTCGCTAACAAAAATGAACGATTTTTAACCCTTTTTAATCGTATCGCGCGTTGACAATAAAAAATGTAAAACATATAAAGAGGATTAAAAGAGAAACGCAACAAAGGGAAGAAGAACACGATCGATAAATTCGCTTAAACTATTTGTTAAATGCGTGTTTCATTCGCAGAGAAGTAGAGAGAAAAGGACAACGAGTTCAGTTTGCTGTCTCTAATTCTATGCGATATTCCGTCGAGAGCTCTGCCCACATTATCTCTCTCGGCACCGTTGAATTCTCGAATCGATGCTTACCCGGCAGTATACTGTGGTTAATAACAGGGACGATTATATGGATAATATCGTTAACCACATTTCTCTCTAATGTCACGGAAGCATTAATATCCGTATAATTTCTCCGGGCGTCCCAGCGCCCTCGCCTTCGCAACGAAAGTATCGTGTATTTTAAAGAACCAAACGCATCGGAAATTTAGTTGGATGTGGAAGCGTCGAAAGAAGGAAAGGCTACGGGACGAATGACACGCGGAACGAAACTTTCCTTCGGGGACAATTATTTATTTCGTCGGATCTGCGCGCTGCCGCTTGCTCGATTCGTAAAAAAGAAAAAGAAAACTTTTGGAGAAGGACGGAGAGATCTAATGATTTATCGTTTTACCGATGACGAGTATAAAAGTTAAAGAATGGAAATACATGTAAAAATAAGTAGGTATAGAAATCGATGTATGTATGCGTATGTATCGGAAGGACGAAACCAATTGTAAAATTGTAACAGGTTTAAAGAGTAGCGAGGGAAGATGGAAGTTGGAAACAGGAAGAGAGTTTCGAAATCTGTTTTCCCCCAAAGTAACGGTGAAAAAAGGAGATAGATAGGCAAGGAAGGAGTGGCAAAGCGCGTGCCAGCGGGGCCACGGGAAAACGATTAGTTTTTAATTTGGTCCAGGAACGATTCGATCGCGTGAAATTGCGGCAGGGAGGCTCCTCTCTCTCTCTCTCTCTCTCTCTCTCTCTCTCTCTCTCAATGGATTTCGCTTTGAATTTTTCGCAGCTCCGGCTGCCATTGCGCTCGTCCGTTCGCTTCTTTTTTAGGTGTCTCCCTTCGGCTCGAACGGTTGGCTACCTGCCGTACACGCTGCTATCGGCCATAGAGAATCCATCGGAATTGGAATTGGATCTACCCGTAACGCGCGAGAGTCCTCCGCGAATCGTTTCTATTCCTCCTTTTTTCACGCTTCTCAAATTATCTCATTTTCTTTTCGCGCGTGTGTGTTTGTGTGTTTTTTTTTATTACAAAAGGACGAATCAAATCGTTTTCCTACTGAAAATATATCCTCCATTCGGCATGAGACGAAAAGGTCTTTAGCCGTAATCGTTAAATATTAAAGTTATCGTTTTAATAAAATTTGTAGGAGAATTTAATTTCGAGTCGGCGGATAATAATCTATGAGAGAAGGTCGGGAGGATCGTTTTAAGAAGTTCGAACCGTGCAGGCTGGTCGGCCGGTGTTCTCCGTTTCTTGGACGCGGCTTCGTCGCGTGCAATATGTCGCGTGCAGGCACGTGCTCCGCAATGTATAATCTGATCTGTGCCCGGAGGCGGACTACGGGCTCCGATATAAATTCTAAACGAGAGTTAAGAGGAACGAAGGAGAGAGACGGACGGACAGACAACAGAAAAGCAGAAAGAGAGGAAGATGGAAAGAAAGAAAGAAGGAAAGAAAGAAAGAAAGTTTCGGGCACGAACGCACGGTGGCCAAGTATCCGAGATACGATCTGGCTCTTCCACGGCTATACATAATATGCGGGTTCAGCTTGTCTGCAGAAAGTCGACTTTCAACGCTTTCGTCGAGGATAACTCGGGAAAAGTGTGTTCGCTGACAAAGGGATGGAAAATCGAAAGAAAACCGAAGGAAATTAGGAAATCGGAGGTGCTACTTGATCCTGACAGATGCTCTTTTTCCTTTCGAATTCGATAGAACGCATTATACTTTGGAGAAGTCCTTAAGAAAAATTCGACAATTGGTTTTAGTTAAAGTTTTCGAGGCAAACTATGAGAGTTCCGGGCGAGTTAGAAATGGGGCTCTCGGCGAGTCCTGCCAATTTTATTCGAGCCGAGCCGAGCCGAGCCGAGCCGAGCCGAGCAGAGCCGAGCCGATTCGCGATGGTTCGGTGCGTCTCAGTGCCGAGTATAATAACGATTGCGATTACCGCGAAGAAGAATCAAGTTCGTCGATTTTTCTTTAGCCACGCTCGATACGTTCCGTCTCGAGTCACCTAACTCGAGGTGCTCGTAATGCGCGTACCTATTACTCGCTGCGGATCCTCGACGAGACGTTACTCGCGAGACGGACAAAACGCACGGTCTAAATTCTGCGACGCGGAGGCACCTCTATTCCGAGGGCGTTGCACGCGAGCCACGAGGGAAGAAAAGAGAGAGGGTACCGACGAGCCTTGTCTCTCGCCTTTATAAAAATGCAAACGGCCGATCATTTGAATACGTATAGTCGGTAATTCAGACGGCTACTCGCTCTCCCGCGCCTGTATTCGTGTGCGCGCGAACACGAAAGGAAAAAGACGATTGCACGCAAAGGAGACCGATGGAAGAAAAGTCGAGAGGGATAGGGAGGACGAATACGTCCGGGCCCTCCCACTTTCTTCCTTTCTTCTTTGTTTCTCTCTCTCTCTCTCTCTCTCTCTCTCTCTCTCTCTCTCGTTCTTTCTTCTCCCTTTTTTTACTCTTTTCTTTCTCTTTCTTTTTTTTTTTCTTTTTTATTCCCCCATACCGATAACACCGCTTTCCTTTTTCTCCGTCGAATTTTCTTGAAGTTTCAATCTTTACACTTTTGCATTACCCGTTGATACCTTTTCGATGTGACGTTAAATAAATTCCATCCTATTCGTCCATCCATAGTCGAACCTTTTTAGAAGAATCCTTCGACGTTTCACGAAAGTCGGTTTAAAAATATATCGAGGTAGTTTGGACACGAGAGCTATTCTTCGTGGAAGCACAGAGAGCGCGTTTCTTCTACCTTCATCGTCTTTGTTTTTCAAATTCTCGTGCAAACGTCCGACATATTACGTGACCAAGGGGACCAAGAGAAAAAACCAGAAGAAACGAAAAGGTACCTACCTCTTTTGCGAAGGAGAAGGTCGTCAGACGTTAGCATCGATCCGTATCTTTCGATGAGCGACAGTCAATGTCGAAGGCAAGGACGTCTCTCTCTTTCTCTCTCTCTCTCTCTCTCTCTCTGTCTCTCTCTGTCTTTCGCTGGACCTCTTCGCGCAAAGTAAAGTCTCTCTCGATCTTTTCACGAAAATGGAAACGCAGAGAGAAATAGCGTATTACCGCTCACGGCGATGAGAGACGATTTTCTTCTTTCCGATCGCAATCGACCATCTTCTTTTCCTCCCTTGAGAATTTCGGGAGAGGGATCGTTTAATTCGATATCCCTTTCGAGTAGTTCGATTCTATATTCGGAAAACGTTGAGCCGTCCTTCGAAATCCATTTATTCGGGAATCGTTTTTAGATTCGTGACTCTCCAAAATTGAGTTACGATCGGTGCCAAGCGTAGAGCTTTCGCCCGAATGGTAGTTTCGAGATAAGTAGAGAAATTAGTAATCAGAAATCGGATCGATGCTATCGACTATTTATCAAGACTTTACAGATCGTAAGAAATATTTATCAAAGATTCCTTGGACGCCTTCATCGGTATTTTCACCCGTGCCTACGAATTCTTCATCCCGCTGACCTAACGGAGTAAAAAGATCGCCTAAACGAAAGGCATTCTTTTCCGTGCTATTCTTCATCGCGGTTTAATTAAAATCTTTTCCGTCCACTTGCGATATTACGATCCATAAGGGAGAATCGCGAGAGTCTACCCAGCTGGCTTCGAGAACGAGCAATCGACGTTTTTTGTTTTTTTTTTTTCGTTTTTTTTTTTCCTTTTTTTTTTTAAGAAGAATCCGCGCGAAGAATTCCATCGCGGAGAAATACCTCGGGGATATTCTCGTTCGTTTACGAACTGTCCATCATAATGCGGTCCCTCGATCGTTTCTCGATCGAACGAAACAATAGGTATTAGAAAATATTATAATATTATAATATTCGACGTATCGTGTCTTTCGAGCAAAAGAGTGGGGAAAATAATGCGCGTCCCGGGCTGTCTATTCTCTCGTGCAGACAATCTCGGATTGTCTCGACAGGAAATAATCGCTTTTGGAATCTATTCGCAAGGAGGATAATAACGTCGATATTAGTCAAGGAGAGAGGACAGAGGAAAGGACTCGCCGTGGCTCGTTCGATAGAGTCGAACCAAAGTGGCTCTCTACTAGGAGAATTACTTTCGGGACTTCTCAAGGGAGGAGAGCGTGCGGATAATGGTGGATCACCATATGGACGCGTTTCTACGTTGTCGAAACTGTAATTTGCATGCGCACAGCTGATGTGTCTGCCGTTTGCATCGAACGACGCGTCCTACTCGTTCTGGAGAAACTCGCCGAAAGAGAGAAAGAGGAAAGGATGATGCGCGAGCAGAGAACGGTCGGTAGCTCGAATCGGTGACTCGTTGCAACATGTGCAAGACGAACGCACGCTACCGACCGACCGAACGACCGATCGACCGACCGAACGACCGAACGACCGACCGACCGACCGACCGACCGATCGACCGACCAATCGACCGACCGAGAGCTCGAACGCATGGTCCCCGAATTACTGACATTAGCGTCGCTTCGGGCCCGAGGGTTAATCGGCTCCATCTTTTCCATTCGTTTCTCTCTTTGCGACTCGAAACTTTTCCTCGACTCGTTCGACTTTTTGTCCTTACTATTATCGACGAGACGAAACAAATATCCTTCCTTTTCCTACCTACGTGATATTCGCGGCCTAGTAAAAATGGTCGCGGTATTAGAGAGCCGAGCTTAGAAATATTACGCGTTGAAAATTCAGAGACAGAGCAAGATAAAGAGAAAGGGAGAAACCATCGTCGACGCTTCTGCCTGTCGTTGTCGAGAGCGTAGGAGGAAAAAGCCGACGGAAACGGTCGCGTCCGAGGAAACGGGCGCGTGCCTTTGTTGAAAACGCGACACGCGGTGGCAGTTACCCAACGTTAGTGCCAAGCTTTCCGAGATATTAAATTCCGCGGAATGCGCGACGGGAAATGTGTAGCATCGAAAGAACGTTGACTGCGAGGACGCGACGAACTAGTCTTTTCTCTCTCCCTCTCTCTCTCTCTCTCTCTCTCTCTCTCTCTCTCTCACGCCCCGACGAGCGGGAATACCGCCGACATCGTTCGCGGCTAGTACTCCTATATGCACATATGTAGCACATATATACGTATGTACCTGCTCTTTCGAATAATGCCCTGGAAAGTCGGAATTGGACGAGATCACGCAAAGTAACTCGAGCACGCTTCTCGACAAAGTCCGAGAGGCGTCTTGAATTACCAAGATGGACGATTTTAGGCTTACGAACGACAACGATCGTCCTTCTTACAGGTACGTACAGGTTTAATCGTTACCCGCCAAGGTAAAACATTTTTTAAGGATTTAGGTACTGGGTAGTGTTCCTTTCGTTATCGATGCACTCAGTTTTCACGGTAGTAGTTTTTGACCAAGGGGTTCTCGTAAATCGTCGTATAAAGCTTCGCGAAACGGTGCGCGACATCTCATTTGCCGCTTCGTATCACGGAGAGAGCACAGAGTTCTCGCATTTTCATCTCCATTTCTCTCCAAGTAATTAACTTTAGTCCGGTCGCTAAGGTAAAGGAGAGAATACCGCGGACTTCGTCCCCGCTCGAGAGTTTGCACCGAGATCTCACGTCGCAATTACGAGTTTATGCATTTTTATGGGGATATGCGACCGAGCACGGCCACGCGGTTATGCGCTTTTAAACGTACGACGGAAAAGGAGATGCGACCACCAGATACTTTTTTTTCTTTGTTCTTTTTTTTTGTTTTGTTTTGCTTTTCTTTTCTTTTCGTCTTAACGCGCACCTTCGCGAGGAGTAACGCGCCTAAGCGCTCGTACATCGATATCTATTATCGATCGATTTCCCAAGGATCGAAGGGAGAGGTAGAAACGAGGGAGAGAAAGGATCTATCGCGAACACGGTGTTAAAATTCCGAAGCATTCCAGAGGCAATCTCGATGAGGGGATCGCGCGAGGATTTGTACGAGACAAAGAACACGATGTACCACCTTGTGTGTAACGGGCTCAACGAGGAGTTGAGTCGAAGAACAATCGGCAAGAAATTAGCGTAAAACGGTGAGGGGAGAATAAGAGAAGGAGAAGGAGAAGGAGAAAAAGAGAAAGGGCGATCGCTCGAGGATAATTTGAAAGGCGAGTCACGTTTCGTGCTCGCGAACGATCGAGCGTTCAAAGTGCGTCCAAAAAATTTGATCGACGATCTTGATATACCGCTCTTTTGGTGTGTCCACGGGTGTCGAGGACGATGCTTATCTTCTCCGACGAGAAGGAGCTTCCTCTCTTCTCTTTTTCTTTCTTTTCTTTTTTTTCTTTTTTTTTTTTTTTTTCATAGAACGTAAAGAGGAAGAGAAATCCTGCGGCGCGGCCGTGACAATCGTCCATTCTGAATCGTATAAGAAATCGTCAACCGTATTCCTGGGCGTGGACGTATCTTTATTTCGAAGTTAAGTGGCGCACCCCTTACGAGTTCTCGTAATCGTTCGTTATCCGCACGTGGGGAGAACTGGATTAGGACGTTTCTCCGGTCCGACCACCGACCGGGCGCCCGATCGTTTTCGAAGAAAAAGGGATGAAATCGTTGATGAAAATCGTATTAATCGGTACACCCGGGGTCGATTGCGAGATCTATAGCGGTCGATAGGCGGAGCCGTATGGTAAACAGAGGTCAAGTTTGGTTTGCCTTCTTTTACTCTTTGGTGGTACGTCGAAACGCGTAATTCCGCGTGACCTTCGAAAGTGGATCGGCCATGGCGAGAGGGAGAACGGGAGAATGCCGGATCGGAGAGAATAAAGGAAAAAGACGAAGACGAAGACGAAGACGAAGACGAAGACGAAGACGAAGAAGGACGAACGTCTAGCCACCTATCGTCGTTCACGCACGGCTGCGCTCGGCGCGTCTCGCGCAGCCGGCGCTGACGCGAATATAATGAGCCACGATGGCAATTTGGTGCTCGCCGAGCAACCGAGACGGAAGCTGCGCGAGCGAGAGAGAGAGAGAGAGAGAGAGAGAGAGAGAGAGAGAGGAGAGAGCCGGACCACCGCCTCGACGATTATCTCCCCTTAGAGGATATATCCAGCTGGTCTGTCGGACGATGCACCACCGATGCCGGAGGATCGACGATAGAAATTAATAGATCCCGTCGATCGTTCCGCGAATCTCTACCGTGCTCTCTCCTCCTCTACCTCTCGTTACGTTCTTTCTTTACTTATTTACTTCACAGCCTCGCAGTGACGAAACCGCCGGTCTAAGAAAAATAAAAAGAAGAGTCCGCGCGCGTGCGAGCAGAGATTGTTTCATCGTCGAGCCAGATTTCAGCTTCCGAGGATATCTCTCGTAGTCTCTCTCTCTCTCTCTCTCTCTCTCTCTCTCTCTCTCTCTCTCTCTCTCTCGATGGTGGTCCCTCTTTGCCTCCTGCCACGACGATATTGTAGGTGTGGTCGAGCGGCCGATCCTCCGGAATCCTTCCTTTTCATTTCTCTCTCTCTCTCTCTCTCTCTCACTCTCGCTCTCTTCTCCGCACCCCCTCGAGAGCTCATTTATAACGCTCACCTGGGAAACACAAAGGAACTTCTTTCATCCTCGCGCTTTAATGTTTTCTCTCCCCGACTCTATACTCGTGCGCCACGCGTTGCCCTTTTTACTCGTTATTTCGTCGTCACCGCTCCAACCCTTCTCTATCGAGCATTCCTTATTCCTTTCTCTCTTTCCTCCTTCCGCTCTTATTCGTCCTTTTGCAACGACGTCTTGTCTACCGACCGACCTACAGGGTGTGCCCTCGAGACGAAAACGCGATACTAGATGCTATGGTTCGCTCGTGCGTGCGGGTTTAAAAGCGTGAGCAGAGAAAACTTCTTTCCTCTCTCTCTCTCTCTCTCTCTCTCTCTTTCACGCTTTTTAAACTCTACCGCTTTTAACATTCTTTCATCCTTATTATAATATTCTCGTTTTTATTATAATATTCTCTTGTTCCTACCTCTTTTTTTCTTTTCATTTTTTTTTTCTATGTTCTCGACATACGGTCGTTCGATCGTCAGCTGCTTACTGGTTAAAGTTTAATGAACCGCTAATGATTCTCGAAGATGGTATTAAAAGAACTCGCTCGTGAATCGATAAAAGGTCGTCGACCGACCCCTCGTAAATGATATATTTTCGAGAGAAAATAAACTCGTATAAAAGCTATATCGACAAAGATTCGATGTATTACAAAATTCGACAAATTTTTGATGTTGCCTTTACACGGACCCATATAGAACGGTTCGAAGCGATCGAGTATCGTGACCCATACTGTTATTTTTGATTATATTTTATCAAATAAATATATACGTGAGTATAATAAAATGTATTCCGCGGTATGTATATGTTTATATATATATATATTTCTTTAAATTTACCGTAATTTCCAAAATTCATCGGGAATTAGAGCGAGCGCTTTTGTTTTCTGCCGTTCCGAAATTCGGAAATGTCGAATTTCGCGAATGATTTAACGAGATTCTTCTTCTATTTTCGAGCCCCTCCAGCGCGAACGGTCAAAGATTTATTCGGTATTCGCTCGTTTTACCACTCGTATGTGTGTGAACGTGTAACGCACACGAGCAAGTAGAAACGTATAGGTACGCGAATGTCGCGTCTATACGTTCGGGCAATGGAATTTGGTAATATTACCGGAGTCGGTAATTAATGCATGTGCCGGCACACATATTTTCTGGCATACTGGAAATCGGTGTAGTAATGTACGGCGTTCTACCGGAATAAATGTCGCGCTTTCAGAAACACCGCGCGCGTCCGAGCACACCTTCGCGTTTAGACACGCAAACGATTATCGCTCACGACTAACGCGATACGCTTCGAATATCCCAAAGGATATACAATTTTTTATTTCATACTCTCTCGACCTTCGAGAGGAGCCAGCGCGACGAAGCCGCGACAAAATCGTTCCTACGTAGCCGTCTCGTTTACGCTAAAAATCAAAATTCAAGGAAGCGCGAGGAAATCGTGTAGCGAATACCATTCTTGGTTCTTAGGAATCTTCGAACGGTTCCCGAATCTGGATTACGATCTAGAATCCAAAGAAACGATTGAGAGCCCGCTCGGTGATGTTTTTCCCTATCTGAGAGAGATCGAAGGTTCCGTCGGGGCGATTTACGTAATTTCTATGGAGGCAAGAGACGAACCCACTGAAAAGTTATGGGACGTCGTTTTGCATACGAGCACGAGGGATCCATCTTAATCGAATGCTTCCTCGAGTTCTCTCCTCGACCACTTATCCATTCCTTTTCTCCAAAGTTCATAACGCATCTTTGACAAGAAATTTTATACGATTATACAATATTTAAAGACAAATACTTTCGAATATGGTAACCCATCTCCCCTTCGTTTCATTATCGTTTCGACTTGTATTACCATCCAACGGTAGTGTTAGCTTTGAAATTGCTTCGAGAATTACGACTTTGGCTTCGAGCTTCGGCAAAGAGAATTTTCTATCGGTGTGCAGCCGAACGAACCTCTCGGCGTTCGTTTACTTATCATTGCTATTAAATGAAAATAGGTAGTAGGTAGTCTACAAACGGAGTTGGGTACGATATGGGCTAAGGCCGACGATGCCGTCGACGACGGCGAAGTGATACGCATTGCCCGCTTTTTGTGGCTTTCGAACGATGAAAGAGCACTTTCCTAATTCGTGATAAAACCCCTATGCTCTTACCCTTATACACTCGCACGTTTTCATTATCGCCCGTTACTTTCTGCAATCTTCTGATACTACTTCCACGGTTACGAACACGATATCGATTTCAATCGTCTGAACAATTTTTTTTCTCCTCGACATCTCCTCCCTGTACTATTTTCTTTTTTTTCTTTTCTTTTCTACTCATTCCTCATACATTACCATTAAATTTTCGTTTCCAGCTTCGGGAAAAGCGAGAATATCGCAGAAATTAAGTATTAAATAATTGCTACTATTTCTAATTCGAGTTAGTAAGTGGGATCACGTTAATGCGAGAGCAATGATATTTTATTCGTCGAGAAGGAACGAAGAAAGAAATAAACGCGTTATAGATAGTACGGTAATTGATAAATCTACATTATCTGTCAAGTGTCGCAAATTGCTTTCAATGGAAGAGGCTATCGATCGTCACGGATACGTCGGCTCTATTCCACGCTCGTGTCCTTCTCGGAAGAGATGACTGTTAATCGAGAAATCGAATCGAGTAGAACGAAGAACGGAGTGCATGAAAGAATGAGGGACAGGGAGAGAGAGAGAGAGAGAGAGAGAGAGAGAGACAATGAGGATATTACAGAAGCTATTATCCTATATAGAATAATTTGTTCGCTTCATTGAATAATGTTGTCTTGGCGCCAGGCTTTGACCCGGTTCTTTTCAACGTTCGCTTCCATCGTACTTTCGTCCATTCGTATTTATATACGTCTACGAAGCTGAAAAAGCTCGATCGAAGCGAAAAGTTTTCATTAATCGTATTCGTCGTTGCTCGTTTTGTCAATCACGCGTTTGACCAAAGCGCGCACTGCTTTTCCTACATCTTTTCGTTACTTGCGAATGCTCGTAACGATGCTCGCGTTATTCGATCTTTTCTCGTGCGTCGCGTGCAACACTCTATATATATCTCCTTTTTCTCTTTCTTTATTTCTCCATATTGTACTAATTTTCACGAAGTGAAACCCATTCCGAAAACCGTTTCTTTTTCTAATCGCAATGTTAAATAGCTATCGCATTTTTCCGCTACTAACCAGGAAGAGTAGAAACGATCTTTTGTATTATTTTCTTCGCGTGGTCGTCGGCTCGTCACGTTTCGCACGGTAAATTGCCGAGCGAAGGTCTGGCACGCCACGAAAAATAGGGTTCGCCCGAAAACATCATAGATGAGTCTCCGAGCTTGCACGATGAAATGGCACGAGGCACGTTCGACGTTTCTCGACGCGAATCTACCTCCGTGTTGTGTACGTGCGTGTGTTAACTCCGTTGCTACCGTCCCGCGAATTTCGACGATTTTTGCCTCGTCATCTCGTTAGAAAAATCTGACGCGTTGAGCGACGGTACCGTGCAATTCCCCTGGAATTGTTACCATTTAATTGATAAGAATTCTCTCTCTCTCTCTCTCTCTCTCTCTCTTTCCCTTTCTCTTTCACGCGAAAACGTTGGGATCGATAGAAAATTGTATCTCCGAGATAAATCGGAAATTCGGTGCGGAACGAACGCCGAAGAAGAGAGAAAATGTCGATAAGGGGACGTCGTTCCTTCGTCAAAATCCATCGTCGTTGCCTCCACCGACTTTACGTCCAATTTATGTAAAGAGAAAAGGAGAGGGGGAAAAAGATAGACAAGTCGATCGTTCTATAAAAATCTGACGTTCAGTGAGCGCAAAAGAGAGACAAAGAGAGGGAAAGAGAGTGAGGACAAACTCGTCGAATCGATAACAAATTTCAGTAAATCTATTGAAATTTATGCGCAATCTATGCGAAGTGCTGACAAGACGGTAACGGATTTTTATAAAACCGACGGAATAAAGAAAAGTAGGCTTGTGCAGGATGGTTCAGGGGATAGGACGTGAAAAAATTATTTATCCCGAAGGACTTATGCTCTCTCAAAATAAGGACACGAGCGGACGAAGATACGAGAAATCGTACGGGCTTGTGTCCGCTTGTTAATAAGCAGAACAAATTTACGAAGCTGAAAAGTTTATCTGAGCTGTAACACAACTTCGAACAGATATATAATATTTAACGTTGTCTCGGAGTTAAAGTTTTCTCTCGTTTTAATTCTTTATGCCAAGGAAGTCATTGAGGTCGGATTATTGCAAGCAGACAACTCGTAAAAATTATTTCGAGTTTAATCTAGAATAGCGTAACAGAGCTACGCGAACGAATGAACGAATGGTTGGCGCGAAAAGGATTAATATTGCGTAGCTCGTTCCCCCCCCCCCCCTCTCTCTCTCTCTCTATCTATCTCTGCTACCTAAACTCGCCTCGTCATTCTCCAACGATTTTTGTTCGACGAGATGAACCAGTAGAGGCAGGGGACCACCATCGGTGTGAGTTTCGAACAGAACCCTCGTTTCCAAGTAAAACTTCCTCTCTTCATCTCTCTCTCTCTCTCTTGCTCTCTCCCGACACCTTCCAAAACTATTCTCTTTACGAGTAAAGCGAGCCAAACATAAAGTCTCTCTTGAAATTTCGCACGACAAAGCTGAGAGATTGTCATGCTACTCTCTCTCTCTCTCTCTCTCTCTCTCTCTCTCTCTCCTTCTCCCTCTCTGTATTTGTGTTTGGTCAACGTTAATTGGCAATTTGTAGGCTCGACCGCAACACCTTCGTGTATGTGTGCGAGAGAAAGAGAGAGGAAGAGAACGAGGACTTCTCGGAGAGAAAATTAAACGAATCGTTGCTCGTCGTTGATAGGAACGACACTTTGAAAAAAGGATCGGTGACGATGTCGTGCCTTGTAAAGCGTTCGTTCCGTTGTCCATAGATACGAATCGAAATGACGCAAACTCTCTGCGGTTTGATTGAAGTCAACCTTCAAAATGGCAAATCAATCGAAAACACGCTCGTTCATTTCCATCGAATGGCGAACACGTTTAGTATGTATTCTATGTAGTACGTATCACATCCATTCTAAGTGCTTTGAAGCGTGCCCGAACAATTTTCAATATTTTTAACGAATCTTCACGAGTCAATCGGACGATCCGATTTTGCATTATAATGTTTATTTTTTTTTTTTTTTTATAAGCTACTCGTAACAGCGATATCAAGTGAAATTATTTCTCGTTGAAACGGTTTCGCATTTCATAGAATCCTTCGACCTATTATTCATCAAGTTATTTTTCTTTCGCCGCGAGTTCCATTTTCGTATATAAACTGTCACTCGAGGTGACACTTTTTAAATGTAATTTTAGAAATATCGCGAACGCTCTTACGGATGACGTTATAACCGAGCGAGTACCATCGAATAATTTCATTAATCGTAATGAACGTATATAAAGAGGAAAGAAAATATGAGAAGAGAAAAAGATCGATTAGTTCGTCGTTATCTTTATCGAAGAGTCAAAATTCCAAATTAAGAGTAATCCTTGGATTAAACGACGGTGATCCTCCGCAGTAAGCGTTTGCGGCAAAGCGATCTAGATCCGATAACGTTATCGTTCTCGAGTCGGCAACTTTCACCGGGCCGCGTTCAGATAAGTAGTTTACTACCTTCACCCGAAGGGTTTTACGCGAGTTTTCGTCCCTTAGAAACTGTGTTTCCAAACTAAGGACCGTCATACGTCTAAGAAACTCCTCTCCTTAGAACCTTTCCATCGTTTACTCACTGTTTTCCAGAGAGAAAGATAGACCAACCGTAATTTCGGTTGCATCTATAATTAACGATGTTACCGTGCTCGGTGAGAGCTAGAAAAATGACGTTCGGAAGGCAAGTATTTTAATAATAGAAATATCTCTTACGTGATATTTCAAACGATCGATATCTCATATTATCTCATGAAAGGCTTTCAAATGTACCACGAACCGAATCCGTTCTTGTCCATTTTTGGCGGCGTTCCGCGACAGTTAATGATAAACGAAATATATCGCGAAAGAAAAGTTCTGTCGGTCGTTCGAGATGAACCGAATAGAACGTTAATTACATTGTTTAATCTTGGACGAGACTTTGCTCGATCCTCTTCGATGACAGTAATCGTTGGAGCGAGAATTCCCGCAGGGAAGGTTAAAAAAAAGTACGATTCGAAGAGCCACGGGAACGTGGGAACTGAAAACACTCCTCTCTCTCTCCACCCCCCCCCCTCTCTCTCTCTCTCTCTCTCTCTCTAGTCCACTCTTCGCTAACGACGATTTCGCAATTTCAAGCACTTGTCGATTTTTCGAAAGGTAGATAAAAACGTCGATGGGAAAGAGAGAACTCGAACAAAATCAAAGTATCGTCCTCGCGTTTTCCAACCTATTCGAATTTCTCGATTGCGTGCGAACGTCAAAGGTCAAAGAAGTTTTCTGTATCTAGTAGCTATGTCATTAAAGCCGTAGTAGACTGACGGGAGGAAGGAGAGGATCGAGCGGAAAAAAAAGATGCTCGATAAATGGAACGTAGGATTACACGCACTGTCGACTCTTTCTTTCTTTCTTTTTTTTTTTTTGTTTTTTTTCTCGTTCTTTCGTTTTTTCGTTTTTTCTTTCTCTTCCCAAGTTCTTCTCGCAGAGTGTTTTCTCTTTCGTTTATTCCATAGCAACGTTCTCGTGGATGGGGCTCGTTCTATAAGCCGCTACGGCTTCTCGAAACTCGTGAACTCCCTGCAGCGAGTCAGAAAAGATAGAATTGTGAGAGTAGAACGGACCACGATAGCTCAACGAAAAAGTGCATTACTTATCTCCGTTGGCGTGCCGCGCGCATCAGAAGCGGAAAAGAAAGGGGGATGGTTGTGAAGGATATACGTATATAGACGCGTTTACGTCTATATATACTTAGGTACTCGAGTAGTACTCGTACGTACGTACATAAGTAAACGTAGGTGTGGCCCGAATTCGATGAAAACATTTTCTTCCTCCTTTTTTCCTCGCCTCGAGTTCGATCGACGGGAGAAGATTATTTTTCGTCTAGGTGCGACGAATCCATCTATACGATATTTCGATTATAATCAAAAAGGAACGCGAGTAATTCTATTTCGGTAGCTGCACCTGCCGATTCGAGTGTGACAGCGTGGGAGGTCTAACGAACTCTCCGACTCTCGAGACCACCCTCCTCCTCTCTTCCACCTCGTTCGATCATCTCCTTTTTTCTTCTTTCTCTCTTCTTTTTCCTCTCGCGAATGAATAAGACACGCCGGATTCCTATGGCTCGTTCGACCGCGCGAGAAGGAACGTCGCTTTAACCGTTCGAAAATACCTAATGCAACGCGGTTCGATAAAACAACCTATCCTGGGTTGAGTCTTGTAAGAGAAATCGTACCTATAAATATTGATATCTTGCACATTTTACAGGAAGAAGGCAAACGTGAAAAGCTCGTCCGTCGTCTCGTCGTTTCGGTCGGTCGGTCGGTCTGTCGAGAGAGAGAGAGAGAGAAAGAAAGAATTAGAAGAGAAAAAAATAAAGAAGAAAAAGAACGATTCTTGGAAGTCTCCTCGGAGGAGGCTGCAGGAGCGCGTGCTGATTTTGCTCGTTCAGGTGCGCCGAACGAATGGATAATTACCTCGTTAACCGGCATTCGGGCAACCTGAAAATATAATAAAACATAATTACTACGTATTTGACACGTTTCTGAAAGTATACAAGTGCGCGTACATTAATCGAATGGCAAGCGGGAGGTAGAATCTCGTGTGAAAACTTTGGAATAAGTCAAAGGATGTCGCGACACTTTGACCGCTATAAAATATTTAATTTTCTAAAAGCGATTAGACGTCGTTACTGATAATTTCAAAAAGTTTTTGCTGAACTTTCGAGTCTCTAGGTATATTCATCAGTTCTTTGAGCAAAGATAAGGCCACGCTGCGGAGCTAGTTGCTATGCAGGGATGGTACTAGGGTTAATCCGTCCGCTTCTTCTAGCTGTTCCTTCGCGACGGAATCGTAGAAACGAGACGGACCGTGGAAGAGTATAGGATGAGAAATACGAAAACGTGTCAGGAGAAAGGCTTCGAGTAATAAGATCGATTTATAGCCAAACGTTTCTTGGAATCACATTCCGTCCTCATCAAAATAGGATTGTATTTACGGACGAAATATTTCCGTTCGATAGAAAATTTAATATCGTGTTTGACACGCGAAACCTGGGTAAATGCGAAAGCACGTCAATTTTATAAATAGGTACGATTCGATTATATCGTACAAAATATTAAAGATTCGATTCTCAACGATATTATTATTATTTTCCCGAATCTATTTTCTATCGAAAGACAAAGTCATTCAAAGGTTTAGATGCCTTTTCAGAAATCGGATCGCTCCCTCCTACCTGTGTTTTTTCTTTCTCTCTTTTTCTTTTTTTTTTTTGTGTGTGTTTCTACTCCACGCCGCGTTCTCTTTCATCTCTCTACGTGCCGCTGCTAACGGTACGTACCAGATGGTTTTAACGAGATCGTCCCACTCATTTATATGTACGCATGTTATCCTTACAATATGATCCGGGAAAAATAATGCCTTTTTATATACACTCCGTATTAACGAAATTTTACTTATTTCCTTCCATTAAACGACGCCTTTGTTTAAAATGATATTTACGAAATATCGATAAAGCGTAGAAATAATAGTCCTCGGTGCGGAATCAGTATTTTTCCGTATTTCGAAAGATCGTAAACGTCGAAGCGTAGCGTTGTTCGTGCAAGTTCGATGCCACCCGTCGAGACATCGTAGAACAAAGGAATCGGGATCGTCGAGCGTTCTCGATCGATTTCGTTATTTTTCTTTTTATTTTCATTTT
The DNA here is from genome assembly GCA_911387935.1 of Dolichovespula saxonica. Lineage (NCBI taxonomy): Eukaryota > Metazoa > Arthropoda > Insecta > Hymenoptera > Vespidae > Dolichovespula > Dolichovespula saxonica. Next base: position 304,600 of record OU426999.1, read on the forward strand.
TTTTTTTTTTTCGAAAAGGAAAAGGACACGCTCGAGGAGGTCGTTCGATCTCGCGAAAAAGCGCTCGTTCCCCAAGCAAAAAGCAGACAGGAGGGAGATAAAGTGGAAGAGTGCGTCGCATCTCCCGGGAGGCAAACGCGTTGGAACCTGTCGGGAACGCGTTGCGAAAGAATTTATTCGATGATTCACTCCGTGAACGAGACCGTTCGTCCGGTGATGCGTGCGTGCAATCACGCGCGCACACACATAGCCGTATGTCACGCGAGCGCGCAATGCCGAAGCGCGGATGGATGCGCGTAGGTGAAACTAAAAGGCAGCAGCAGACTCGTGAATGAACGCGAGGAACGGAAGCGAATGGACGCGATCGTTGCAGCTACGCTTCGTACATACCTGTCCGTACCTATCACATGCGTACGCACAGGCGCACGCACACGCACACGCACACGCACACGCACACGCACACGCACACGCACACGCAGGTACTCTTCTCTTCCCGTGAAAGCCTGCTCGGATACACCGTGGCTACCTTTCTCGATCGACGAGACGCGTTTTCCTGTGCCGACGCCGGACATCCGGCGCGTTCACCGGAATAGTTAATACTAAGCCCTACGAAAGAGAAAGAGAGGTAGGTGAATCCCTGTGTGCGTTTCAGCCAGACGAGCCACCGATCGAGCCGCGTTCGTACGCTTTTACGAGTTCGTTTTCATTGATCCGTTTCCGGAAGTGCATCCAGAATATACCGACGGACGACTCCAGACGACGAAATTCACAACGGAGCTTCTCGCCTCGCTCGATCGCTCCGTTCCATTTTTCTCCATCGGAAAAGAATTCCTTTTATCCTCCTTTATTTATGTTTCTGCTTTTTTTTTTTTTTTTTTTTTTAATTTCCGTCGACATCGCGTTCGATTCGCGAGAAAGTTCTCGTTAGGAAAAAAACCGACGGCCAGCTCGTCGATGCGAGTAGCGGCAACCTTTCGGTTCGCCAGCCGTACTCTCCTCGCCGACAGAAAATTGTTTAATAACGGATGAAACTTCCGGCGTCGCTTCTACCAAACCGGATGATCCGCAGTCCCGTTTCCGTGTCGAAACGACGAGGGAGAGAACGAACGTACGCGGCCGATCCGCTCAGCCGGTGACATTGTGCGAAATATCATTGTTTGATACGGTTTCCTACCGCCATTCGACCTAGGGGAGAGCTACAACAGCGCTGACGTTTCCGCGCGAACGAAATCAAAATCATTCGAACGTGTTAAGTCCATTGTTTTTCTTTTTCTTTTTACGAATAATGGAAAAGGTAGTTTTGCCTACGCGAATGCTCCGAAATGTTACACTTTTTTTTTTTTTTTTTAACTCGGACTACCCGATTAGAACGTGTATACCTATTCGATCGTTTAATCGTTGACATTGATTTTTCATTAATAATATCTTTTCCTTATTCGTTGAATTATTGAAAAATATTTTCAAAATTCTCTCCGCGATGAAAGTTATCCCTTTTGTAACGTCGACGAGTACTCTGTCAGCGATTCGTTTGGAAACGAGTTATAGTCGGGCCCTTATTCTTCCGCACTTTAAATTTACAATTAGCCGCGAGAAAGAACGGGATCGCTTCGTATCTCGTAAATACATTATGTCTTTCGAACGTTACCCTTTTTTCCCGAGAGCTTCCACTTTCTTAGCCTCGACGAGCTTCTCTCCTTCTCTTTCCTTCTCGGGTCTTCTACTCCTTCGAACGCTTTCTTTACTTTCCCTGTCTTTCCCCCTTCCCTCTCTTTCGCCACCCCCTTCTCTCTCTCTCTCTCTCTCTCTCTCTCTCTCTCTCTCTTTCTCTCTCTGTGCTAGTTTCAAGAGTTATCAGTGGAACTTTTATACTCGAGACGAAAGAACCGATCGCTCTTGGGAAATCTAAGAGAGCATCCGAAAGTAGAGTCGAAAAGGAATAAGAGAGAGAGAGAGAGAGAGGGAGAGAGAGAGAGAGAGAGGAAAAGAGGGAGAGAGAGAGAGAGAGAGAGAGAGAGAGGTCAATTAAGCGATTCGATATGGTAGCTCCATTGCACGCGATCGTTATCCATTAACCATTGATATCCATCGCAACGGCAACGAAAAGAAGGAAGCGTCGAATATTAAAAAGTACCGTCATGATATCGAAGAAAACGAAAGTAATATAGATGCAAATACGTTTTTCTCGAGTGGTCGAGTATTTTCTCGAGTCGTTGAGAATGATCGATTGGTATAGAAGCGATACGATGTAGATATATATAAATATATAGTATATATAGTTGCTTTCAGGATCGAGGATAATTGGGGAGCGGTTATGTCGAGAGTGCTTTTCATTATATACGCACATTAAGCTGGCTGTTGGTACGATCAGGGTACTTCGTCGAAAAGGTTGATAAACGGTGAAAAGTCGGCTTGGTTAACGAGCTCTATCGTTCGTTAATTGAATTATATATGTTAAACGTGGAAAATATGAAAGGGAGAGTCGGAAGCAAGGAAGAGAGAGAGAGAGAGAGAGAGAGAGAGGGTGGTTAAAGTACCAACGGCGGACATAGAAATGCTGGACGAACAGAGAGATATCTACGCGGCGTACTCCGTATCCATCCATTTCATTTGAAACCCAATTTCCAGAGCACCGACGAACAGAGAAAGCTCTATGCGCACCCTCTCCTACATCCTCCCCGATATCCACGCCAACATTCTGCCAAAGCTGTACCGTTGCATATTCGGGCCCGCAAGCATTCGACGCATCCCGATCCTGAATTCTAATTACCGGCGCTGAGCCCGTTAATTAGCGCCGGTGCCCATCCGACCACCGCCACCACCACCACCACCACCACCATCTCTCCACCATCTCTCCACCATCTCTCCACCATCGCCATCATTTCCACCTTCCTCGGCATCTACGACCTAACGTTGATTACAATTGGAAAGTCCTTCTCTACGATTTTGTCTCCTCCGAGTCGCGTATAACGAGGTTCGTGGATGAGAGCACGTACCGGCGTGACTCGAACAGAGGAATACCTAACTAACGTGTGCGTGTGCGCCTGCGTGCGCTTCTATGCGACAAAGAGACGTAGAATGCCTGATTAGAACGAATGGAGTTCCTACGTCGCGATGTTTTTCCCCGCCCCCCCCTCCCCTAATTAGTACCTCAGACGGTTCTACTTTTCTATTCAAATAAAAGCATCCTTTCAACGTTGTCAACGAATTTTCTTCGACTCGTAACGTCAGATAAACGCCGCTATTTATCTAAATGGCATGCGATCGCTCGCCGTTCTAGAAATTTTATCGTTGAAAACAAAATTCCTTCTAGTCGATCGTCTCTTCGTGGAATCCGACGAAGTTTCGTACGCACCATCTGTTTCGTCTGGAGTAGCCTGAAACCTGCGCGAGTGAGAGGGAGAGAGAGAGAGAGAGAGAGAGAGAGAGAGTCAATATACTGACATTATATATATTATGGTAATGTCCGATATTATCGTCCAAGTCATCGAACCGTACAAAATTCGTATAACTCGCAACGTATACGCTTTACCTCCCCTCTCCTAAAATAATGGAAACGTGTTCTTTCTCGGTCTATTTCCCTGGCTCGCCAAGCAGACGAGAAAAGAAAAAGAGAATCGGAATAAAAATAAGGAGACAAAAAAAAAGGGAAGGAAAGAAAGAAAGAAAGAAAGAAAGAAAGGTAAAATAAAATAAAAAAAAAAAAATAGAGGGAGAGGGTAAGAGTTTTTCGTCGAAACAGTTTAGTATAATTTCCGATGGCCGGTGCCGGACATCGAGCAATTTTCAAGCGACCGTATTCCCGCTTCGTTTCCCGCTCCGTTACCCGCTTCGTTTCCCGCTCTTTTTCCCTCTGGTATTCCAGGGACCTAGTGCTTGCTCTCTCGGTGAAACTGGCGTCGAAATCAACTGCAAGCTTGGCTATCGGCCAGCCGTGATCGTTCGTCGATTCGACTTGCTTTTACCTTCTCTTTTTAAGCCTTTCTCACTCCGTCTCTCTTTCTCTTAGATTCTTAAAATACGAAACGCATGGATTATTTCTATCTCTGGTCTTTTTTCTTCTTCTTCTCGTTCTCCTTCTCCCTCTTTTTCCTCTCTTCTTCTTCTTCTTCTTCTTCTTCGGTAATTTATCCAATATGGTCGGGGAGGCGATACACGCGATGGAAGGATACATCTTTGTATGAAATCTCAAGCGAAATATTTGATTCGTTGCTCGGTGTGGCAATTATGGTAATGCAGAACGTGGTTACCACGCTTTGCCGGTGGTCGTGCGGTGTAATATCTCGTTTCGCGATAATACATTGCAGGATACATCGTACGTACGGTCTACGTATTGTACGTACCGGTTCGACTATTACCCTGATTACAACGGCTCGTTCCTTAATTGGAATACGCATCGTATTACTAAGAGTTAAAAATATCGAGCGTATAACATTGTCTTTTTCCGTTTCCCGATGGGAAGGAGAATAATCTTAATAAGTGTCGGACGAATGACGTATCAGGTTTGTCGATCGTTTGATTAATTAACGTCGGCCCGTTAAGTAGACGACTCAACGTTATTGACACTTGCTTAGGCGGTAGCCCGTTAATCATCGTACTCGTTGATTATGAGGAAGGACGCTAATTGCGAGACCGATTAGGATCCGGAATTCTATTTCGAGAAGGCCTTTAACGTCTAATAAAAAATATCTCCTTCCTCGAGGATTTCTACGTACAAGGATCAGATGTGGTAGTGGGTACTTTTATACCAGTATGTAATCGTCCGTCTTTTACTGCGTCTCCTATATCCTAAGAAAAATGAATAAAAGTCAAAGAAATTTTGCGCGACGATAACAAAAATGTTTAGAATTTATGGGATTTCAACTTTTAACCTAGGAATATAGTATTACCTTGGAACTTTTCAAATTTGGAGGGAGTACGAAGTAATTTTCGGTTAATTCTAGCGCGCAAACTAAAGCGCACCTTTAATGTATTTCCATGGATAGCCGGTAGTTGTTCAGGGTTGCATTCTTTCACGCGTACGTCGAGTCCGAACGACCGCCCTGGGCACGAAAGACTTACTTTAGCGATATTTCGAGATTCCTCAGAGTTCCGAAACGGTGCGCGAGCTTTCATGGTTGCCCTCGCGAATAGCGCGAGAAACTTTCTCACCGTGAAATTCTACGCCAGCCTCGATAGTGTGTTGCTCGTCCGATGGGTTACACTTTTATCGTACTTTTTCACGGCTTTATCGCGTATTCCGCTATTTCCTTCCCCCCTTTTTCTCTTTCCTACGGACAAGTTTTATCTTTGACGCGAGCGCAATGCCTTCGATGCGAAATCTCGTTACTTTCTTTCGCATCGCGAAACGTTCAAAATCGTCGGGATGAACTTTTCGTAAAAGGGGAAAGAGATATCAATGTTTTCCAGGAACTCAGTACTTGCTAATATCTTCTGCTTCAGCGCTCGCTCGTGAATTTATCGAGAAATATAAAAATAAAAAAAAAAAAAAATAAAGAATAAATAAATAAATAAAAAAAAAAAAACAAGAGAAGAAGACAAGACAATCGATAGACCGAGACTCGATCTTTCTCTCTACCCTAGCATTATTATATTCGCAGCGAGCGATTCTCGTAAGCAAGACGGATGATATCCGGATCCTTGCGGAAATCTTATCGATGGTATTCCATCGGGGATCATCGCGGAGACGAGAAAGAGAGGGAGAAAGAGAGAGAGAGAGAGAGAGAGATCATCCCTATGGAAGCACGTGAAAGTCGCCCTCTCTAACCAACCACGGAATCACGCCAGTAATTTTTCTTCGACGCAGCTTTTACGATTCTTGCGGGACGCGAAAGACGAAAGAAACGAAGGTGAATGAGTGGAAGAGGGTAATAAAGCATCGTTTTAGCCTCCTCCTTTCCCCTACTTCCCCACTTCCCCTCCCACTCTCCTCCCCTTCTCGCTTACTTACTCACTTACAATCCCTTCTCCCTTTTCTCGCCCTTTCCTTCCTTTCGTTTCCGTATTTTCTCCTTTTCTCTGCCCTTATAGCTCTGGGAAGGGACTCGCAGCACAAGTTACCGCGGATGCTGCGAGCCGGACGTGAGAATTGATGGAGCTCATAATTTAAAAGAAATCACAATTTTTTGAAGAAGCTCCTCGTACAATTTTTTTTACTTTCTCTCGCTTCGTTATTTCTCCGTACGCCCCTTCTTCCTCTCCCTTTCCCTTCCTTTCTCTCTCTCTCTCTCTCTCTCTCTCTCTCTCTCTCTCTCTCTATCTCACTCTTGCTTTCTACTCTTTTCTCAGACCCGGCTCGAAGAGATAGGATAAAAGAGGAAGATAGGAATAAAATAGCGATAAATTTGCATTACACCATAAATCCAAGCGCACGAGAAAGAGAGATATACACTCGGTGTGCTCATCTCCTCCTTTCTTTTTCTCGTACTTTTTCTCCCTTCCCTTCCCCCCCCCCTAGACGAAAAACGAGAAAATACCTTTAGAAAGAGTTTCGAAGAACTTCGACGGTTGTGACTATCTCGACAAGGTGGAAGAAAGAGAACGAAAGAGATATAAGGAGAGACGGGAGAGAGAGAGAGAGAGAGAGAGAGAGAGAGAGAGAGAGAGATCCGTCTTTTTGCCGTCAAAACCATGCCGCAACGGTGAACTCATGTTTGGGATCCACGAATCGATATGCATATAGACTTCCGACTGAAAAATATTCGTATAAAAGCTTTTTATGATTCTCCATCGAAGATACGAGCCCGACTCGTCGTTCCAATTTTATATTTGCTGATGTTGGAAACGTATTCGTATCGTATCGTCCGGGGTACCACGGTATAAGGTAATATTTTACGAAATAACCGCATAGAAACATATATATATATATATATATATATATATATATATATATATATATATATATACATGTATATATAGGGATGACTCGGTGACACATTGTACCTTTGGTCTCGGAGTTGGTTCTCGTCGAGGCTTTCTTCCCGAACGCTCGTCATCCTCTTGATGCCTTCCCTCTTAATTATTGCCTCGGTAATAGTCTTCGATCGAAGTGGAAGTTGACGGGGATTGTTGCTATTTAATTAAGGTAAAGGAGAGTCATTAACGAAGAGGAAGGCACCTATCGAGAATGAAACAGGCAGCGACACCACGCGACACCTGCTGCTGCTGCTATTGCTGCTGCTGCTGCTGTTGCTGCGAGGAAAATCGAGACGGAGTCTCGGAATAACGAGAAGAACGAGGAAAACGAGAGGGGTAGAGGAGTCATTCGAGCACGCCACGTACCGAGAGGGAAAGAGGGCACGCGGTGGATCCTTCCTTCTCCTCCCTGCGTCTCTCCTTTCTGCAGTGTATATTTTCAAGATTCTCTTTGAAAAAGAACGTTGCGAGTAAGAGATATAGCTCGTTACGTTTGCTCCTGCATTGTATCCTCTCTCTCTCTCTCTCTCTCTCTCTCTCTCTCTCTGTGTCACTCGAGATCGTTTCTCTATGCAACGTTCCGTACGACGCTGCCTCGCGAAGCCGCGCGATAAAAGAAAAGGATAAATGGGTGGAGGAGGAGGAGGAGGAGGTCTTGAATTTCTTTCGTCCCTGTGTGCACTTTCGCTTCGTCACAATTAATGCTCCCCCGTCCTCATCCTTTTTCTTTTTTTTTTTTCCTTTTCTACAGGACCGTTCGTTAGCGGAATGTAATTTAAATGAGCGTGACTCGAAAAATTAACCTCGGATTTTCTTCCTTTTTCAATAATCGTTCGAAACCGTTTCCGCTCGACCGCTCGGAACGGAACTCAAAAAATCGTCGTCCTGCAAACGATCCACGATTTTTCCCAAGAATAAAATTGGAGTAAAACTTTCTTTTTTTTTTTTTCTTTTCTATCGGAGCAAAGAAATTATCGATTTTCGTTATTGTCGAACACTTTCGTCGAACAAAAATAATGGAAACAACGACTGCGGATAGAAAAATATCGAAATCGGGGAAAAAATTTAATCCGAGAATGAACGATATAATTCGCGGGACGAGGAGGAAGCTGAAAAAATAAGTAGCCTATTTTGTGATAAAATTGAGGAAGTCTCGAGCTATATATTCTCGCGTGAAATATTTCGCGCAAAAACGCTCGTTGAGTTGGTTGGCGAGGGAAAGCTGTCCGATGGGGGCAAAAAAAAAAATCATGGAAAATATTTTGAATATTCCCGGCTCGAAAGTTTAATTAATAAAACGTCCTTTCATGGGTTCGTGCGTTTCGAGGCGCTCGAATTCGACGTTCCAAGGCCATTTGTTCACCCTCTCTCTTTCTCTCTCTCTCTCTCTCTCCTGTGGTCCCTACCGTTCTCGAAACGAGAGTGCGCGATATCGCCCGCGCGGTACTCCTTTCGCTTCCCTCCCCCCTCCTTTTTTTTCTCTTCTTATTCTCTTTTTTCCCCATCAGCCACGAAAAAGCGCTGACGAAGACGGAGAACCGACGCACGGCGAGCAATGCGATAGAGCGTGAAACCGCGATAACGTTTTTAACTCGCCTCGCATGCCTCACGCACCTATCCCTCCAATTTTGTCTCCTCTCTTTAACGGGTCCCTCTCCTCGCATTTTTATCGATTCACCTTTTCTTTTTACCCTGCTTTCAACGCCCCGTCCTAGGCGGTCGTACGCGATTACGCGTACCAATAGAGGTACGAGCACGTCCTTTTGTCAAAAAATTTCATTAGGAACAAATTAAAAGGCAATATCGTTTGTTACGCTCCGAACGTATCTACATACGTTATCGCGCGAGAGAGAGATAGAGATAGAGATAGAGAGAGAGAGAGAGAGAGAAAGGTCAAATCCCCGAGCAGGTGCCTCGACGAGGATGCAGATACTGGAAACAGGATTTTACAAGAGACCGTCGAAATACGACGTGTTTCGCTTCGTCGCGTCAAACAGCTGCACATGGCGCTTAGGTACCTACAAAGGATCTAACTTAACGGGATGTGTTCTTCGCACAAAGGCTTCGTTATACCTTCCGGAATGGCATCAGCATACAAACTATATCGAATTATCCGATACAAATCCTGGCAAACGATGTCCGGTTTACAAGCGACTACGAGTACATGGGACCTTCCAACGTTGACTTTGTAGACCATCAAGGATGCGGACGACAAAGTAACGAACGAGAAATCTTTTTACCTCGTTCTAATGTTTCGAAATAAATAACTCGCGCGAGCCTCGACGAACGAATCACGAGTCATGTCAAAATTTGTTCTTGCTCGTAAAAAAAAAAGAAGAAGAAAAAAGAAGAAAAAAGAAGAAAAGAGGAAATAAGAGAAAGAAACGTACTCGAGAGGGTTGTAATCGTTAGGGGAGGAAACGTCTGGCAAGTACCGTGGCAAAGCGGAACATACTTTGGCAGAAGGCGAAAAAAAGAGGAAGGAGGCGGTCCAGGCACGCCGAGAGAAGGGGAACGTTTATAACGGGGTACTACGTGCACTTGGATCGAGCTAGTATCGCAAGGCGAGCTCGTACAAAAGAAAATGCCTGGACCTGCCCCTTTGGTACGTCCAAGTGGAACGCGCGTTACGCATCGGCGTACCGCCTAACGGTCGATTTTTGCGTCGGGAGATTATACAACAATGGTTTCCAAAGGGAGACTACTCGACCTCCGCGCGTCACGTTCTTCGCTCGAATAAGAACACCTTTATCCTCTCGTTCACGATTATTATTTAACCCTATACCCATGTTAGAAAGGTTAGACAGAATGGAATTATCTAATAAGGGAACTCGTTCGAGATAAGCTTCCAACGCGTTCATTAGATATCGAATTTATCGTCGAAAGTGAGATTATTTCTAAATGATGATAATCGATGCTACGACGAGATCGTCCGTGGCACCGAAAGGATTTCTCGAGTTAATTTCACTCGCGGCGTTACCGTCTATCCCCCGGCCTTCCGTCGAAGTTAACGTCTTGATTCCCGCGTAGTCACGTAGGTTGCGATTAAATGACGCTTACGCGGCGAGCACGAGAGTCGTCCGTAATTGGATGGTACGTACCATCTCCGTTCCGCGCGAGAAATGGCTAGCGTGAGAATTAATCCGTTTGCTACCTCGCTCTTTACCCCTCGATCCTCTCCATTACGCGTGAGCAACGCGAGCGCTCGCTTTTATAAAATTTTATCTATTCCGTTTTAACGAAGAGGAATGTTCAATATTATTAAGAGAGTAAGGGAGAGAGCGAGAGAGAGATAGGAATCGGGCCAGATGTTCTCAGCCTAAAGCATTATCTTGTTTTCGGAAAGAAGTCGGACCGATTGGAGCAAAACTGAAATTTAATTAAGACCGCTATAATACAACGAGCGTTTTAACGATAAGCTATGTAATTATACGGAACGTAAAACCGGTAAAGAAGGAAAGATACTCTTTCTCTTTGTGGGATAGGAGTACCAGAGCGATAAAAAGATCAAGTAACGAGAAGAAAAGTCGGCCGGGTATTTCGATCGAGAAAATGAGAAGATGGCGGAGGGTCGGAATCGCGACGGACGTCGTCGGGACGCGGCCGAGACGCGGCCGAGACCGACGCGCCTCTTTTCAGGGACACGTTCGCGTGGGTCGGACCGGAACTGGTATGATTCACGTCGTGGCGTTAGCCGTGAGACTGGCGGAATACCACCAACTCCACACACGTGCACCGGCATCGTTCGACCGAGAGCTCGATCTTCTCCCTTTAGTCTCTCTCATTCTCTCTCTCTCTCTCTCTCTCTCTCTCTCTCTCTCTCTCTCTCTCTCTCTTGATCTCGCGAGAGATCAACGTTCGCGCGTGCACGCAACGACGACCAAGACGACGACGACGACGACGACGACGACGACGACGACGACAACGACCAAGACGTCGTCGACGAAGACGACGACGACGACGAAGAGGCGCCTGCTCTCGTTCTTGGAACGTCTCGATGACTTTTTCTCCTCCTTTGCTTTATCCCTTTACTTTGAAGCGAAAGATTTTTCGACCACTCGATTCGTCCTTCGAACGACGAAAAGCAACGTAACGAGGAAAGAAACATTTTTAGCGAGAAAATCGCGAGGCTCGCGCGAAAACGAACCGTGGATAAGGGAGATAGGAGGTCGGATCTTTTTAGCGGGACGCGCTTTCTAATTCGAGCACTTGCCGGGAAAGGAATCCGAACCGCGCAAACCGAGTAGCTCGCATCGTACGGAATTCGATCGTTGGATAAACGGGACGGAACTATCGTCGAAAGGAATCAGCATCGAGCCAAGTTTCACTTTGATCCGATGAAGTTCGAGTAAATGGCCGAAATCGAGATCTTCTCGGAATGGAACTTAAATTCGGATCGAGTCCTAATCAGATCCGAGCTATCCGAAAAGTTCGACGTCGAGCTTCAACTTTTTGGACGATCGCGAATTCGTTTTCTCTCGGTCCTTTGCCTTCCAATGAAATTATTTCTTGCGGATCGAACGAGATCGACCTATTATCAACGTCGGAGCTTAAGATAGTCGCGCCTTAGGACGACCTATTCCATCTTAATTTTCAACGTTGCCGTTCGTTCCATCTCAAAAAATCATTTCAAAATATTTCCTCGTAAGGTCAACGATTTCGATCGATCGGCTAACGTATCTACGTACTAATGTCCGTTAATGTTCCAAGGTACCTTTGGGTCGCATCGACAACGGCAGAATCCTTTAGAACGAAACGAAACTCCCGAGGAGTCTTTCTATCAATGAAATCGAGTATCTGCGAACGTATATCTCCCCGTCCTTCTTTATCCCTCTCTCCGTTAAAGAGACTTTCCTTACGTCAGGCAACGTCTCCGAAAAGGAAGACAATGGCGCGTGGGTCGATGGTTACGTGTCCGGTCGTGTATGCGTGCCACGTAGGTAGTCGTAGGGCGTAGTACGACCGTACTGTAGCCGTAGCACGATCATAGACTGACGTAACGCAAGGCCCGCGGTACTTAACGATCGCTGCCATTGCGCGTTAAAACGATTACTTCCGCTCTAGCCCGAAGCTACACAGAGAGAGAGAGAGAGAGAGAGAGAGAGAGAGAGAGAGAGAGAGAGAGAGAGAGAGACACACTTACGTTCGCCCTACTAGCTCCTACTCGGCCGTACTCTACGTGCTTACGAGCCATCCAAACAACATCCTGCTTCCCCCTTTACCTTCTCGATGGATGGTACCCTCGCACCAATAACGCTGTCCAAGGCGTGCCTCTCTAAACGATTCATGCGATCTCCTTCGAATCCGGATCGAGTCCAATGTGACCTGAAATCGTAACGTCGAATGCCAAATCGAATTTTGATTTTTATTATGTACAACGAACTAAGTTAGTTACTTCGACGAAAGTACGTGACGAGTACTCGCAATAACTCCGGTTAACTCGCTTATATTATTTATACTCTTTCGATCGTTTAGTAGCAACAATAAATTGTTGCATAAAGTCGGGATTTACGAGCGAGTCAATGCATAGATTAGATTCGAGTATTCTCACGTGGGACGCGAATCGTGCTTTTGGCCGTATAAAACCCCTCGAGTGCCGTACGAATAAACGTACTAGAATGATCGATGAAAATTTTGATGAAAATATTTAATATACCATAGACGGTTTACAATCAACGTTTACGTTTTCTACTTTCCCTTCGACATTCCGTTTTAGCCTTACAATCCTTATCTTCCTCTTAGGTCAAAACGAGCAACACCTTAGAACGAGAACTCACCTCATTCCGATAGTTCGGGACAAGTTAACCGTGCCCGAGTATTTCGCTCTTGTATATCGCTCATAATCGAGAACACGGACGGTTGCGGTTTAGCGAAACTGCAAAACGTTTAGACGCATAACCCGGTCGGTAGCCTAGCCGAAGTAAGAGAGGGAGAGCGATAAAGGAGAAGAGAGAGGGTGGAGCACTTTGGGAAGAACGGCCGAAGGGTGATGATGGTGTTACGCCGATACGAGTCGAGCGTCGAGCGTCGAGCGTCGAGCGTGTATCCGTTATGGTATACACGTGTAACTATTACCGAATGGACGGCGAGCAATATACGCGTCGGTATTCCGGCATTCCGCATTCCGCGAGCAACTCGATTTCCTATCCGCCCTTTGACCGACGCCCTTCGTCCGCGTTCTCTCTCTCGTTCTCTCATTGCCGATCTAGTAAACGACGATTAGCCCGTTCCCAAGGACTCGTTAGTTTACTACTATATTTATGCCGGTACGAATGGAGAGAGAGAGAGAGAGAGAGAGAGAGAGAGAGATCTTACTCCGATAACCTCCGAGGACCGATCCTATTACTATTTCGCGCGATACGCAAAATCCTATTACAGTTTTTCACGCGTAAGCTCCGACGTAGAATTCGACGTATCCGTCGTGCGCATCGAAATTGTTATCGCGAGATCGTGGCTTTCGAGTACGCGAGTTTCGCACGGACTCACCTTGAAATGCGGCAAGTATGAATAGGCAGTTATATTCGAGTTAAGAAGGCGCGCTTTACTCCTCCGCGCTGCATTACGTGGTGAGAATAGCATTCCGATGCGAGCGTCGGCATTGTTCTCTCGCATCGAACCACTCGCTACTTCCTCCATCGGATATCTCTTACGCAACGCGAGAATTATCTGAATCGATCCGTGCACTTGGTCGAGGAGGATGAACTTTTCTCTCAAAGTCCCATGAATCATCGCGAGTTATTAAAAATGCCCGCGCGTTCCTCTTCATTTTAACGATTACGGAATCGCGAAAGAACGAGATCTCTCTAATTATAATTTTAACCGGATCGATGATCGACGATTGAGCCGGTCGATAGAAAAAAAAAATCGTCTTTTAAGGCGATCCTATTCGGCGTGTAGTTTTCGTCCCGAGTCATAGGACGAAAATAGTCGTGATTCGTGAGGACGTGTACTCCAGTTGTCAAGAATTCCGTAATATTATTTGTCCTGGAGCGACGATCGTCGGGCGTGCCGATCGCAACGCCTACTTTTACGTTTCTCAAGTGTCCTTCCTTTTACGAGAGGGAGAGGGAGAGAGAAAGAGAGAGATTCGTAGAAAAAGGAAAATACAAAAGGAATCTGCCTCGACAAGCAAAGGCGGCGCCTCGATGGGCAAGATAGGAGTAAGGCAAACTCGACGAACGACATGATGCGGTCAACGACGTGTCCTCCGACGCGTTTGCGCGCGAACCCAACATTCCGTGCGATGATTCGATCATCGATACGAGCGCCCCGAGAGAACGAGAGAGCGAGCGCTCGAGCGACCGGGAGAGAGAGAGAGAGAGAGAGAGAGAGAGAGAAAGAGTGACCTTCGCGCGATCACCAACCCTTCCGTTCTTAACTCGTAGTTCAAGTACGACCAGGTCTACGAGACGATCAACATACAGGGTGTATCACAATGCGTCGGCACTGCTCTAGGGGTTGATGGGATAGGTCTCCCATTATTATTCCATACAAATCGGTATGGTCTCGTTAAACCAATGGACGAACATTTTCTCTCTCTCTCTCTCTCTCTCTCTCTCTCTTTGTATCTTCTAATCTTATCCAGCGAACGAAATGGTCGCCGACGAGCTTAACTGGTGCGACATTAAACGGTATCGCCAAGGATTCCTCGGTGTAATTCGAACTTTCGATATAATTCCTAGAGAAACGTTTCGTCGCATTGCGCTAGTTTGAGAACGACTATCGTACGGATAGAGAGGCAACTCAGAAAACGTAGCAGTTGGATATGCAAATGGCGATGGGTAAACTTGCGTGCGAGTTTTGTTCGAAAAAGTGCGTGGGTATAGCGGAGGTCGGTCTCTCGTCGTCGTCGTCATTAGAGATGACGCTTGTCCCGTTCATTTCTCTCTTCCTGTATCCTATGGGAAATAGTGGAGAATCGTCGAAACTGCCTTCCAACCCCGAGAACCCGTGTCGAGAGTAATATGGATGCTAATGCATCACGCACATATCAACTTCGGAAACAGATTTTAATACGGGTAATGTTCTACGATCCTAAACATACGTTCGATCATTTGCTCAGCTTGGACTTTGCATCTATCTAATTCACGCGTTTCTCTCTCTCTCTCTCTCTCTCTCTCTCTCTCTCTCTCTCAATCTCTCTCTCAATCTCTCTCGCTCGTTCGTTCGTACGATCAACTTATAGGTTGATCCTTTTAAAATTACAATCGGCATTTAAAATAAATCACCGTCGGTCACTTTATCGGTCTCTTTCTCTTTCTAGCGAGGGATACGCGTCCGGTGGTCCGAAGAGTGATCGATCCTATAGGCTCTCCGCTCTTCGTCCTTCCATTCGATTCGTTTCGACGGGGCGTGGATGGATAGGAAGTAAAATATGTATGTGCAAATTTTATTCGAAGCCCGACCTCGATACGCTTCGTGATCGATCTCGCTTGAAATAAGTAGAAGAGGGGGGAGGAAGGGAAAGAGGGTCCAAGTAAACTCGTCGAGTCGATCCTTGCCGCTTGTCGTTTACTTAGAGCGACAGGAAAGAGAGAGAAAGAGAGAGAGAGAGAGAGAGAGAGAGAGAGAGAGAGAGACCGCTAGCGACTTATTCCAAAGTAAAGATTCTCCTAGACGCGAAACATCATCAACATTCTCAATCGTTATCGAATGAAAAATATAACGACGCGCGCCTTCTAAGCCAATCGTAAGACTCTCGTAAGTACTATCTATCTATCTTTCTCCGAGTATCGCGACGTTCGTCTTTCATTCGTTACAGATAGAAGTTAGCGGCGCGATGCAGACGTATAACGTGCAAGAAGAAGCATCCCAAGAGCGTTTCATTCTCAGGAAAGGCAGGAGATAGTTCTCTCGTAATCGAGAGCAACGGAGAGAGAGAGAGAGAGAGAGAGAGAGAGAGAGAGAGAGAGAGAGAGAGAGAGAGAGAGCGAGAAATAGATAGAAAGAGAGAGAGAGAAAGAGAGAGGGGGGGTGGCGGGGAGGGAGAGAGGGAAAGCAGACTGTGAGTTAGAGACAGCCGTTTAATTCCCACGCGTACGATCACCCTTTATCGAAGCATTCTCCTTTCTCTCATCCTTTTCCTTTCTCTTTCGTTTCTCCAACGTTTTTCCAAAGCGTTCCACAACCCCCTTGCTCCTTCTTCCTATTTCTGCGAATTATACGCACGATCGAGCGTGGAAGAACAGAGTATCGCTCTTAAAGAAGAGCGATCCTCGTTTGCCACTCTTATCGAAGCGAGTACGTTCGCGATAACGAGAATATCGCGAGAATTCTCTTCTCCCTCTCCCCATCTCCCCACCACCACCCCCACCCCGGAGCCGCCCACTTTGGCTTATCGACGATTTCTCTTTTACCGTGTACGTGCGTCGCGCGTGTGAAAAAGTCGAGATTCTGGAGTCTTTCCCGAATTTCTCTTTTCTCTCTCTCTCTATCTCTCTCTCTTTAACGGCTTCGCCTACTCGCGCTGTAACGGTGCCAACGGGAAAAGAGCTCGAGGTGAGTCTCTCGAGACTCGGAACGCTGTGTAATATAGGTACACACCCGACGTGGACGACGAAACGAATTTCTTATCTCGTTGAATTTGTGCGTCTCGATAGCGAGTTTCCCACGCGAGGATCTACCGATCTCAAATATTTGAAATCGAAACGTTGTTGCTGGTTTCTCTTTCTCTCTCTCTCTCTCTCTCTCTCTCTCTCTCTGTCTGTCTGTCTCTCTCTCCTTTGCTCCCCACCCTCGCTAGCTCTCACTTTCTTTTACGACGAACGTATCACGGAGCTAGCTGGAAAGATTAACTAATTCCACGTTCTCCTTTTGATTTCTCCTTCCGAGATCTCGCTAACGAAAAACTCTTTCATAACCACGGACATGCAACTATTTAAGGTCGCGTATTTGCATGAAAATTCTTGCCAAGATTGCCGGTGCCAGTTTGCATGTCAATGGGAACGAGCGAGTAAAAAAGATACGTCTGCTGATGGCGCGGATATATTAGAAGAACGCCCCGGCATTTTAGAGTGGCTTAGTAATTTTCTAGATTTAGATCGCGGACCGCGATGTTGTCGTACACACGCTGAAAGCTCCGAGCGGATTTCCTTTTAGTATAATAAAGCCAGGAATAGAGCGGCGAGAGGGCAGGAGACAATAAAATATTCGAGCGAAACGCGTAAACCCGACTAACGTACAAAAGTATCAAATAAAGAAGCTTGTTCGGTGCTTCTTAGTAGTAATAATAATGGTAGTAATAATAATAACAGATATAATGGTAATATAAAGGATAATCTCTCCTGCCGTTTTACACCACGATTCAATCCTCCCAGTCCCGCCCTTCTTTCTTTCTCTCTATTTTCCAATAATACCGGAGATCTCGCGATAAATATAGATGTACATATATGTGTGTGTGCGTGCGCGCGCGTGTCGGGCAGAGTAGTTTTAGCGAAAGGCCGATCGTTGCTGGAACGATCACGGCAGGCATACGCGAAGGATCGTTGCTACGTGAAGGCTCGCCGTTGTATCCGGAAACGATAAGTCGTCGTCGTCGGGCCCTTTTCTTCGAAAGCTTCGCTTCGCAGGAAAACACCGATTGGGAATCCAATCGAAGCGGTTAACGTATGAAAATCGGCGATGCTTATTGCTTACGTTCGAAAACAAAGAAGAGAAATATTTTCTTTCGAGAAAGAAGGAAGAGGAAAGGATTCTTCGAGTTTAATTCCAAGTTAGAAAATCGAGCGGCGTCCCCGATCGTAGGTCCCCCTCCCCCCTTATTTCGTCCCGTTTTCCTCTATACGCTTCTCGTTTTACGAACGACCAGTTGCACGCCCGGTAATTGCAACGCGCAACGAGATTTCGAGCGTGTTGCGCTCCTGCCTCTTGGTCGCTTCCGTGCCTCTCTCTACGCTCGGAAATATTTACCGTTTACCCAATAACCGAACGGCTCGGCACAGGACGAGAGGATTCTCGATATGGGAAAGTAGATACCTACCCGATAGTTTGAAAATTCATTCGATCTCGTAACGGCAGTTTTGCGAATCGCGCGTTAAATTTAAGAAATTTCTTCGAGATTGGATACGACACGCCGATACGATTTTTATTCTCGCACTGCCGTTCCCTTTTATGAGAGTTTTCTACCGTTTAACGAACGAACGAACGAACGAACGAACGAATTCTTCCCCCGTTTTTCCAATGACGCCGTGTATTTCGGCGCGATCGCAAACTGTATACGTGCAACACAACGTTCACTAAGGAAACTATTCAACGTTCCTATTCAAAGGTCGCTCTACGAAAGCGTCTCTCTTTATCTTAAGTACAAGAGCCGAACGATTAAACACGAGGAGAGAGACGGTATTATATTACGCCATAAAGGGTACGTCCGAGCTTTTGCGTGCGTTCCGAAGGTACCATTCCCACGATCCAGCTTTCGTTCTCACCTTTACTATCCTCGAGCGCTATTTAACCGTCTCGTCCGTTAACGAGGTTGGTCAACGTGTATGCGCCTGCGCGCAAACACCTTATATGCTGTGTGTTCTTATCGTCGTAAATTTGACGACGTTGGTTTATTACTACGGCGCGTAACATTTAATTAAAATATTTCATTAGTTCGTCCGGTGTTCGTTGCCGAGAAACTCCGAAAACGGTTGACTAAAACTTTGACGATAGAAAAATGGATCATTTATCAAAATAATAAATTTACTTTTTATCATAGATCGCAGCTCGTAGCCGTGAAAGGGATAACAGCGAGTTTAGAAGGCGACCCTTGTAATCTCTGGGTTCGTGCTCGCGATCGATAATCAGGCACTTTGGGTTCTTGCTATCGATTATCCGGACGGACGTTAACGAGCGACTCGATCTCTCTTTCGTTAGCAGCGTACTCGCGGTATTCGCTCTCTCCCTCTCTCTCTCTCTCTCTCTCTCTCTCTCTCTATCTATCCATCTATCTATCTTTCTCTCGTGGCGCACGGCGTTGCGTAAATCTTGGCGAGTCTGAGAGCCCCGAGGACCCAGGAGTAACACCTCTTGCTCGTAGGTCGAAGCGCCGGCCATAAATATTTGAGAGTTCGAAGCGATCCTGCCCACCCGGGACGCGATGGTACTTTTCTCTCGCTCTCGCAGAGACACGCGCCCACTCCGGACCCACGCCCACGCCCGCATACCAAAGGCCCTTTAACTCTTTCTCTTCCTTACCTTTTCTTTCTCTCTTTCGCACCGCGACAACAGACTCCCTCCGCGACAACGCTACTCCCTCTCTCTTTCCTCCCCTCCCTCCCTCCCTCCCTCTTTCTCCCTCTCCTTCTCCCTCTCCCTCCCTCTCTCTCTCTCTCTCTCTCTCTTTCTTTCTCTTTCTCTCTTCTCGATCGCGAACGTCCTCGTGTTTCGGACGCGCCGACGTAACACCTTCATCTGCTTCGGCTCCGAATATCTTAGCTCGTCGTGACTGAGAAAGAGAGAGAGAGAGAGAGAGAGAGAGAGAGAGAGAGAGAGGAGTCTGGGAGGCCGTCGATGCCGAGCCTGGGAAAAACGCCCACGCATGCGAACGCCACGAGATAGAGACAGATTCAAAAGGACGAGACAGGCCTGACGTCATCCTCGCGAAACTCGTCAATTACAGACAAAATATCTCTCGGATTCTCGGGCTTCCATTTCGACGTTTAGAGAAAAGCAACGAGACTGGGGCGTTGCGTACGCTAGCGTATAATCGTGATCACTTGTCCCATCAAAAGTCGAGAAAAGTGAAAGAGAGAAAACTACTCGTGGAAAGTTTTCACGAAAGTCTTAGCCCAAGTTTCGAAGGTAATCTCGTGGCCGAGTCTCGCGGGAAGCTAGCCTTCTCTGGAATCTCTCTCTCTCTCTCTCTCTCTCTTATTTATCTACCCTCGCGAGGATACGGGAGAGAGAGAGAGAGAGAGAGAGAGAGAGAAAGAGAAAAGAACTAAATTTAATTTAGGAGTTGATTTGCATTCGACGAACCGTAACGTTCGTCGCCGTTACGCTAGACGGACCCGTTTTCTCGTTCATTCCTCTCTCTCTCTCTCTCTCTCTCTTTCTCTATCTCTGTCGAATCAAACTTTCGCGCGATCTTGTATTTCGAACGAAAAGTAAGATCGATCGCGTACACGTTTCCTTCTAATAAACCTTAGCTTAATCTTTTAGATATCGAACGCGTCTATCTGAGCGAACGTTACGCCATTATCTCGTTCTCTCTCTCTCTCTCTCTCTCTCTCTCTCTCTCTCTCTCTCTCTCCCCTCCCGAGTTCGTCTCGAGTTCAAGGCGATATTTTGCGAAAATCGAGACTATCGAGAACGCTGGCAAAGTACCCGTCTAGATCGCTTTTTCCTTTAAAAGGGTTTTTCTTCTCTCTCGCTTTCTTTATAGTCCCTCTAGGAAAGGCTATCTTTACTTTCGCGTTTCCTATGCCGTCGACCACGAACAGGACAGGAGACATTCGCTGGAATCGATTTCGTGCGAACGACGGAACAAATGCACTTGGCCGTGACACTTCCATTACTTTGCGTCGTTGTGTATCTCCCGTCGGTTTAGCTCAGTTTCCCGACACCTGTCTCTCTTATTCAATAATCCCTTTATCTGTATGATTTCAAAAAACCTGTCCTTGGATCAAGGGAAAAACGTTTTCTAATTGAACGTTACGCGTCCAAAGAGAAAAACATGATCGAGCCTTTCGAAATGCGAAGGATCGTAAGTTCGAGTTAGTATTTATAGTCGGACTCATTCGCCATCGTTATAGGTAATCTCTGGTGGGAGGAAGTTGGAAAGAGGAATAAAAGATAGAAAAGTGGAAGTAACGTTGGCTATTTCCTGGTAATGGGAATAAATATCGGTGGAAATCTTACGCTTACGTATATGTCTGGGGAAAGAGGGAGAGAGAGAGAGAGAGAGAGAGAGAGAATCATAGATATACCAACGCACGTTCCTTCGGAGTTCCTCGAAGAAGCTACGAAGAAAGTTTTTCACTTTATACGAGCAGTCAGCCTTGAAATCGTGTCCAATGAAACGATCCACGGGGGACGGACCTTCCGTCGTGCCCGTAGATTCGTTTCCTTTTTCCGACATACGTTCCTCTCTCTCTCTCTCTCTCTCTCTCTCTCTCTCTCTCTCTCTCTGCCTCTTTTTCTATCTTTTACCCTCGATTCACCATACACCACGTACCCGCGCGATAATAATGAAAATAGAGGGCAAAAGGTAGCTCCCTTTATACGTCCGGGGCTAACTGCGATACCTCTCCTTCGAATCGTCCCACTGCGATATTGGATCCTGTCGTTTCTCAAGGAAAGCCGCGTCGTCTTCTTGCGAAGGTCTACTACGTTCGCACACAGGCGCGCTGCGTCGCATATAGGGGAACACACAATTTCTAGCTTTCTCCTTCCCATCGCGACCATTATTCTTATTCGGTCGATGGAACGCGGATACGTGTACCTTGAGTAGAGAGAGAGAGAGAGAGAGAGAGAGAGAGAGAGAGAGAGAGAGAGAGAGAGAGAGGTTCAAAGACCGGTAACGTTGTTCCTTGCTTTTAACGAAAATCGAAAAGCTTTCTTCGCTGGCTATAAACTTCTCGACCGATTAAATGGAATTTTTGTCCTGGCCGATTACGCGAGCTATTCGTATTTCGAGCCAGTACGAGAAGTTAACGCGGTTAATTCGAATCACCGGACGAGCGGACTGTGTTTGCTTTAAACGTCGGTCATTAGGGAAAAGATCGAACGGCAGTTCTCCGTTGTTTAAAGTTCCTACACGGGAATCCTCCAGGAGAATGGATTCCGGCGATGCTTTGCGGATAAGCCGAAGCTCTCGGTGGTTACTACTAGTTGAGCTTAGAGCTATCTAGTTTCGCCATAATGTGGGAGATAGAATCACGAGTTTCGTAAAATATGAAGACGGTTATACGATTTATCCGGTGGTACCACTTTCGCACACACGCCCTATCGTATAGATAACGACGATGTACCGTTGAGGTTGCTTCGTGAGATAAAGAACGAGCGCGAGAGACACCGAGAGAATCTGAGAGAGAGAGAGAGGGGGGGAGAGAGAGAGAGAGAAAATAGGAAGTGGACCGTGGAATAGACATTTTTCACGAGTCAAAGATTGCGACAACCTTTTTCGGTTTTAGATGAAACGACGACTGAAATACTTTCGAACGTAACCAAGGAAAGTGCAATAATACGGTAATCGATGTAGCGGAACTTTCATTATAAACGATCCAAAAATTCTATAGAACTACCGTACCTATCTATAACGACGCTAACGAAATTTTTCTGTTTTTCGTGTTTCAGGTGAGTCCGCTTACGATGATCTTTGACCGTCGAACTAAAAGATGTGGACCTGAAAAATCAGCCTACAAGTATTTAGACATGGATACTCTAATTAAATAATTGAATAGTTCTTCTATCAAAATGCAACAGATTTATATTGGATACACGATTCCTAAAGGATTTAATAGCAATCCTTATTTTATGAAATTCCTTGGTTGAGAAGAAAAAAAAACCAGAGTGAGAGAGAGACTGAGAGACTGAGAGAGAACGTAATCCCCAAGTATTATCGTAAAGAGAATTTTACAAGTGTCTTAGAGGAATATCGCGAGAATGTCGAGTGGAATTCCAAGGAGCGTAGTTTTGCCGTGAGTAAAGTTAATTTCGCGTACGCGAATGTACTAACTCGGTTCCCCCCCATCCTGAGCTCATCGTCCAGCACTCGTAGGTCCGAGTTAACCGCGTCTCGAAAGAACTCCTCTCTCTCTCTCTCTCTCTCTCTCTCTCTCCCTCGCGCGCCTGGAGTACGGACAATTGGTGGGGATGAAAATAAGTAGGGAGGATAGCGATGGAGGGGAGAGGTGGCGCACGGCAGGCGCGTGGCTCCCACGGGTCGCCTTTGCCTCTCTATCCTTTTTCCTCTCTCCGTGAGTGCTTCCTCGAGACGAATAGAGAGAGAGAGAGAGAGAGAGAGAGAGAGAGAGAGAGAGCGAGAGAACGCTACGTCCGACCGCTAGATTCCTTCTCTTTGATAAGCCACGAGCTACGATTCTCGGATTATTGCATCTCGTCCGTCGATTTGGTTATCGATTCGCTACCGTATTATTCGCGATTCGATCAGAACCGT
Organism: Dolichovespula saxonica; assembly: GCA_911387935.1. Classification (NCBI taxonomy): domain Eukaryota; kingdom Metazoa; phylum Arthropoda; class Insecta; order Hymenoptera; family Vespidae; genus Dolichovespula; species Dolichovespula saxonica. The sequence goes on from OU426999.1 coordinate 327,614, forward strand.
TATTAAGACGTACTTTTGTAGAAAATTGAAGAACGGCCTTAAGGGGCGGTCTTTTTCTTTTTTTTTTTTTATTTTTTTTTTCTTTATATTTTTTTTTTTTTCCTCGAGATAGATTTCGGAGGACGAGGTAGAGGTCGCGAAGGTCGAGAAAATAACGAGCCGGTCGATTGGATCGGTGCCGTGCCGAGAGCGTGGAAGGAGCCGAGGCTAATTGCCAAATTGGCAGAGGAAGCAAAGAAGGAATCTTTCGCAGCGCCCTGGCTCGAACGGCACCGAACGGGAAAAAAGGTTCAAGGAACCGAGCTCCGAAGGTCGAAGCTAATTACTTTATTTCGCCGTATAAGTGGCCTTCCGCGAGTAAGGTTCGTGCTCGCCGTGTATACAGAATTAAATGACCCCTCCTTTGACTCTCCATTAGAGTCGATTCGTTCACGAATTCGCGTGAGTCCTCCTTATTAAATATCGTACTTTTATCGATTCCTTTTTATATATCCGTTCGTTCTACTCGGAACGAAAAAGAGGAGCGCCCTTACGGAGGAGATTCTCTATTTCTTCGTTTATCTTACCCGAATGGAACCTTTCCCGGCTTTTCTCTTAATAATCCTTTATGCTACGAACATCCATTAGTCTAATTAAAGGTTAAAAGAGCTTACGTTCGTTGGTCGAATCAATTAGCGAATTTCCCTTCTCTTATCGACGACGAGAGTTGTTCGTCCCGAAAACAACAATCTGAAAACCATCCTATTTATCCGTCCATATCTATGAACGAATAAAGAAAATCGGAATGGAAGAGAACGTTCGAAAGAATTAAACGACGACGATCCAACGATCCGGATCGTTCCATTTTCTCGACATTAAATTTCCCTGCCTATTGGCGATCCACTTGATTCTTCTTTCGTCTCCTCCCCCCCCCCTAACACACCCTGCGCTTCCAACCATCCCTTTGTCCTCTAACAGTCTCTATTCTTTAAGGACGATTCGCAAAGGAGTTCCTTTTATCCTACGATCGACGAGGTGAAGTCGGCGGATCTCTCGACGATTCAATTTTAACGTTTCACCTTTTTCGGCGCGTACGCGTTCCTCGAACGCCTTCGATCGATCCTCTTTTAGCGCGAGCGCCTTCCTTCTCTCCCCTTTTTTCCCTCTCTCATTTTAGGAGAACCAACGTGGAAGCAGCTTTATCTAACGCGTCCATAACTCTTAGCCGATCGCGGAACTACGGCTGACCAGGTCTCTCCCAATAACGCGTCCGCAGTCGTAACGGCCCGGTGCGGTGCGGTGCGGTGCGGAGAAAGAGAGAGAGAGAGAGGCGAACCGGAAGGCCACCCTTCTTGGCTCTTATGGAATCGGGAAAACTTACGACTCTGCAAATGAAATCCAAAATGCGACGTCCCAATAGCAGCGCCGACCTGAAATTGTTCTCCAGCCTGAAATACGAGTGACTCCGCTGTCCCGAATCCTGCCCACATATTGGACGAAATCTCTCGATCGGGACTGTCCAACTTTCGACTTTAATTTCGGAAAGTGAAGCTCTCTCTCTCTCTCTCTCTCTCTCTCTCTCTTTCTCTATCTCTCACCCTTTCAACCATGATTTTCCCGGTGTTTTTGCGGAAACCTCGACTTCGTAGAATCCCCATCGATTCAGACCACCTCGTTTCGCTCTTCGGTCGATCTTTACACGTATCAATCGTCTTCGTTTAGCAAACTAATACAGTTATATCCACATTTTCTAGCGCGCATAAATCGTCTTCGACGCGTACCATCCTACGTCGAGTATTCTCACCGTCAATTAGTTTTAATAATCCTAATAACGGCATACATCGGAAGCTTAGGTTATTCGTTAGAAAACTACGAGCTACTTTGGTGAGTTTCGCCTATGCTGGAATTCTCTCGCGATATTCCAGCGTCGCACGCGCAAACCCAATTAATCGGCTAGAATTTAATCCGCTATATCGTTCGAATGAACCTAATACGCGAAAGTCGGCGATACGTGCCTTATCTCCATTTGTGCGTCGTTAAATTCGTTCTTCCGCCATTTTCACGCGGGATTTTATTCGGCGCGAAACGTAACGTAACGTAACGTAACGAGTAGCATCGCGCGTTATACCTTTTATTATCTCCAATTTCCTCTTTCACGCGTATCCGTGGGGAGGAAAAAAAAGGAATAAAGAAAATGAAAATTGACGAAGCTCTCAAACTTTGAATATCGGTAATAAATAAATTCATTCTTTTTTGGAAATTTGGCCGATCTCGTAGTCACGGTACGGTCGAGGTCGCAAACTCGAACGTCTACTCATCGTCCTCTTCTCGGGATAGATACAGAAATAGAGATAGACGCGAAGGGAGGACGTTTCGGGCAGCGTGGGTGGTCAATGGGCGATTCGAAGCGAACGTTGCGGTACGCGTGCAAGAGAGAGAAAGAGAGAGAGAGAAGAATCTTTATGGTTTATGGTCATATCTACCTACCCATATGGATGCGCATGCTTGTGGTACGTTTGCCTACGTGCCTTATAAAGTCGCGATCCGGACTCGTTCTAACAATAAGAGCGATGCCTCGCTCAGAAGTTCACCATTATTCGCTTTCGCTCCTCGCTTCTTTACTCTCCCTTTCTCGTTCGATAAGGAATAAAAAATAAATTTCATCGAGCGAAGAAAATGGAATGGAGATTCGCAAAGTCGAATTTGTTGGGAAAGCTCGACGAGAGACTCGAGCGTAGGAGAATATTTGATCGTCGGTGCTTGGGAACTGTTATTAAAAGTTTAACCGCGGCTTAAAGCGACGACAGAGAGGCGCGTCGGGGTGGGCAGAAATCTCGGCGTGCTTGTCTGCGAGTGTATTCGCTGTAACCTTCGACCCTCCCTCCTTGTATCTCTCGCTCTCTCTCTCTCTCTCTCTCTCTCTCTCTCTCTCTCTCTCTCTCCTCTCTTTCTTCACGAGTCTCCTCGCCTTTCTCCTAGCTAGCTAGCTCGGTCGAAGACGATGCGCGTTTCTGCCAACGATCGCGCTGCCGATATCGGTAATTACAGCTTGCGTGCCACTCGCGTGCGCCTCTTCTTCCACTTTGTCTCCTCTTCTCTCTCGCTCGCTCGCTCGTGCTGTCGCGTCCTACGGCTTCACGGCCATAGACTAAACTACAGATTCCTCGCTCATTAAATTATCTCTCGGCTGCGCCCGCCGAGAAGAGACTCCCTACGCGACTCTCCTCGGCGCGATGCGTGAAGACCAAGAGAGAGAGAGAGAGAGAGAGAGAGAGAGAGAGAGAGAGAGAGAGAGAGAGAGTAAGACGTCCGAAATACTTTGAATAATTCATCGTAACGAAAGTGAAGTTTTACGAGCACGTGCGTGGGCATAGTCTGAAACAATAAATCGATTATTAAGCGCTATTTATATGGAAAATGAATGTTGGCTATTCTCTCGGCCTTTCTCGACATTTTGAAACCTCTTTGCGTTCAATGGCGGACGCAATTACGATAACCGCGACCTGTCCTTATTGCGTCGGGATTGCGTCAGGATTGCATCGTTCTTATCCGTGATCGTACACGATCGGACGATCCGACAAGGTCCTCTCTCTCGTCGGCCCTCTTAATCGTCCTCTCAGTCGCCCGTCTCCCCCTTTGATGTTTTTCGAAGCGTCCCGCGGTGTTGCCTCGGTTAATTGCTTCTCGTTTGTCCCATCTAAAGGACACCTTCCCTTCGTTTCAACTTTTACCGTGCTAATTACGGACGGCGTAACGACGACGACGACGACGACGACGCTCGTACACTTTCCATTACGAGGGGAGAACGTAAAAGGGTTTCATTCTTCTCTCGCACTTCGAGTTTTCTTTACAATGCCGAGATATCGTCGTTATTAAGCAATTAAAGAAACTTTGGATTCGTATCTCCTCGGGTTCCCTGCGTATCTTATCGTCCGGCAAAAAAGAAAAATTGCGGATACTTGATTTATGATTTACGATCGGTCTCGAGTATTCTTACCTTTTTGTTCGTCCAGGGGAGAGCCATTCGAGCTCACCGATAATATTCACGTCCATTGCCATTGAAATTGTATGGACGGCGAACACTGCGACGAGTAATCCAGGCTTTAACCGTCAATCAAGGAAATCGCGGCTCAACAAATCACGTCTCGTTGGGGATTTAATCGTTTCTCCGTGGCCTCTCCTCTCCTTCCTTCCTTCCTTCCGATCTATCCATCTCTTCCCCCCCCCCACCTTTGCCCATTGCCTCCTCGTAGGAAGAAAAATGCGGGCTTTCCCTTTATCGGGATTTATCGTAGAAAGAAAGGCAGATTTCTCCGATCCTATTTTTTCCCTTTTCTTTCTTCTTCTTCTTCTTTTTTTTTATTTTTCTACGATCGAAAAGGTACGCCTCTCCCTCGCGAAATACGACAAATCGAAGGTGTCGCCAACTAAACCGTGATTTAAATACGAGAAACTTCATATTTCTCGACTATTAATCATGCGATTAAGGTTGGCAATCCTTCTTGTCGTTTCGTATACAATATCTTCCCGTCATCTCCCCTTTTCTCTCCCCTCTCAGGATCATCTTTTCACAACGAACTCGGGCTTCCTTACGATTAATTTCTTTCCACGTCGTTCACCTTCCCCCTCTTTATTTCTTTCTTTTGTCGTTAATTTAGTCCGTCCCTTCTCCCTTCCTCGACCTCGTCGCTGCCGCTCCCTCCGCCGCCGCCGTCATCGTCGTCGTCGTCGTCGTCGTCGTCGTTTCACCGTAGCACCGTCAGACTTAATAACAATCGCAATTTTTACCATTCCCTTGCTTCAAGTTCCTCGTCGTCGGGATAGATACGGATCTTAACGAAGTACCTCCAAATGAAGCGTCCTAAATCTATACGCTTTCGCCGTAAGAAAAGGACAATTATCGAAATAGGAATCTCATTTCTTCTTCAACGTCCGTGGGGATTACCGAAATAGCACGGTCAGAAGAAGAATACGACAATCAGCGTCGTTATGTTGATTAGCTAACGGGACGTCGATCAAATAGTTTCCTGGGGGATCCGGTAAATTTATCCCGGTCGTGTCGCGGATGTTTCTTGCAACTCTGACGCACGACATCCGACACCGTCTCTCTCTCCCTCTCCCTCTCTCTCTCTCTCTCTCTCTCTCTCTCTCTCTCTCTCTCTCTGTCGCTCTTCGAAAGAGTCGTAACAATCGAGGAGCCATTGTCCAGCCATTGACATCGCAACGAGTCGATCAAACAACACGGTCCAACGACTACGGGAGCCGGCTAGAGGCGAGAGATATCAATTCGGAAAGTAGTTCGTACGTTGTACAGGTGGTGCTTTACGATACTACGAGGCGTTCTCTCGCTCGCTCGCTCGCTCGCTCGCTCGCTCTTACACAGCCAGCCTTTTATTTTCATCGTTCACCGTCTCTACTCGACGACCGACTGATTCTGACTCCGGACTCTACCGGCCTTAGTCGTTCTCACCATTGTCTAGGCCAGAGGTTCCCAAAGTTATCGTTTTTTTCCTGTCTTTTTTTTTTTTCTTTTCTTTCTTTTTTTTCTTTTTTGTTGTTTTTTTCTCTTTCGCCGAGACAGAAAAACAATATTATTTTAATCAATCCCGTTCGGAACGTCTCCCATTAAATCGCGTAAAACGAGTTAAATGTGTGCCCCGCGATATTACTCCTTGTATTTTACGTTGGTATCGTTCGGCATAGCACGACCGCAGCCAAGTTTCTATCTCCGAGGAAGGATTCCGCCGAGCCATTAGCAAAGTTCAAACGAGCCGTTCGATGGAATTAAATCGACAAAGGGCCTTCATCAACGATTGGCAACCGCTGCTTTAGGGACTTGCCTCATCCCTCTCGACCATCCACCATGGACGTAACGACCCGACCACGGTGGTTTACGGTTTTATAATGCCCAGTTTTGCTCGTCCTCGGTTTTCGTCTTTCTTCGTTCTAAGTCGATCGAGCGCCGTCCGGGTGGTCGACCAACGGATTCCTCATACTCGATAAATTTTTCCCGTCTACCAAACTTACTCGCTCTCCCTCGCTTACGTCATTTTAAATCGTTCCTCTTAAAGGATTTTTCAACCAGGCGACGCAATAGCGAAGCGAGAGAGCGCTCGCGTACGGTTAAATGTAATAGTAAAGTTTTGTCGCTGTTAACGGAAAGACTCGACGACAACGGGAAGAGAAGGTAGACGAGAAGTAGGGGAGAGAATGCGTGTATAAAAGAGAGGGAGAGAATGGGAGACGGCAAAGGTAGCCGATTTATCCTTTGGAGATATCTCTCTCGCCAAGCCACAAAGTCGTTTCGACCGAGCCAAGTTTCGTAGTTGGCCGATCCTCCGCAACGAACGACCGTTCGACGTACCTCGGTAACCGCGCAGCGACCTCCGCGGTACGGCCGAGTCTAACTCTGATATCGTCCCGTTCGCCGCGTTTAAGGGCAAACCAAGCGTATACCTCCTTTCGACTACTACCCTCTTTGCATTAGCTTATTAACGATAGGTACCGCGAACGAGAACCCGAACTTGGATATCTTTTCCAAGAATATTTCAATAGACAAATATTTATCTTTCTGATTCGAAGGGGAGAATATCCTAGGATAATCGAGTGAAATAGCGAATTGTAAACGTATAAACGTCACGTCGAACAAGAGATGAGATAACTAGAGAAACAAAGCATACCGGCCAATTAAAGGATTAATCGAATATATTGGATCGGAATGTGCTTCTATTCCGAGATTAATTACAACTTAATTGGGAAGTAATTGGCGTCAAAGAGAAAACGAGGAGAGGGCTGAAGAGAGAGAGAGAGAGAGAGAGAGAGAGAGAGAGATTTTAACAACGATCTCGTACACCGAAATATCGTTTATCTTTTCTAGTGGCTCTCTCGCTCCGCGGTGGTAACGCTCGCCGATCGAGAAAATTACACACGAAACGTACGAAAGCGGCCTGCTCGATTCTTATCTAAAAAGAAAGGGTGATGGTGGTGGTGGTGGTGGTGGTGGTGGTAGTAGTGATGTAGCACTGGCGGGAAGAACGGGGAGGTTTAAAGTCCGCTTCTCTCTTTCTTTCTTCATACTCGTGTCTTTTTCTCTTCGCAGTTGAAGAAGAAAAACGCGATACGATCTCGTTCCGGCCAGCGGCAGGTCGCTCAACGAAGAGAAACCGTCTTGTGTTCTCTCTCTCTCTCTCTCTCTCTCTCTCTCTCTCTCTCTCTCTCTCACCTCTCTCTCCTCCTCCTCCTTCTCCTCGTAATTACGAAATTGCCTCTTTGAAAGATCCGCTCCGCGCTCGATTCTCTCTATTTTCTTTTCCACAACGGGCGTCGTTACACCCGTCTTTCTTCTCTTCTTCCTTTTTTTTTTCTCCCTTCTACTATCTTTCCTTCTTCTTCGGGTCTTACACATTGGCCGAAGGAGAAGCGGCACGGTCCTTCTCTTCGCAGTCTTCTTTTCTGCTCGCCGTCATCGCGAAATCGGCAACGCATTATCTCATCCTCCCTCTCGATTATGCGCCTCCTCTCTTTCTTTCCCTATCTCGCTCTCGCTCTCGCTCTCGCTCTCTTCCTTCCTCTTTTTCTCATCCTTCTTTAGCCCCTTCTTCGGTTTCGTTTTCTCGAAACGGGTCCACCGTTTCGCTCAAGTTACCGCGATAGGTAATTTTAACGGGCGAGCAGCTTCTCGTCGAACGACTTCATCCAGCGGAACGGCTGTCGCGCCGTGCACGATCGATGTCCAAAGTATCCTCTCTCTCTCTCTCTCTCCCCCTCTCTCTCTCTCTCTCTCTCTTCCTCCTCTACACTTTCACGGCCCTTCGTTCGTTCCTCTCGTAACCAAAGTCCCCCCTACCGAGTCGACCGACTGTGAGAACTTTGGCCGGAGATCGATCGAGGATCGAAAAAAATTTGTCTTCGTCGAAAACGAAGAATCGTCTCGTCGTTCGACGAAGTTGTTTCGACGTTGTTTTGTCCTAGCGGACGGAGAGTCGAGTAGAGGTGGTGGTGGTGGTGGTGGTGGTGGTGGGGAGGGGAGGGGAAGGGTGGGGTAGATACGAGGGAAAGGACGAATCATTAACCTGCGTGCGCAGCCTCGCGAGAATTCCCTGGCCGACGACGAACTTTGCACCTGTTTCGAGTCTCTCTCTTCCTGCCACGCCACGAGAAACGTCACGCTTCGTGCTTTTTCTTTCCACTCTTCTTCTTTCGTCTATCTCTAGCCCCCTCTCCCCACCACCACCTTCTCTCTCTCTCTCTCTCTCTCTCTCTCTCTCTCTCTCTCTGGCCGTTTTGTTAAATGCCTTTCTTTCTCTCCGCGATCATGGAGGAGTTCGAGGTCGTTCAACGTCCGTAGTTAATCCGACTAATTTCGTCGAGAAAGAACGAAGCAGGGAAATCGGCAAGGATTGCGAGCAGCGTGCACGCGTGGAGACCAATGGGAGAGTCCAAAATAGAAAAGGCTTGCTTGGACCGATCGAAAGGTGCCCCTATCGGAGGATGAACTAGTCGCTCGAAACGTTCGAAAACTTTCAAACCGACCTTCGATCGGATGCCTTACAAGGCTCGAAAACTTTTTTAATAATCATGACGTTTCGACTTGGTCGAGTATATTTCTCTTTTCTCTTCCTTTTACTTCGCTATCGGGCTCGCGACTACTTATTACGTTTTCCGAGATAGATATTAGCTTCACAGTTTATAATATATACACTCGGCTTTTTAAAGCTAATAAAAGTCATTGAATCGTTCGACGCTAACGTACGGAATCGATTTACGGCGCTAAACGGCTCAGTCAGCTTGTAAAAAGCTCGCATTATTTACTTTGTAGATATATATCGTACCCGACGACGTTACTTGTTACGGGGATAGATATTGAAAAAAGCGTAGGTGGAGCGTTCGAGGGAGAAGAAGAAAAAAAGAAGAGAAGGAAAAAAGAAAAAAAGAAAAAAAGATGCGAAAGGGGAAAGGTAGGTAGTAATCGATTTTACGTAGCGCTACGAATACGATACTCGTCGCTCGATAATGGCTGTGGTTGCCTTCGAAGCTTGCGCGCGAGCTCGACACGTTCTCTTGCATTTCTGAAAGGCGAAGCGAACGACGATGTTGACAGGAGACAGCGACAGACCGCCTGGCATGGGGCTTCGAGTGTCGAATATCTTGGGAGGGTTCGCCAGGACGCACGGCGGGTCGTTTCGCGAGTTTAACTTTCCACCATATTTTCTCTTCTTCCCTACTTTCGTCTACCACCGTCGCCACGTTTCGCAAAGAAACTTGGAATCGTTCGCTTTATACCAGGTAGCCTCGTAAAGTTTCTCAATGCGACGACCGCGACGTCGCTTTTCCTCGTTATCGGAAAAATAAAATACACATAGGAAACGATAGTCGTTTTACAACAAAACTTTCGGCGGATCCTCGATAATCTCGATAATATTCGATTTAATCCGCGAATGTCCGCGTAGATCGATCCGTAGCTATCTTAAAAGATAGCGCGTATCGAAGCGAGCTCCATCCGTCCCAACGGATTTATTATCGCTCGCGGCCTCGACTTTGTGTCTCTAAAGATAGGAATGCAAAAAAGAGTACATAACCGGAGTAAAAATAAGAGCAAAAAGGTGGAGCGAGAGAGAGAGAGAGAGAGAGAGAGAGAGAGAAAGAGGGGGGAGAGAAGGGAAGAAGGTCGATCGGGTGCGGCGCGTCCATGCAAATAATCGTCGTCGGAGGCGCGTTTCCGTAGCTTCCAGGTGATTAATCGGCCTCTCGTAGGCCTCGTGGCCTGCCCCAAGCTTTGACCGGCTTGTATATCGGTGTGAAGAAAACAGGACCGACGGGACAGACGGGTGATTATTTCGCGGAGATCGCTCCGTCATCGCATAAGTCGGCACCTCTGATCTGCTCTCCTCTCCTCTCGTCCTCCTCCCGCTCGGGAGGGACCATAATCACCTACTATCCTTCTCTCTCTCTCTCTCTCTCTCTCTCTCTCTCTCTCTCGCTCTCTCGCTCTCTGTCTGTCCGTCTACGGTAGAAAAGGATCCTTTAGCGAGCGGCGAACCACCACGACGACGACGACGACCACGACGACGACGTCGACGTCGACGTCGACCAGGAGGAGGAGGAGGAGGAGATGGAATCCGCGGCCTCAGAGTTGAACCACGGCAAGGTCGCTATTTTGCCGCGAGATCCTTCTTCTCCTTTTCCGACTACCCCATACTACTTTCCCTCTCCTCTTCCTTTCTTCCTCCCTACCTTCCAACCTACCAACCTACCTACCTACCTACCTACCAACCTATCTACCTACCAACCGACCGACCGACAACGCGTTGCTTACTGCTTTGTTTCGTGGTCGGCCTTTCACGTATTATTTATCTTGCCGGCGGTACCTTCATCGTTGCACGTTCAAAATTTAACTTTCCAGTCGTTAGCAACATTTATCGCGTTTAATTGCCTCCTTCCATTATTACCTACGGTATTGCGAACTTTATGTTTGATTTCATTTTGTTCTTTTTTTTTTTTTTTTTCTTTTTTTATTTGTATTTTATTTCTCCCGTATCCTTTCTTCGATATACCGACGAGCAAAAGCGAAGAAAAGGAAGAAACGAGAAAGCATCCTTTGCGAAAGACTCCTTCGCGTATCTCTTCTTGCTATCAACTTTTTTTGTAGTCAACGGTCTCATTATCTGGAGAAGGTCTTTGAAGATGTATACATATGTATGTACGATGAATCGAAAAGCACGGATGGTTTAAAGGTCGTTTACGAGCTGTCGTCGTTGTCGTAGATTCGACGAGAGGTAGAAGGAGGGGGGGGGGAGAGAGAGAGAGAGAAAAAAATAAGAGAAAAATGGAGTACCGGTGGCGATTTTCCGGTCGAAGAGTTCAGACTTCTCGGAGCCATCTCGGATGGTTAAAAGGACGAACGAAGGGAGGCAAGCGGGTTAACGAGTCCTCTTTGAAAGGAGAATCGAATGCACACTCTCGATCTTCGCTCGGCGAGCTCTCCACGCGTAATACCAACTTTGATTGCCAATCGTTTCTCATCGCTGCAAGAAGGTTATTACCTATCCACTTTGCTGAAAGTTCTATTTCTCTCTCTCTCTCTCTCTCTCTCTCTCCCTCTCACCCTCTCACTCTTATAGTCCGCCGCTGCGATTCATTTTCTCTCTCTCTCCCTCTCTTTCTCTCTGCGCCTTTCGAGAAAAATATCGAGACTCCTCCTCGGGAAGTTTGCAAAAATATTAGTTCCGTGCGCAGCGTTATCTCTCTATCTCTTTTAGACGCTCACTCGTTTTTGAGATTTTTCAGTTTGTCTCTTGTCCCCTCGAATCTTACGATCCACCCGGGGAGCCACCGTTCCTTTCGAAGCTACGTGGAAATTTTAATGGTTCAAACGATCATAAAGAAGAAACGCGACCCTTTCTCTCTCTCTCTCTCTCTCTCTCTCTCTCTCTCTCTCTCTCTCTCGCTCTCTCGGTAAAGGATTATTATTTTACAGCGTAGAATTTCGAATAAATCCTCGCGGCACGCCGAGGAGAAACGAAGGAACGCGCCAAAGTTGAAGCTTCTCTTTTTTCTTCGTGGCCGATCGTTCGATCATCGAGCATCGCGAAGCACTCCCGAGTTCTTTCTTTCTTTTTTTTTTTTTTTTTTTTGATAAGGAAGAATTGAAAGCTCGGCTCTCGCTTCTCCTACCCTCCATTCGGCCTTCGGGGATAACCTATTAAAATTTGAATAATCCTTCGGTCGAGTTAACGGCCTTAATTAAAAAGTTTCCTATTTGCATCGAGGAAACGTAGGAGAATGGGCTTTTGTAGCTTTCCCGCAGGTTCGCCGCGAGCCAACGAATCTTCTTTCTCCCCTTCCCCCCTTCCCACCCGTTTCCCTCCTTCTTCCTGTTATACGAGGCTCGCGGTCGTCGATAGTTCGGCGCTTAATGTCCCTTTTTATCATCGTTACTTTTGGATTTCTTTTCGCGTAGAGAACGATCGAGGAGAGGAACGACCAAGGTAATTAACGAAAGATTTTGCGAAGGAACCGACGGACGCTAACTTCTCTCGCGTCTCTTACTTTTCCCGATATCGGGAAGAACGGAATCGTCCGATAAAATTTATCACTCCGGCCACTTCATTTTTCCACTTTCTCACGCGCGCGCGCGCGAGAGAGAGAGAGAGAGAGAGAGAGAGAGACACGTCGTCGACGTGCGCCGAAGAATGCGAGTCCTTGGAATCTCTCCGACTTTATAATTTTCTTCTCTCTCTCTCTCTCTCACTCTCTGCTCTATACTTAAAAAGGACGCGCAATTAAGTAGCGTCAAAGAATTCGCCTCTGTCGTGACCCTAAGACGTATCCCTATATATTCTACGCGCTTTTATCTCACGGTAAAACGAACGAGAACGCCGAGTCCTCTTTCTTACCGTGTATTCTTTAGTAACTCCTTTCATTTTCATTTCCCCGTTTTTGTCCCTTTCATTTCTCTCTCGTCGGGCGCATCTTGGTTAGCGCCGTAGGAATTAAAAGTTTCTTCGACGTAACTCGTACCCTATTCATTTACAGGAGGGTCTTCCTCGGATCCTTCGAGGTACACAAGTTCCGACGGAACTTTACCCGTCCTTCTCGAGGATCGTTCATTATAAGTACGGCGACTAGAACGCGGCGCACCTAAAATAGGCCGCATAAATAACCGCTTTATTTTTCAAGAACCGTAACAACGATCCTTTTAATCCGAGGATACATTTTCTTTTTCTTTTTTAATAAAGTTCCACGATCCTTAGATCGGGTTTGAATTCCTTCGTTTCAAAGCCGTTAAATCTCGCGGCATGCATTTTTCATTTCTCTGGTCGACTTTGCGCTACGACCAAACGAAATAAAACGAATATATTCTTTCCGTCGTTTACTTCGCCTCGCGCGGAAAACGCATTCGGACTCGAATTCTCGGTAAACCAGCGTGACATTTGGAAGTAAATTCCTACGCTCGGTATGCTCGGGAGAAGCGCGGCCTCCTATCCGATAGGAGATGAAGAGGAGAAAAGGTGTTGCAAGAAAGAAAGAAAGAAGAAAGGAAAGAAAGGAAGAAAGAAGAAAGAGAAGACGGAGGTGCCAGTAGCTACCGGCGTGGCGTTCTCAGGCGAACCATTAAACCGTGTCGTCCTCTGCGAAGGAGTCATGGGATCATCCAAAGTAAACCTCGCGGCTTACGACCTCCTTCTCTTTCGCTCGCTCGCTCGCTCGCTCGCTCGCATCGGCCGCCCACTCAGCCGTATTTCTTTTTCTCTTTCTCTCGTCCGCGTTCGTTCGTCTCTTTTCCCTCATCTCCTCCTCCTCCTCCTCCTCCTGCACCTCTCGTCTTCCTCTTTCACGCTCGAACGATCTCGTCTTTCCTCTCCGCAACCTCCCTAGCGAGCTTGGCACGCTATCGCTATCGCCTCGCTTTATCGGTACCTAGAGCTTTGTCTCTCCCGGTAGCCGTTGATAGGAGACACCTTCCCTGATAAACGATCGCCTCCTCTTAACCACCGTGGATACATGCGTCGAGTTTAATTAAGAACGAACGATCCTACCCCGTCCCTACGATCTACGGCTATCGATGGACACCATGGCTCGATGGAAAGGCATCGCGCGCGGAGATAGCTCGAGTGGTTAATCCCAACGTATCGGCGCTCTTTCATGCGGCTTGTTATTTTATCTCGAGAGCGGCTCGCTCGTTAATTTGCGATCACCGATGCCGAATCGTTCGAGCTCGAGTAATCTCATTCGTTGACCCTTGTCTGCGTCGACGTATACGCGTACAACGAAGGATTTTACAAAGAGTAATATAATTAATGTACCGATAAATTCATTCTAGACGATTTTTTACGAGATAGGACGTATCTCCTTTATACCGTAGTCACGTGCAATATAAAAATCTGTAATCGCATCGAAGACGCGTTCTAATCGTAAATCAAATGTAAATATAAACTTTGCTCGTGCGATAAAACTACGAGGAAGACTAACCCTATGAGGTATTTTATGTCCATTATTTCCTATCATTTGGTAGACGGTTGTTGGACCGTTAGAACGAATTCGATCGTCTCGAGTGTCCTAACTTGTATCACGTGAGCATTCACACTTTTTGTATCCTTCGACTATACGTAAAGAAAGCACGAGAAAGGAGAGAGAGAGAGAGAGAGAGAGAGAGAGAGAGAGAGAGAGAGACGAGGAATGGCTCCGTTAAGGAGGGTCAAACATCGAGCATTACGAGCTTCGCCTCGCGACGGGAAACAACCTCGTACGAGCTCGTTCCTTGCTCGATCATTTTCTCTCTCTCTCTCTCTCTCTTCTTTTTTTTTATTTTCGAAAGAGAGCCCATACCATTCGGTAAGCTTTTACGCGACCATTTTCTAACGCCGTTACGAGTGTGGTATTACAACGCGTATACCGTGTCTTGGAACGAGTAGAATACGGCTTAGATCTTACGATTCCCGGATGCTACTAAGGAGAGACCATCAAACCGCCTTCTATGCGATGCCCTTTCTAAAGCCCGCTCTTACTCTTTTTCTCTTTTACTCCATCGATACGATATGCATTTGCAAAGTGAAGCTATTCCGTCCTTCTTCGACTATATATATATATATTCTTACATTGTACCATCTTCCTATCTTTCTATCAAACGTTTATTTTCTTTCGAGAACAAGCAAATTTGCATAGCGACACGGCAAACTCACTCTCTCTCTCTCTCTCTCTCTCTCTCTCTCTCTGCTCTCTCTCGAACGTCGACCGTCGAAACGGATTAAAAGTTTGCCGATCGAAATGGATATTTTATTGCGTAATTTTGTTATGTTTTATAACGAAAGATTTGGAAAGGAAGAATGGAAAACGAAAAAGTCAATTTCGTTGGACGAGCGAATAAGGAAGGATTAACGTCGACCTTTCGATCTATGATCAAAATCGTTAAGATAAACGTACGTTTTTCGCGTATTTGTTAAAAGGTTTATTGTAAATTTATCACGCGTCTCGTTTGGGATTCGCGCTAATCCATTTTACTTTCTCACTCGGACAACATCGTTATTGCTCGCGCTAATGGATTTCAAAAGGTTTATGAAATTTTGAAATAATTATTAATATCTCGCGTCGAACGTCCAATTTATAGGAATTCGACTGTACTGTATGGTTACGTTAATACGCTTACCGAGAGCATTTAGGAAGATCGGAGTAAGCTACATAACCGATTCGACGATTCGAATTTAATGGATTTATCCGATAATCGGTATACCATCGTAAATTCGACTAACGCTTATCGAAGATTATTATGTCAAATTTTCGATTCGAAATTAGATTTTAGCTTTAGATACTTATTCGAATAAAAGGGACAAATTGATCGGTATCTTCGTACGACCGCGTATATAATCGTGCGCTCGCTGCAAGTTTTCCTGAGGAACGTACGGCGCGATCGTAAAGGCGCGAGTTTGAAATTTTATCTACGAAGAAGACACGACGCTTATATTTCAATGCGACGAAACGAGAGAAACCGCGAACCCTCTTGAAAAGGTTTTCCTGTTCTTCCGAAACGACGATAAATAATCGTCGTCGAGAGTAAAATTAACTCGAATGTACGATCCATCGCGTTACACCGTTCCTACGAACCAACTAGATTCGAGCTTTTAGGATCCCTTAAAGATATTTGCAGAAACATTAATATAGTTTTATACTCGATAATCGTATTACGTATATGCGTATACGGTACCGATAAAAAAAAGGAGTTTATAAATTTTTCGACATGTTTTTCCACGGTTCTCTTTCTCTCGTACGGAATGAAAAATGCGTAATCATTTTTAACGCGATATTAAAAATTCATAAAAAGGAAAAACCCGAACGTTGAATCGCGAGCGATGTTACATCGTCCATTCGCCCTCCCTCCCTCCCACCCTCCCTCTCTCTCTCTCCCTCTCTCTCTCTCTCTCTCTCTCTCTGTTCGATCCAGTTTTTCCTTTTTTCAACACCGTCCGCACATTTTCACTCGCGTAGATCGATCCATCGATGTAATCTCGTGTTTATCAACTCTCTATATCCCTCTTCACTCCCTTCCTCGTTTTTCCACGAATCCACTACTAGCGAGGCTCGTTCCAGCTCTTTCCATTAACAACCAATGGAAAAAGAACGTGCGGAAGTACGAATGAAAATTTGATTCGCGCTAGGGCGCCCACTCTTCTTTCTCTCAGTTTTTTTTTTCTCGCGGAAGTTCTTTCGACCAGGAAGTGAGATCGACGAAGCGCGAGTGTAGTTTCGTTTCGGTCTGCTTTCAGGATTAATTAAAAAAAGGAAAGAGAAAAACAAGAAGGAGAAAATAAAGAGGAAAGAGGAAGGACGTTGAAAATACGCGAGCGAGAAAAATATAAAAAAATAAATGAGAAGAGAGAGAGAGAGGGGGGGGGAGAGGGAGAGGGAGAGGGAGAGGGAGAGGGAGAGGGAGAGGGAAAGACGTAAAACTACTTGATGCGTATCCAGACGCAGGAGTGGAAGGGAAAGGATGGAATAAAGCGTTAGAAGGCGGAGGAAGACTAATTACGTTATTTATAAGCAGCGTAGGCGCGATTCTCGTCTTTAAATCTTGCTCGAGCTTGCCACAGAAAAATACAAAGTACGCCAACGTGCGGTCGAGTCTATCGAGTACAAACGCAAATTCCGACAGCAAAATAAAAATATAAAATTCTACGCGATCGGGAGAAAAATTGTTATACCGTAGCGTATCATGTATACATTCATTCCGTGATTATTCATGTTTTGTTAAATAAAGGATCGATGGTTCGATTGCTTGCTCCCCTTGGAACGATGACCATGTACATCGGATAATTGCGTTTATTAAAACGTTACGCGTTCTAGTTCTCGCGTGCGCGTTCTCCTTTCACCCTCCCGCAGAATCGGCCTTTTATAGAAAATGCGTGCAGTCTACCGTTGCGAATACGGAGGTTAAGTCGCTGCCAAGACTCGCGCGACGGAGAGAGAGAGAGAGAGAGAGGGGCAGACAGACAGAAACGACCTTTCCGAACTTGAAAAATTTCATTCATTCGTTTGCGTAGAAATGAACGCGTTATACGTACGATTCAAAATCTTTCGTTTCTTGACATTCATACGTTCGTTATCGATAACGCATTAAGAAAAAGTATAGAATAATTATTTGGTTATAAGAGCACGAACGAGGTAGGTTGGTTAACGTTCCGCCTTTTTTCGGCACTTCCCACTTCCTTCCACGAGAACCGTAAGAGGTCTCTTAATTAAATTACGACCCTCGGTCTCGATTTAATTAACATTAACTCGGTCTCGCGCGTTCACCTTCTCGCACGTGTCTCAAACTCTTTCTTCCTTCTTTATCGCGGGATCCTCTCCTTTCAAGGACGCGGATCGACAGACGTTTCCTCGGAATTAACGAGACTCGAATCGAAATTCTTCGAATCTTATTGCACCCGCTTCCGAAGGGTCACGAGCGTGATGGACAATCGCGTATCAATTTTCGATCGATTATTTTTGGAAAATATTTTTCTAGCCGTCGTAAAAGGTGCGCCAGCGACCGAATTACACTCTCGTCCGTAACGAATAGGGCGAACGCGCGTCACAATTTTTCATATCACGTGGCTGTGCTTGCATTATGTCGTTACGCTTCGTCGTCCCGCGTGCGGCCTCGCAGAAAGGGGTACATGCATATGTATGGGCATACTATGTACGTAAATATGTATACATACGAGTATATAGGAGAAAAAGAGTATAAGTAATGGAGCACTCTCTTATTGTTGTCGGCTACCGCGCATCTGCATAAGGTTTTTAAAATTCAACGAAGATGTCCACGCCTCGATACCGGCCGCAAAAATGTACTGCGAATTAACTCGCTAGGAATGCACGTGTGTGTCGAGGAATTACAATTTTTCACGTTTTCTAACGTAATCGCATTCCCTCAGAAATATCCTCTCTCTCTCTCTCTCTCGCTCTTCGTTTCTCATAAGTCTACAGACAAATCTATGGAAGGAGATAAGATGGAACGCTAACGGTCGCTGCTGATCTCAATGACAGTAGACAACACGCGTATTCATAAATTATATTTTCGAGAGTTATCCCGTAGGACGGAAAAAGGAGACAAAGAAACAGGATTCAAGAGAATAGATTACAAGGAGATGGATATAAAAAGAGACGGAACGATGGAATAAAAACGGAGGGAGAGGGAGAGGGAGAGGGAGAGAGAGAGAGAGAGAGAGAGAGAATCGTATAGGGAAGGGAGAGAAAAAGAGATTAGACTACGTGTCCTGGCGAAATCCTCGGCCATTATTTCATTTGGTGGACCCCTCTGTGTGTACGTCCGCTGCTAGAAATGAATATGCAAGAACCTACCGGGGTGAATATTTACGAGCAGCTCATGCGCGCGCGCGCGCGCGAACGAGAGAGAGAGAGAGAGAGAGAGAGATAGAGAGATAGATAAATAGAGTGAGAGAGAGAGAGAGAGCACATGCGAGCGAGTTTGAAAAGACGAAGCCGAGCAGAACCAACGGGAGACGGCGCTTCTCTCGTTCTGGTTCGCTCCGCACCGAACCATGTTGTTCCTTTCACCCATTTTTCGTTCTCTCTTTAAACATGCGAGTCCCTTGTAAATCGACGTACATAGTAGAAAAATGATACGTCGCCGTTTTACTAGCCGCTTTTTCTATTCTTTCTTACTCATTTATATTCCATATCCCGGTCGGCATATATTTTTCCCGTAGTTGAAATAAACACGCGATACGTCGATTTTGAAAATTTTTTCTTCGGATAAGCTTCGGTATTGTAGGAGAGTAGTCTAAGAAATTTTTATTCGCGATCGTCCTTTGAGAACAATAACGTCGAGGAAGCACGAGAGTGCTCGCTCCTGGAATAATAGAGAGAGAGAGAGAGACCAATTAGGGACGTTGTCAAAGGGCCAGGTCGTCGTCGTCGTCGTCGAAGAAAAGCAACATAGCTCGGTCGAACTCATTACCCGTCCGTCTTATTTCGGTTACTTCCGGAACTTCTTTTCTTCAGTATATTTCGCGGAGTTTTCCCTCTAACGAGAAGAAACCGCCGTACCACCCTACGTATATACATCTCCACTTGTCGTTGAAGGCTCATCGTCGAGATAGGACGACGGCTAAGAAAACGTAGAGACTCGTTTTGCCGTACGAGCACACTCGTCCGTCCGACTCTCTCCTTCCGACAAAATTCCGTTCCTCTTCCGTTCCTCTTCCGTTCCTTTTCCGTTCCGCCGTTTTCTTTTTTCCCACCCCGATAACCCAGTCCGACGGACCTCCGTAATCGCCAACATTAATTCTTTTCACGTAGTATCGTGGCTCCTTTGGTCTTTATCGAACGAACATAATTGCACGATCTTTATACTCGACCTAATCGAGACACGTAAATAGGTCGGATACGATCGTTTCTTTTTTTTTTTTTTCGATCGGACACTAGCATCTATCGGAAACGTGTTATATTTTACAAATTTATTTACGGATATACCTAAGTATTAATCGCGCATAGTCTTGCGTCCAGTACGAACAAACTCGTGGCTTTTATTAAATGAGAAAGAGAAAGAGAGAGAGGTCTCGAAAGCGCGAACGTCGAACAGGAAAGTCGGAAAGAGGAGAGCGACCGGAAACATACTTATTTCTGTTCTTTAAGAAGTCTCGCGCGATGGCAAAGAGGGAAAAAGAAAAAGAAAAAAAAGGAAGGAGAGAGAGAGAGAGAGAGAGCTAGAACCTTCGACGCTTTTATCTCGAGTAGCCGCGATCGAAAGGTGGTGGGCACGCGCGAGCTTTCTAAACATAGTAATGTCGCTTCTTTCCCACTCCGAGAAAGAACCGACTTGGTCGTTCCTCTTAGAGGAAAGAGAGAGAGAGAGAGAGAGAGAGAGAGAGAGAGAGAAGTAGATAAATAGTAGAAGAGAAAGAAAGAGAGGTGGGACGAAAAAAGCTGAGAAAGAAAAACGAAGAGTCCACCTCTTTCTTTCTTTCTTCCTTCTTCCAATTCCCCTTTCTCAACCTTCTTTCAACTCTACGAATTCGATTAAGCACCACCTACGAAGGGATGATCTAATTAACGCTCGGTCTCGTTAGCCGTTGCTTCCTCCTATCCTTTCATCATTACTCAAAAGCTCGTGCAGCGTTTCTCCCTTTGCTCGTGCGAACGAACGTATCAAAGAAAGTCAGGAAATTTCGATCTCTCTCGTCGGTGATAAAGGAACAAAGTGTATTCGCGTATATCTCTACTTGCTTTTCTCTCTCTCTCTCTCTCTCTCTCTCTCTCTCTCTCTCTCTCACGCACACGCACACACTCTCTTCCTATAATATTTCGTTCCAAAATAAAACGTGACGAAAGAATGAGGCGAATTACGTAGCAACCTGCTTTCGACGAAAACGAGCGAAAGGTCTAAGATGACTGACGCGTTATTGCACGGTTGACATACCTGCGAGCGCGTAGGCTGATTGAGAGAGAGAGAGAGAGAGAGAGAGAGAGAGAGAGAGAGAGAAAGTGCGTAAGAGCAACAAGAACATAATTAGCGAGCCGAGTTGCGAACGTTTCTATTTATACGAGAGCGACGATTTATTTTCTCGTGCAAGGAAATTGTTTCAGTGGTTCTCACAGTCATTAACTGGTCCCCTCGTACTTCTTCATTCCTCTAATTACACGTACGTAGTAAAATACTATATCAGTATGCGCGATGTGTACTGTACCTTTTAAACGTTTTAAATATCAATAGGTTCTATCATTAAATCAGACAGACAGGGAAAGAATGAAGAAAAATGAAAAGGATAATAAAACGATTTGAAAGACGAGATCGAAGAATGGTAAATGAAGCGAGAATACCTTCGTTTTGGAACGTTTAACGTTTCAATGGTACTCCAACTTGGAGTGCTCTTACGAAGTAACGAAGTAACGAAGTAACGAACGAACGAACGAACGAACGAACGAACGAACGAACGAAACGAACGAAATAGAAAGAGGGATAGGGCAAAGATATGTAACTGTAGAGAAGGAGGAAAGGGTGTAGCTGTCATTAATCGCGGCGGTCTATTACACGAGTACTCTCGGAGTAACGAAGCATCGTTGTGTCGTCGACGAGTCTCGAATTTTTCCTCGCGTTTGCTTTCCGAGCTATTACTCCGACAACGGCGTTTCCTCGTTCGTTCCCGATTCGCGGCTTTACGAGAAACATATTTCGCGGTATGATTAACTTTGCCCGCTTTACACTCTTTTTTCCTTTTTCTTACTCGACTCTCCCACGAGGCGTTGTCACGTACAACTCGAATCGAAGGGAGGAATATAGTCGCGGTCGATAACCACCACGAATATTAACCGGGGAATATCGTGCTCGCGCATGCAAAATTGCAACTAGGAATTTCTTTTTTTTCTTCTCCTCCACCTCCCCCTCCCCCCAAGTTGCTCCCTCGGGAAAAATCACCGCTTTCGCGCTTTTTTTTTTTCTTTTTTTTTTTTTTTTCCCCAAATCCCACGATCGTTACCCGACGAGATATTCTTCGGCGTTTTTTGGCTTCGTTTCAGAGAAGAGAGAAGGGAACGATCGAGTAACGGGCTCGTTGGAAGTCGGACGTGGTCGGGACGATTTGCGATTAGAAAATGAAATTAAATGGCAACGGTGGTTTACGTACGATCCCACGTCGACGATGATGAGATCATATTTGAAATACGCGGTACGTAGAATTAATCGGCTACGTTGTTTATCTTTCTCTCGTCCGATAGTCCATTTATTATCCGCAACATTGGCGTCCTTCTATTAGTCAGAATAACGGATTCAGCGGCGTAATTTATAAAGCCGAAGGGAAGTAAACGTCACGACCTACTTTTCAAACGGCAAACGTCCTTTCAATTTACGGAAAGAGACGGTAGGAGGTAAAGCGGAGCGTGTTTCTAAAGAAACGCGTCGAATAAGAGGGTCGCGAGGACCCCGCACGCTTCTTCTTCTTCTTCTTCCTCCTCTTCTTCTTCTTCTTCTTCCGTTGCTCCTTCCAAGGCGAGGCCTTGGATCTTCGCTTAAACGTCGTGACGGGAAAAATTTGACTTGGCAAGCCGTACCTTTCGCCCGATGGCGGTTCTCCTCGCGAGCTCGCGTTCGAGACGTCTTTCCTCCTACGAAGGCTCGCTAGTTCTCTCTCTCTCTTTCTCTCTATCTCTCGAAAAGAGGCACGTCATATTTACGCGACGTATTTGCCTCCGTTGATTACTGTTTGACATGCTCGGCCACCATCCTCCGCATTCCTTTCCATTTCTCTTTCCTTATTTTATCTCTGAATTAGGAAATTCATAGACAAATTGAAAGGGTGGGGAGGGAGGGGGAAAGAAAGAGAGGCTCGTAGAAACGTCGAACTTTGACTTTGCAGGGATAACACGATTATGGTTCGCTTCGCGATTACCGAATCGCGAGTTGGATGCCACTCGCTTTATCGGAGGAGGGATTATCGCGGTACGGAGAGCTTGGAATCTGACTTTCCGCGCTTCGTGTAATTAGAATTTACAGCTTAACGAGATTATATGCGGTTAGAGACAGTTATTTGCCAGTTCGAAACGACCGACGGAGGGCGGGTCCGTGTACGGTCTAATTGATTCGGGTTTCGCGAACTTTCGAACACTCTACAAATCCTATAGCGTGTCATTATACGTCGATTCGATTACGTTACGCGAGGAATTGCTGATATAGTTGCTCGTTGTGTCGTCGTAATTCTCTTTTTTTTCCGCAAAAAAGAACGTCGCAAACTCTTCTTATTGTCGAATAACGAAGTATTTGCAAATCTTTAACTTCGGCTCTTGGCTACCGTACTTCGTAGTAGCCGACGATGCTACTCGGCATTTCTTCTCTATCCGTTGCTCTCTCGAGCTCTCGAGCTCTCCGCCCTCCTCCCCTCACCCCCCCGTTTTGTCTTTAGAAAGGAAAAAAAGGACGGACGTCGAGTAAGAAAACGGAAAAGAATAGAGAAGATATATGTTAAGTAAGAAAACTTGGGAAGGGAAAACGGAAAGTGGAGGGAAGGCACCTGGAAGGCACGAGCCAGTGCAGCAGACAGATTCGAATACGATATGCAAGCTTCTTGAAAAGATTCTGAAAGAGGAAGGTAAGAGGAAGGAGACTGAAAGGCATTCTGTGGGTGCACTCGTCGCGAGAGGAAAGGAGACCGTGGAAAAAGAAGAAAGAAGGAAGCAGTGTAGCCTTCCGTGAGTTCTGCCTTTGTTTCTCTCTCTCTCTCTCTCTCTCTCTCTCTCTCTCTCTCTCTCTCCATTCTGTACAAAAGAACGCACGCATTTGTTAATTTTTACCGTCTCGCTTATTTTCTTTATCCGTGATAGCTTCGTTCCGCTGTTATTTCTGCAAAAATATCAAACGGAAGGTAGATTCCTAACCTTAAGAGGAAACGTAGTAACGAGTCTCGCGATTCGTCGTGCTCGAACGAAAAACATCGACAAACACTCGATATTTTTCACCTTTGAAAACATTTAACTTTAATCGTAATCTAGAGACTATTAGCCTATCGTTTTTATAGTGTGTGTTATTAATTCGCTCGGTTACGTTCGGATGGAATCGAATGGAAGGTCGTTGCAGTTTGCGTGAAAGTTGCAGGAGCGAGATTGAAGCGACGAAGAAGAAAAATTTTCATTCTACCTCGAGCAACAAGAACGACGACGACGACGACGACGACTACGACTAGCGGGGGCTTCAAAGGCGCGCCACGCGATGTATTCTCGATTCGAGCTCGTAAATATTTACGCGAAACGTGCGCGCCCGATTACATTTGCATTTCGGATTCACGGCGATTTCTAAACGGCCGACGCTCTGCGATACCACAACGCAG
Organism: Dolichovespula saxonica; assembly: GCA_911387935.1. Classification (NCBI taxonomy): domain Eukaryota; kingdom Metazoa; phylum Arthropoda; class Insecta; order Hymenoptera; family Vespidae; genus Dolichovespula; species Dolichovespula saxonica. Next base: position 351,403 of record OU426999.1, read on the forward strand.
TGCTGGTAGCTACCCTACCTCGATGCCGTCCCCCTATTCCCTTTGCGATTATGCGTAGCTCGTTCCATTTAAATAGGCACAAGTAGGTTAGTCCGTTCACGCACGCCTCCGCACACACGCACACGCACACGCACACGCACACGCACACGATTGTAGCTCGCGCGTGCTATCCGTCAATCTCCTTCGTTAAGAAAAACGCTCAACTACGCTCGCTAATTCAACTTCCAAGAATTATTTTCCCATCGAACTTTGGATTATTATTTAAAGAGAGCCACGATGATAAAGGTATGCAATTTCCTTTTTTATCGTTATTTTGACGGTACGAAGCGATGCTTTACCGAGAATAAGTTCGAGCTTTAACGTAGAGACGAGCTTTGGTATACGCTCGTCGGTGGTCGACGGTGGTCTGTATCTCGGTGGTCGGTGGTCAGAGTTGAAGGTTCCACGCTGAGTAGAGTGTAACTCGCAAGAGTAGCCGTTAGTTCTAGAGTAGCCAACGACTAAGTAGTCACCCGAGTACCACCGTGAAAATCTCTACGGCTAGGTTCACCTTCTTGTGGTAACCAACCACGATTTTGTACCTGTCTCTCTCCAATATTTCTCTCTCTCTCTCTCTCTCTCTCTCTCTCCTCTCGTCTTTAACTATGGTATGCTCTTTGAAAGAGTAACATAATCACAGTGGTCTCACGAAACCGCGTCAAAACATTTACCTTCCCTCGGATACTCGCACACCTTCGTCTCTCATTACGATTTTCTCCCAGCTCTCGATGAAATCATCCTAGAAGGTTTGTTTTCAATTTTTCAAACCTTTCCGAAGATGTCGTTTAACGTAAACGATATATCCTATTTACGTAGCGAATTGCCCGTGGAATAATACCTACACGTGTGGTTACAGTAGAAGGTATATGTCATCGAGTATGACGCTTTCGAAAGGACGGTAGCGAACGACGGACCGTCTACGCTCGCTCGCGTACGCGCTCGAGCGTAAAAGTAAAGCCGCGCGAAGGCCGTTCTCATGAATGAGTGTTCAATGGGCGCCGGTCAATACTTTTCCCGTCGCGAGAACGAGTCGGACTCGGCGCGCGCCAACCTACGTTCGGCGTGCGACGAGCAAAGGTGCATTCGTACGTACGTTAACTTTTACGTAGGAACGTTCTCTCCTCGAGACGATGAGGGAACAGAGAGAGAGAGAGAGAGAGGGAGAGAGAGAGAGGGAGAGAGGGATAGGGAGAAACAGCACGCCTTTGGACGACCGTAAGGAGAAGCAGCGTGACTCACCGCAGAAAGACGCTATTATATCGCATGGCCGTCTTGGGCCCATGCCTCGTGCCTATCTACACAGTGTCATCTTATAAATGATACTTCAAAAATGGTATAATAAGGGAAATTAATTCTGAAAGGGAATATATATATATATATATATATATATATATATATATATATATATATATATATACAGGAATATAACTAGTGGCACGAAGGATGGCCTTATTCGGTTTTAATTGGACTATAATGATGTTGCCGGAGAACGATAACAAGATGTCTCGTAAGATAAATGGTAATAACCATTACCTACTCGAATGCTTATCGCTCAAATATTATTACAATCGGGATTCGATCGACTCGGATCTCGTCGCTTTCTTTTTTTTTTTTTTTTTTTTTTTTTTTTCGTTGAAAGTTATCCTAGGTTCATCGTTCTCACCTCCTTTTAAACGAATAACTCGATCGTCGTGTAATATTTTTTACAAGCGTCGAAGAGTAAAGAAGAAAGTTGACCGAAAACACCGTGCCCACCTTGTATAAGTTTACGCGTCAACGTAACTCCACCTACGTGCTTTGCGAACTGGGTGTCGATCCGGACCGTTGTAGTTTTATAGAAAAATCTACGATGACGTTATCTTGAAATAGGATACGCCATTCGATTTAAACTCCTCCGTTGATTGTAGAGAAAGAAAGGTATACGATATACCTACACGATGTTAATTATTGGGAAGCGATTGCGCGGATAATTGGGAATCGTGATGGATTCGAAATAATATCTAAATGTATTCGACGCGAACAATAGCGGCGATATTGGCTTTGCTCGATTCGTAGTTTAATCGATCGGCGTAAAAACATTAATTATGAAAATTTTCCCCGCTAATACCCGTTAATAGTTAAGTTCGTCGATAAATATTCTCTCTAATACCGTACATGTAACTTCGAATCTCGAAATAAAAAGAGGAACGAGGATTGTGACGAAAATGATCGTGCACAGCCTCGCCTCGTAGCACATACATATGTACGTACGAGCAAGCATAAGTATGCCAGTGACGATGTCATCCGTTTCCGGAGAATCAAGTCTTTTATTTTTTTTTTTTTTTTTTTTTTTTTTTTTCTTTACGTGGAAATAGCGTGGGTACGACACGAGTCGCGTACGGTACTTCGAGAAGAAGAAGAAGAAGAAGAGGAAGAAGAGGAAGATGATGATGAAGAAGAAGCAGAAGAGAAGGGAGAGGAAGAAAGGAAGGATTCGACGCCACACCTCGTCGCACCCCGATTCTCTCTTCCCTCTCGCCCTTCCACGAGTTATGGCTTTACGGTTGGTTGCTTCGAAGATTTATGAAGCAAACGATCATGCCAGTAGATCGGAAGAACGAAGAGGTGAGGAAGGCGAAGGAAGAGGAAAAGAAGATAGGACGGAGGACGGCGAAAGTGACGGACCTTTCGGCCCTTTGGACCTGTCTTTGCGTCCGCATACTTTACAAGAGCACAACGGTTACATCTCTCTGGTCCGTACTAGATTCGGCCGACTTTCCTCGTTACGTCGATAATTATTTTACGATCTGGAAAAAAAGAAAAAAGAAAAAAAAGAAGAAGAAAGGCATTAGATCGCGGACGTCGGTTATTCGTAACACCGAATTCTCTATCGAGCTAACAAAATTACATCAGCGAACCATTACGTGCGATACTTGGATTATTTTTCACGAAATCACATTTAACCCGAAACGCATTCGTTTACTTCGAAACTAGCTTCGGTATAGAGCCGAACTTTACGCGCTAAATTCGAAATAATTCTTTTACGGTAGTAAAGTCACATTAGCGATCCCGGCCAAAAGTAATGGCCGTGGGTTTGTTAATTATAGTAAAAGCAAGGTAGAACTCGGACGCTATACTTTTCTTTATCGTAGCGAACGTAATGGGGCAGGAGGAAAAGAAATAAGACCGTTATTTATCGCGTCCGGTGTAATACTCGCGTATCATAATTGAGGTATCGAACGAGAATAATTAACGCGAGAGGCCATATGTCGCCATATGCCGAGCAGATCGATGAACGAACGCGTACGACTGCGCGTAGTGCGCGAGATTCGACGTTCGGACGTACCACAACGTTACTCGACGTTTCCCGTGTATCGTTTATAACGTCGCGACCGACTTCTTATTCCCATCGTAGAAGAGAAAACGAGTTTAACCCGAAACCATGCGAGCAACCATCCGGCCCTTAATCTCCATTATCCAAAGATCGATAAGCAAATCCGCCATGCATCCGCGTTTACGTATAGGTGGGTACCTCTCTACCTGCTCTCTCCCTCCCAACCTCTGTGTATTCTCCTGCTTACGATCGTAAATAACGATTAGCATAGGCAAGATTAAACAGGTCCATCGGTTCGAAAGCGCGTTAGAAAAACTAGATAATCGGCCGATACGTCATTCCTCGCTAATGTCGCCGTTCCTAATGAACCATCGACGATAATCGAGGACGGACGGACGGACGGACGGACGGACGGACGGATACGTAGGCGTACGAGAGATATCGTTGTTTTAATGAAACGTTACCCATCGACGATAACTTCTCTTCGCCGTTGCCGAATGAAAAATCGTCGTTTCGATTTATTAATTCTACTCGGCGAATTAATCATTTTCCGAGATAGCGACGTTTCTCCCGAGAACGTTCGATCTCATCGATAATCGTAAATATTGAATAACCGTTAAATTTTCAAGGGGATTAGAGAAGAGCTCGATATCTCGCGGGTTCCTAGATCGATAAACAAATAGGGCCACGTAGGAGCCCCGCGCGCGATATACGCGTATACATCGGGGCTCGTAAATAACGATTAGCTTGGCAGCAGACGGTCGAAGACCGCTGAAATTGGTCTTTCCGAACGGCATGAAAAACGAAACACGATGTATCTTCGTTTGCACGCTAGGATCGGATAGGAGTCTGCGGAAGGTCCACGCTTTCTTCCTCTTTCTCTTACACTTACTTCCCTTCGACTCTCCATCGGAGTAACTCGGCTTTGCCGCGGAGGTCAATGTCGACTTTCTCGATACCGTGGAATCGAATTGCTTCGAGGAGACGACAAATTAAATCTAAAGACGCGCGTGCTACTCTCTATGTCCGAACGACGACCGCGTTATCGTTCTCTCGAATCCTTGTCGTCTACGAACGAGACGATTGTACGTATTAACGATCGCTAAGTAACAAAATTTAAATACCATGGCCGAGGGAAGAACTTTGCTAATGCGTCAACGTTAAACGAATTATAATTACTAATTAGAAAGAATAGAGGTAATTCATTCATTCATTGAATATTTCTCGTCGCCGGAGGGGATGATGTTGTCCCAACACCTTTCAGCTATTACCACGTGCCGTAATTCTAAATTATCCCGCTCGTTTTACGCCTTAATAATAGGATGCGGAGGTGGATGCGAGCTGTAACGGGACCGAGAGAAAGGCGAGACGGTGGGAGAGAGTGAATGAAATAGAGAGAGAGAGAGAGAGAGAGAGGGTGGGTGGAGGAGAGATAGGGGACAATAAGAGATTCCTTTAGCTCGCGCAACGTGCTTTAATTAAACAGGATACGTTAGACGATGTAACTGTTGCGAGCCACCGCACTTACGTACGCTTATTAAGATAAAACAAGCAATTACCGGGGCAAGAAGGTCAATACACCTTCTTCTTCTTCTCCTTCTTCTTCTTCTTCTTCTTCTTCTCCTTCTTCTTCTTCTTCTTTTATCCTTCTTCTTCTTCTTCCCGCCTTACTTACTTATATCCTCCTTGCAGCAACCGTATGCGGTTTTCTTACAACGTACGTACACACTTGCGTTCAGAAATATTTTCGTCGCGTTCCACGAGTAAAAAGGAAAGGCCATTAATGATCGAGTATTCGAACGTTTTCTTTTTTTTTTCCTAAAAGTAAAAATGTAGCATCCAATTTAGCGACTAGAAGCGTCGCGCCTCGTTGCCAAGAAACGCGCGATATCGATTATCAATTGTGTCAAGGAATAATCTAGGAAGTTTCCGTACGTTTGCAGAGGTATGTAAGCTATACGTTATGCTATCCGAGTCGTTCAATTGCATTTACTCGACGACCGCTTTATCCTTAACGAGAACCGGAAGAGCGTAGGTGTCGCGCGTGTTTCTCGCGTGGAACGAGACGCGAGCGCGTCCTGGTTCGCCGATAATTCCACGCGATAAAAAAAGAGACAGGCAGGGAGAGAGAGAGAGAGAGAGAGAGAGAGAGAGAGAGCTTCGATAGAAGGAGAAACTTTCATTTTCGCGATATTTCAAATGATCGTCATTACGATTGAATTCAGAATTTGCCTGCTCCCTCCTCCCCACTCCCCCATAAAATCCCCACCGAGCGCCTAATTTTATTACTCGTCTATTGCGATAGATATATTTACTATACCGACGAAATAGAAACACGTTGGAGATTCAGCGTACTTAGAAACTCGATATATCCAAGGTTAATAGTGGAATAACATAGGGGATAGCGAGGGTTATGTAGTAGTTTAATGCGAGTCTGACGCGAATCAGGAAATTCCGAAATTCCGCGCGTCGAATTTCGAGACTCGGTTTCGGCACTACGCGCGGCGTATTATCGACGCACACGCGTGCGTTCCGCATCCGACGCAAAACGTGCCTTCCATACCATCGAGATATTTCGAATTATCAAGCCCTAAAATAAGATGGACATGGAAAGGACCGACGTGATATCCGAGAGCTTTGCGCCCTTTTCGTCTTTCCACGGTCTCGTCTGTCCGCGGAACGTGGAAGGTTACGTGGAAGATAACGTGGAAGGTAACGTAGAAGGAAATTGGCTCCAGTCACGTGGCCGACGTTTCCGCCCTCGGAAATTCTAGAAATCTCTCGTCGAGACGACTACGTCTGCTACCGGGGAAACGCCCGACAACCGTTGCTCCCTAATTTGCATCGCACGTCCGTGTAGTACATACGTCGTTTTACGATATTTTCTACTAGCATGTACGAGTAGATACATATATGTATATATATATATATATATATACATATATATGTAAATAATACGTCGTGTAGGTATGAGCGGCTGGACCACCGTAATCCGTAACGACTTTGTCGAACGGAGAAAAGATTTCGCGACGGTGTAAGTTTTTGATCGTTGAGAAAGAGACGTTGAGGGGAGACGGACTCACTCTCGTGACACACGACTTTCATTCACGCACGAGCGCGCACGCACGCGCGCGCTACGTCGAATAAGCAAGCAAGAGCATTTCGAGGAGGAACGGGAAGAGAAAGATGAATAAAGAGTTTGTAAGTAAGAAAGAGAGAGGGAGACGGAGACGTCTCGAAGCCGGTCAAAAATAGCGAGAAAGAACAAAGCGCTGCCGTGATCGTCCGTCTTCCTTCCCATCTTTTCTCGGTTTCTGCTTTTTCTACTTTTTTCATTTCCAAACTAGCATTCGGATATTTTCTTTTCGTACGTCTCACGTCCTCCGCTTCGGTTATATTTTCGGAGTTTCATCGATATATAACTAAATATATATATATATAGTTATATGGAAACGCAAAATTAATTCGGGTACGGGAATCGATTTTAGCGCTAATTCTTTGTATACGCGAATGCTCGGGCGTGTTTCTATGTGTCCGAAAGATATAGAACGGTAACATTATGGAAAGGAAATAAAGTATCTCGATTCCATCTCGACCCACTCGATAACGAGATAGAAACGACGAACAAAAGGGAGAAGCACGCGCGGCAATATCATCGGGTAAAAAGGTAAAGCCTATTGCCCGTTTGTATTCTTTTCGAACGATCCCAAACAGTTCCTCGATTTTCGGTCGGATACCGCAAGCCCTCGGGCCATGCGCAAGGTAAACGAGATAGTCGACCGTTCGACGAGCCAACGGCGAACGTAATGCGACCGGAAGTATCGACGATTTCAAAGAATTATTCTGCCAAAGAAAATTTGAAAGGCACAGAGTTGTATTAGAAAATACGTGACAAATATTTTTCACCTCTTCTTTTTTCTTTTTTTTTTTTTTCGTGATCATCCGCCGAATTAATTTACCACGAGTTTGCACGTTTTCTTCTTTTCTTTTCTTTTTTTTTTTCGTTCTTATTTTTCGATACTCGGGAAAGAGCATCTACGATGCATCGTTTCGATCGAATCTTTCTTCTATTAATATCGACTTGCGAATTCATCCGAGGCAACGAACGACTCTTCGATTTGAAAAGAGAGAGAGAGAGAATAAAAGAGAGAAAGAAAAAAGAGTCGAGTTTCGACAATTTTAAATGGCTCCCGTTTATTCTCCCTCTTCCAATGCGCTCGCGCGCGCGCAGAAATAAAATCAAAGTGGTCAGGTTACGGGGTTGGATGGGGTAGGAAGAGGAGGAGGAGGGGAGAGGATCAGCGCGAGTTTTATTTGCCCGTTGCAACGTGAATTCATCGGTTTTTCCGGTTACACGCCGATCCGAATGCATTTATGTAATCGATGAAATAATATTTAACGGGTAAACCGACATGGCAACCGATTATTCGTTCGGCTCGTTGAAAATAGACTCTCCCTTTTTCGGAAATAAAAGAATCGAATGGAATAGTTAGACGAGGGAAGGAGGGTGGTAAAGTAGTTCGGTGCTTCCATCCGTGAGCTTTCTTTATTTATCGTTTTTGCATTCGATAAACCAAAGGACTCGATCGAAACCGCCTTCTTTTTATTTTTCAATCGACCCTCCTCCATCCCTTTCGAGCACTCGCACAAGCACCATCTTCGCGTTAAAGCGAAATTTAAATCGTCCGGATTCATCGAAGCCATCTCGCGTTAATAGCTTCGCTGTAATTCACTCGTATTCGCGAGGCAATCGTTTGGAGATTCGGAGAGGCACCGACGATGGCCATTTCTATCGGTATCTTCCTCTCTCTCTCTCTCTCTTTCTCACACACACACACACACACACAATACGACCGATCGTTCGATTAAAAATAATATCAAACTTTCAGAAAAGTGGCATAAGAGATACGTTGCCGTTATTTTTACGATCGACGATACGACGTAACAATAACCGGTATCCTCGGATTAACCCCGTATGTAGGTATGCGTGTGAATTTAGACGATACCGAGAGTGTAAGTGATAATGCCGATAGTCGGTTACAGCTTAAATATATCGTTAACGTGCAACTACCTTCGGCAATATTGCCGGATAAAGTAATTGAAGCCCATCGAAATCACGGGGGATAATGGAATAAGCGTTGGAATGCATCGTTTCGCAAATACCCGCCATTTCGATCGCAATTCGATTGAATATCGCTCTTATCCAAGAGCTGCATCGTAAGTTCGTTAACCCTGTGTCTATGAAACCATAGATGAAATAGGAAGAGGTATGAAGAAAGAGAAAAAGAAAAAGACAAATATAGATCGATATACAAATGAATATTCTCGACGCAACGTATACGGAAAGTCGATGGAGAGAGAGAGAGAGAGAGAGAGAGAGAGAGAGAGAGAGAGAAAAAGGTGTTTGCAGAATCCGCTGGAAACGTCTTTCTTTCCACGTTAGATCTATCTTGTAAAATACGTAGGACAAGACGCTATAAATAAACATTGGCTCGCCCTTGGTATAACGCACGACGCGTGTGTGCCGTTGGTGAGACTCCGCCGAGTGAAAATACTAACTACTACGAAGAATTTACGTTTTCCCCTTGACCTCCTAGCGTTGTTTGGTAGGCGGAGCGAGATAGAAAGGAGACCGAACCGTACTCAATGACGTTTCGTGTAACATCGACCTTCCGTTCTTCTAATCTGCGTGAGCCACGGCCAAAGACGCAAACTACCTAAAAATAGTTTCCTCGCTCTTGGTCACGCGAAACGCGATTAAACGCGAGACGGGAAAATTCACGAGACGCGTCTCGTCCTATTTTGCGACGACCTCGATCGAGTCTGGAAGATACAATTTATTAACTCTACCGTCAGAAGCGACAGGTTTATAAAACCAACAACGATTAATAACGCGTAATAATTCTTTCATTTCTATTCGCGGTAGAATTCTAATTATTCGTACTAATTGAAATATTTTGCGTACTTTTCATTTTTTATACGTTTTTCAAAGATATATATATATATATATATATATATATATATATATATATATATATGCACGTATATAGTATACGTTTAGGTATGACCAAATACAAACACTCTGGGAAATGCATTAAACTATGCAGCTGATTACCATACCATTGTTCGCGTTACATAATTGGATCGCTAGTAATACCGATTCACTGTGCGAAGGTTACTGCATACCGCGCCCACGGGCTAAGATCAAACATTCGAATTAATTGCGTTTAATAAATATTCCAATATAATTTGTAAAAGATTCATCGACCATAATATTACTCGAGAGAAAAGATGAATTTTATCTTCACGAAAGTCCAACTCGTATTCCCTCCATCATTCCAAATTTAAATTCAAATATAATTTGTACTTTCTGGACATGTAATATACCTCGTAATAACTACCTTAATATGCTATTATTAACAAACTTCCAATTATTGTCACGGCATTTCTCTGTTGTCAAATTAAAAGTTGAAAATCGTTAGCTTAATATTTATAAAATTAAGAAACGCAATTGGGGTAGGAAGAAGATATGTTAAAATGAACTCGTCGTACTTAAATTGAATCAATTATTAAGCTACGCTCGATGGTCGACCACACTGTCGATTATAAATATTAAAATTGTATGTTTTTACTTTATTAAAAATCCTCTGGCGACCCTATTCTACGAGCGGCTAATCTAATTTATTAACCGGATTATATCTTATCATTTGTAACCTAGGATTTACTTAAGGCGAATGTCTTCTTTCTTTTCTATCAATATCAAATTAGATGACACGTATATCTAAACTAAGTTATAAAACGGATTCGATTTTATATAGATTTTTTACGATTTTTTCATCGAATCGACGACCGATTTCTTGGGTGATGTCATGGGGGGAAAAAAATGAAGATCATCAATATTATCGTTTGAAAGAAGAAGACCTTGATCTGAAATACGATAAATAAGTACGCAAAAAAAATATAAAAAACGTATCTCTCACGAATAAACTCGCGATAGAATTTAGTCATGGTCGTGCTGATCGATAATCGATATAAAAAAAAATTACAACCGGAATTCCCGTGTCGATTAGGTCCTTTCATCCTCGACATGATGGGCACCAGAGGGACTTTAATCTTTTCACTCACTACTTTGGAAGTTCTCTGATGGTTCCAAAACACTAGTCCGCCGTGTAAGTCGATATTGAGGTAGGTTGATCCGTAGTAGGTCGAAAATGAGCTATATCAACATCGATGCTGGCTGATGGTGTTGTAGATCGATCTGAAGCAATTGCAATGATCTGAAAAGGAAGCAAAACCCTTATATGTGTTATAACGAAACATCGTAAACTCATATGTGTTATAACATTTTAAAATCTACTTGTCGATAAACCTCGAAAGTAAAGATATTTTCGATAATATTCTCTGATGCACCGGCTTTAATTTGATGAAACAAAATATCGACTCTGGTACGCGTTAATTACATTCTTTTACCGCGAGACGGTGATTAAATCTACGATTATTATATCGTGCACAATCATCCATCTTTTAATTCATCAATCGCGAAACGCGGAGAAATCTAAATTATCGAGCAAGCCTCGCCGAATCTATCTCATTGTCTCGCGCGCCGTTGCGAAAAACAAAATCGTTATTGTCTACGTTATAATTTAAAGTTATAAAATAATTAATTGTAAATAATAGAGGAATTTATTTACCCGAAACTTCGTTTATTCTTGCACGACTAATTCAGCTCCGAAATGACGTAGAATGATCCAGATAGAATATGATGTAGAACGATCGATCGAACGTCACTAATTTCAACCGCTTGACCGATAATAACGATTTATTACATTACAAGAAATATGAAATGCTACAAAATAGGCCAACAACGTATCACGAGAAGTTTCTTCTTTGTTACATATTTGTAAATATTTTAATTCTTCGATGTACTAATATTATAAAAGAAAAAAAAAAAAACACATTTTTCAAACGTGTATCGAAGCATTAAGCCATTAGCACGGTAATGTTTACATGTATCGTTGGACATTTTGTAAATAATACCACTTTTTCAGATCCTACATCGCTCGCATACAGAGACTCGATCGTTTATAAACAAATAAGAACAAATAAATAACACTGAAATGGATAGTCTATAAAAGGTATACAAGATTTATCTATCTTCCTCTCTATATATTGGATTATTTAATTAAAAAAAAAAAAATTGAAACGTAATTAATTATGATGGAACGAATATTAAAATAAAAAATAATTTCCATGGTGTTTACTTGCAATAAGCTGTACTAATTTGTGTCATAAATAAAATGACCTATAGTATGCGTGTGCATACATACATGTATAAAAAATTAAAAGTATTTTTAAATCGATCGATCGCAATTAACGAGTTATAAATTATTTTTTCTAGCACGTTTAAAACTTAAAAAAAGATACATTATATATCGCGAGGAAAAGCGCTTTTCAAAAGTTTGAAAAAAAAAAAGGATATTACGTAATACCACCAAGAGGGACGTCAAGATGTCACTTTTTATTTTTGCGAATATCTTTAAAATGCAACGTACCCCCGACTTACGATATTTTTAAATATATTAAGGATCGTAAGTACGAGGAGAAGGTACGACGTAGGAGGATGGGACGATTTTCGTTAGAAATATATTTTATTCGTGCCGTCGATATCTAGAAAATATATCGTAATTATTTAAGCAAGGTCGGGAGGAGGACATCATCTTCGTGGCGTCGCTCGAACGAAAGTGTCGTAAAGTGTCGTAAATGATCGTAAAGACGTATTCCCGAATACCGACGAATCTAGTCGATCGTTGACGATTCTTACCGAACGTGTATATTGCGTATGTCCTTTGCACGACTACGTAACGTCGTGGCGGTCTATTGTTCGAAATATGGTGTACGAGCAGGTAAACTATAGAGACGAATACTCCCTTGGCCTTAAGGAGAAAAATAAGTGAGTAAATAAAGCAATAACGATAATAATAATAATAATAGAAATAAGGAAATAAAGAAATGCGACATATGCGCGCTTACGTACGTATATCCTGATCGTGAAAGGATCAAAGGAGGTTATGAAAACTTGAAAAGAAAATATGCGTACCAATGAGAATCTCGCTTCCTTTCTAAAAGTTGAATAGTTTCGTAAGAAGTCGATGAATTTACAAACGAAAAAATCGACATTTTCTTACTCGGTTTATCGACGAGAAGCACGTAGAACGATTTCGTTATATATTATAGAGAGAGAGAGAGAGAGAGAGGTGTAAATTGTGAAACTCGGAGTAAGTTCATTCCCTTTTGTATAGAATAAAAGAATCGACCTTTGTACTATCTCTCTTTCTCTTCCTCTCACTTTTTCTTTCACTTACCTTAAAAATCTTTCATCTCTGAGCAAATCGATTTAAATCCGTCGAATGGAAACTTTCCTTCTACGGGTGCAACCTTTCTCTTTCTCTCCGTAATTCTCTCCGTCTGGATATCTTTCCAATTCGTTTCGCGATTCGTCAACGTATTAATTAGCCTTCGTTTTTATACTTAGCTTTTTCCCCGGCTAGACGCCTTCCTATTTCTCTGATATTATTGCGATACCATCCGAATTGGCACTCCGATAAAACGTCGTTCGCGAGGATATTACGTAGCTGCGCAATAGACGTTCGTGCGTTATTAATACGGTTTGTAATCGATTTGAGGAGGTACGTATATTATCGACTTTATTTTTCTACGAACAGACGGCTTTTTTTAATCGAATAAACATAGTCGACGCGACGATGGCGTTTATCTCTTTTCTTTATCACGTAGGTATATCGTAATATGTAAAGTAATATTGCAATTTTCTCGTTTCTCTTTGTCTCTCTCTCACACACGCACACACACACACACACACACACACACACGCACATTGATTAATTAATCAGGTAGATGGTTAAGAACGATACGATCGGGTCTCTTTCTCTTTCTCTCGCGCGAGTTCAAAGAGTAAAGAAATTCTAGAAGGCTATATGATTATTTTATGATTCGATCGATCTACTCTCGAGGTATTCGCGAGGAGAAAAGTTGCACGGTAATGCTCGTATCGTTCTATCTATGATTGGGTCGTGAGCGTATGCATGGTTCGTGGCTGCATTTCTTGGTCTCTCTCTCTCTCTCTCTCTCTCTCGGTCTCGCAAAATAGTTCCTATCGTATCCCCGTGAAATCGTCTTTTGGGATCGTTCGGATAATTCTGGATATTGTTCGCGTAGGACAAAGTAAGCGTTGAATAACGCCGTCTCTTCTTCAATGGTACTCTTTTCTCATGGATATTTTACAACGAGTAACTACATACGTAGAAACGTAGACACACCTGTAGAGGGACACACGTACGTACCTATGTCGTTTGTTTCACCCACGTTACCTTTGCATGATTTTCTGAAATACTTGCGATCGCTTATTCACATCCTCCTTTTGTTAAGAAATTCTACGACGCAGACACGAGAAATATTACCTCGGTCTCTCGGTTTAACGTGCTTGCTGCATGCCGTCGTCCTTAGAGTTATTTCAATCTTCCATCTATTCCCGATAGAATATTCCAACAAAATGAAAATCTATTAAAAAAGTTTAAAGTATAGGTAATTTTTGATTTACATTATCCTCATCTTATTTCGTTATTAAATCTATGAAACATCGTTATACCGTATAGCGAGGGCGAAACATAAGGGGAATTTTGTTCTCTCTCACTAGTAGAGGGATCATTCGTTAACGTCAAAAAACTCTTAAAACTTCGGTAGGGATAGCTCGCCTATTCTGCGCCGTACCGAAATACCTTACCCGATGGAAATCGAGCGATATATTTAATCGTTGAATATTTTCTAAGTTGCAACGTGAGTAGCAAATAAAAAAAGCAGGAAGATCGGAAACGGCTCGAAAAAGGAGATATATGTGCGAGATGGATCTTTCACTCTTTCGATAATCGTTCGATAGAATGGGAATGTCTGATGAAGAAGAAAAAAACAGGAAATATGAGAGAGAGAGAGAGAGAGAGAGAGAGAGAGAGAGAGAGAGAGAGAGAGAGGGACAAAGTTCGATATAACGTTGTCATGTGGATGATGAAAATCGGTTGGTCGGTTCGTACGTCGAATTCGGTCGAAAAGTTCTCATCGAAGTCGACGTTCGAAAGTCTCTTTTCAAAGTCGATTCTCGACGCGAGGCACGATATCGTTGGTGCCTTCGAGCCGTCGGCTTTTCGAGGGAACGCTCTCGGATTATTAGATCGACGAAAAATGCGCGAATCGGAAGGGTGCTCGCTTGAAAAACGAGCTTTCGGAACGCGTCCCGTATTGATCGTTACAAATAGCTGCCGGCGAGGGCTCGCTCCTTCGCCCGCGCCCAGGGATTATCCCCTTTATATCGAGCTATTAATATTACTTTCTGCAAATCTTCCTCCGGTCCCTCATCGACCATATCCGAATTCTACCGTACGTGCTAAAAATCCATCGCTGTACCATTTGTATCGGACGACTCGGAAAGATTTGTCATTTTCTAAAGGTAGTCTCTTCGTACCAGTCTCTTCTCCTAAGATCGCGTTCTATCGAAAGAAAGAAAAATCCCGACGACGAGTAAGATACTTGGATCGTTGATTCGACGAGTCAACGACAATTAAGAGGAAAAACGTATCGAGAGGGATAATATGTATATACATACATATAACGCGTTCTGTTTCGGTGCTAGTTGTCACGTGGTTACGGTTCGCGCACGCGTTCTCTTTATAATTCCATTAAAAGGAAACTTGTAAATTTCCCCGGGGACTCGTCACTCTCGGTAACTTTCCGTTTCGCGCTCTCTCGGATGAGAAACGGGAGGAGAGGGCTGGTCGTCCAAGGGTAGGTAGACCTCACGGCCTCCGCCGCAAGGCGTGCCGCGTAGTATTACGTCCGACCCCTACAGTCGCTACCACGTATCGAACGGGATACAGCTCGATACGCTCTTCCTCCTAGGATCGGAGATGCAATGTCGAGAACATTGCTTTCTCGATAGTCGATGTATATAGGGCGTATCGTAATATTATACGGGAATGAGTTTGCAAAAATAATTCTAGAGAATTTCTATCGGCATTTATTAGACGTTAACGGATAAAGAGACGAGTAGAGAGCCGATTAGATACGATTCCAGATATAGAATAGAACGTTAGAGATAGAATCGAACGGTTAAAGAAATTTGTTTCGCAAAATTTCAACGACCCGTTATTACTCTAAGTCGATTAACCGAATTATCTTAGTTAAGTCTTTGTAATTCGATGCGTCTTTGCTCGTGAAGAAAGGAAGTGGGAAGGGAATTGGTAAGGATGGAGACTTGTTCTTGGCTTAGGTTAAGTAAACTTGGAATCCGAACTGTCTGCTTGCGAGGTACGGAAGGGGAGAGAGAGAGAGAGAGAGAGAGAGAGAGAGAGAGAGAGAGAGAGAGAGAGAGAGAGAGAGAGAGAGAGAGAGAGAGAGAGAGGTCGAACGAACACACCGGTGGTGCCAGAGTTCCGTGTCGCTATCACCGCAAAAGGATTTGCACTTTGTAGTCGCGCACCAGTTACGGATGCGACACGTGCGAACGAAGGTCTTCGTAACACGTGCCTCGCGAATTTCTACTCGAACGTCAATTAAAGAAAATCGACCTCGACTCGTCTGCGAGATTTCTCTACGAGGTTGGATCGTTTCTCCTCTCTCTCTTCTTACGATCGCATTCCCCCCGGCTCGAATCGACCCTAAGTTCGAATAACGAAATCGACGAACCCCGGCAAATAGAACTTTACCTTTCGACATTACGTAAAGCAAGTTGTCTAAAATTAGAGAGAAGGATGGGGTTAGGGTTAGAGATCGAAGAGACAGGAAAAGGAGAATCGCGTGCGTCCTCGCTAACTATAGCGCAGCGAACGTGCGAGAGGAGATTGTCTCGAGGATAAGTCGAGACCATTAACGGGACGTCCGTTGCTCTTTCATTAGGTGCCTTCTCTTGACAGGTAGCCACGAAAGCTCCTCCCTGACCGCGACTACAGTTTACTAGCATCGCACGGCCGAACCATCGGAGGGGAGAGGGTAGGTATATAAAGGGGAGAGAGAGAGAGAGAGAGAGAGAGAGAGAGGAGAAGAAGACTCGACGGAGGGTGGAGCGAAGGAAGAGCTTTGTTCCAGGCAAGCCGCATTGCGGAGACATCGGCCGACCGAGGCGGACGAAAAAGATAGAGATAGTGAAACAAAGAGAGAGAGAGAGAGAGAAAGAAAAGGGTTGGGTACGTCGAAGGTCTACTCCTCCTTTTCCTTTTTTTCATACCTTCCGACTAACGCGACTCTACCGAGAATTTAATTGGAACGCGTTCGGTCCATTGACGTATCTTTTCGTGATCTCTTCCACGGTATCCTTTTTCCTACCACGATCGCGATCCTCTTTTACTCTTTAATTTTGCCGATATTAATTAGAACTTCCTAATACGAATGTATTCTTCCCCCGTATACTTTCAATGTTCTTCGCGAATCCGAGGAAGGATTCTTGGATAATCTTTTAACTTCGATCGTAGACGCTTCGACGTGGAAAGAAGTTCGAAAGCGAGGCGTAGCAATGATAATGGAATCTTTTGTGGAGGAAATCGATCGTTCGAATTTCTCGTTACTTGAAATCCGTCGTATGAAAAAAATTCTTCTCGAGTACACAATAGTACCTACCATAAAGGATAATCCGGTACGAAGTGATTTGCAAGATGCGCGTCCCTCTCGGAGGCCTCTGTCTTTCGAGGAGAGACAGAAACGGAGATAAAGCTAAATAGAGAAGTTGTCGAGGGAAACGGGTTGGAGTGGGTAGCGAGAGAGAGAGAGGTAAAACGCGGCAGAGCGTGTGTGCGACACGACCAGGGACACAATGGTAACGGCACTCGGCTTGACAATGAACGTAAGTGGATGTGGGTGCTCCCATTGGAGACCGTCTTAACATACTACGAATCACCGAGTCTCTCTCTCTCTCTCTCTCTCTCTCTCTCGCGCTTACACGCGCGCGCCTAGCATTCATGGAGGAACGGGTTAATGCGCTATTGTCCTTCGTGAACGCGCCTTCGTACGTGTGCGTGCGTAGCTGCGAGGATTACACGTACTGCGACACCTTATTCGCTATGTAAGGTGTTTACGTAATATATGTAGATATATGTGTATATATTGGGACATAGGTATTGGTGTACACGGGCGTATTGGTGTATACGTTTGTGTGCGTAAATATGTGTATATATCTAATACGTTGGTTGGTATATAGAGAGAAGCGTATAAGCAGGATGACGGCGGAGTATAACGCGAACCGTGACATGTGTTACCTGTATCCGCTACGTACTCGCTCCTGGAGATGCCTCCGGAGCGGAGAGGAGGAGATACGCGTGCGACTTACCAGCGGAAATTCACTCGGAAAGTGCTTGTCTCGTGGTATTAGACGAACGTACCCACAAGCCTCTCTATCTCTCCTCCTTCTCGTATCGATCGATTCGTTTCGGTGATGTTATTACGTACGTAGAAATAATATGATTTTTTTCGTCGAAAAAGAAAAGAAAAAGGGAGAATGATCGAAACGGAATATCGCGTATAAATAAAGGTTTCCTATTCGTTTCATACGGACGATTGCAATATGAGCCATGTAACGAGAACTCTCTGAAACATTTATTATTTGTTATTTTTCCCCGAGTTACGGTTTTCGTATTCGAAACAGAGCCGTCTCCTTTTAGTTTGTTTTTTTCTTTTTTTTTTTTTTTTTTTTTTTTATATTTCTTTCCAATTGACATACATACGTACGTACGTACGTACGTACGTTGAAGAAAGCATATACGTACGTCGATCGCGAGAAAATTTCTCCGTTTTACAGTCGGATGAATTAAAATTCGAAATAGACGCGTCGAACGTGTGCATACGCGTGTATGTAGGTACCCACATACGCGAGGGATAAGAGAGACGATATACTTACGAGTTCAGGTACCTACATACGTACCTATATCCGTTTGTGAGCCATGACAATCTGAAAGATTAACGATCGTATTTATCGGTGCAAAAAATAAAAAAAAAGAGAGAGAGAGAGAGAGAGAGAGAGAAGGAAAAATGCAAGAAAAAGAAAAATATCGAGCACGCTCGTTGGTAAAATTGAAAGGAGAATTTTTACCGTGATACAATGGAATATTGCCAGGCGGTAAAAGCGGCACGAAAATATCGAGAGATTTCTGCGTACTCGACGAGTGATTATATCGTAGAACATTAATAACTTTCGCGAGGCATTTCCACCCATTCGAAAAAAATAAAAACAACGCACTCCGTTACCTTCTCTCCTCTTCTTCATTCCATTCGGGCGCAAACCGTTTTTCCATTTTTCTCGTTTGGTAACGGCCGTCGAGCGTAGATATTATCTTACTTGGTAATAATTAAAACGTAAAACAATGTGGACATATATCTATGCAGAGTGGTAGATACGATGTATCAAATCCGACCGTATCGGATCGTCCCCTTTTCCTTCCCTGCTATCGTTGTTTTTTGTTTTTTTTTTTTTGTTTGTTTGTTTTGTTTTTTTTCGTTTTTACAAATCTCACGGGCTCCATTCAACGAAAATAACTAAATAAATACTCAATCGATCAGACGCATCGCGATAAAGATAGCGACGTTCTTTCAAAATAATATCATCCCTTCGTCGAGTTTTAAATTCGTCCAAAGTCTTACGAATAGCGAATGACAAAATGTGTTATTTATGACTAGCGTTAATTCATTTGCAATGTGCGCGCGGAAAGAAAGAGATATTAAAAAATAAGCTCGTACGCGTTACTCAACGTAATAACCGTACGCGTACTACAACGGCACCCGGGTTTTATTAATAAATCCATATGATAATGCGTGAGATATTTCGATGTCTAGTAATGTCATTAAACTTTCATAATTTATACCGACGTAGAGCATTCGCTGAAACTTTTGACGGTACGATTAACTTCCACTTTGATTGAATTTGAACGTACTTTAAAGTAAACGCGAAACGCGAAACGCGAGCGTGATTAATTACTTTCTTTTTCATGATTATTAATAATTGCGATCGATGGTGTTCCATCTCGTTAAGGTTATTAACGTTGATATTAGGTCGTTGTTGTTTACAAGTGTGTTTATACCTTCGAATATAATGCGTCGAAAGAAACGTAGAAAATCGAGTATATACGTGCGTAGGTATGCGTCGAGTAAATATTTAGAAAAGATCGAGAGGAGGAAAAAAAAAGGTTTTGCTATCGAGAATATTTACTTCCTCGGTTACCACTCGGTTAAGAGGACGACGATGGAGAGTATCAACGAACGATGTCCTAATTATCGGTTTCCATCGTCGAACTCTATTAAGCTGACTTCGATTATAACTTTGGCAGAAGTTGGTGGAAAGTTTTACAGAAGGGGAGCGAGAGATTCGACGAGTGAGTAGGAAATAGGGAAAGGGAGAGACCGATTATACCTGCGATCGGTCTTCGAGCAGCTTGCCGGAGTACATCGGACCATCTGCCATCGTGATTGCTCCTCTCTCCAATAGTTATCTACGATTAATTCGAGCCCTTCGAACAAAACTTGCGAATAATTAGCGGGTCTTTCGTAATACGTCGATCGATCGTATTCTATGACGATTCACAAACCTCGATAATAAATCATAAAAGATCGGATAAGCTAGGTGGTAAGACTCGTAGCTGAATAAAAATCAAAGTCTCGCCAGTCTAATTTCTAAACGACTGTCCTCCTCTCTCTCTCTCTCGCTCTCGCTCTCGCTCTATCGCAGTATCGTCTTGGACAAGGTCGCCTTCGAGCAGCAGCAGCAGCAGCAGCATCAACGAAGAGCCGAGAGAGTTTAGCAAGGAGAACACCTAATTCAAGCTCTATATGAACGGGTCCCGGTGCACCGTCGACCGCGCTTTCTCGTAATATGTGGCATTGCGGTAGTCTGCCCTATTAAATGCCCGACATTTATAATACCGAAAATCTACCTAGCACCACGGAAGCTGTCTACCTCGATCTTACTCCTCCTCTTCTCCCTTTTGTATCTCCATCTTCCTTTCTCTTCCCCTTCCCTTCCCCCCAATCTCTCTCTCTCTCTCTCTCTCTCTCTCTCTCTCTCTCTCTCTCTCTCTCTCTCTCTCCTTCCTTCCTACACTCCATTATGATTCGCATCTCCTCCTACGTGTTTCCTCTCTCTATCTCTTTCTCCTTCCTTTTCTTTCCAACGGTTGGTATACCGCAGATATATACACAGCAAGGGGTTGCGAGCTCGCCTCATTTAATTCCACGCCGTGGATATTCCGCAGCGTATTTGTTCTATGGCACGAAGAGGACAGGAAATGGGGAAGAGGAGAAGAGAGGCAGAGAGTGAGCGAGAGTGAGCGAGAGAGAGAGAGAGAGAGGAGAATAGAGGAAAGGGATTGGCGTCGGGGAAAAGAGTAAGTTGCCTTAATGAAGGAGATAATGGATAGTAATGCTGATGAGGTTTAACATTCCGTCGTGGCAAAGCACGATATCTCCCTCTCTGCTTCCTTGCCACGCTAAGCGTGAAACTTTGATCGATTTTAACGAGATAGCATCGTTAATGAATTTCGTCGGGGCACTTTTGCCGAACCGTTAAAATTTCCGGGCGAACGTTTAACCTCTGGACGATCGGTCGAATAAATCGATCCTCGGATTCTCTCGTAGCTATATCAAGCGTGAAGATTAGTGCGCCCGTGATCGAGATAATCGACAACATTTTTGTTTTTCTTTTTTTTTTTTTTTTTTTGTTTTCGTTCATAAGTCCCCATTCTCGAAATGGTAATCGACTCGTATGAGCAAACGAATCTCCCTCTCTCCCGCCATTGTTCTCTCTCTCTCTCTCTCTTTCTCTTTCTCTCTCTATAGTTTCTCGACGAGAATGCTCTTCCCCGTTGCGCTACGTGCCGTGAGATCCAAATATCCTGACGCCGCACCACTGTTGGATCATCGGAATTCATTGCTTAGACCTTTAAAACTCTTCTGGAAGGAAGGAAGGAAGGAAGGAAGGAAGTAAGGGAGGGAGGGAGGGAGGGAGGGAGGGAGGGAGGAAGGAAGGAAGAAAAGGAGTAAAGGAAGTCCGTCCATTTCGAACGACTCTTTCCTTACGTATACACTTAAGACACACTCGCACACAGAGACTTACACGCTTCTCGCGATTCATAATACGGAAGACTCGTAGAGGAAACGACTTTGGGTTTGAATAATCGAACGGGATCCTTCGCATTTATTTCATCGCCGGAATAATTCGAATGATGCGACCGGAATATGGAAACGATGAATTCTATCGGTTGCTTGGAAATGAGACGCTTTGTTTCTATCCGCGATCGGGTGGTCTCATTTTTATTCGACTATATTTCCTCCCCCCCCCCCCCCCCGCCACCCCTTGCCTCTCGTCGGGAACGGAATAACAACGAGTCGTGCGATAACGATGAAATATATTAATAACCATCTTGATTCTCTTGTGTATACCCTCGAAACTCGACTATTACCTAATATCCGAAAGAAATTTTCCATCGATGAAGTCGTTATTTCTCTTTTTTTTTCCTTCTGTCCCTTTATCCCCCCCCTCTCTCTCTCTCTCTCTCTCTTGGATTAAACGAGAAAGACGCGACGCGATCTCGAAAGTAGAATGCGAAAGAAGAGGACCGATCAATGGGCTTTGGGGTATAAATAGATAGGGGAGTCGAAACACGATGTAGTCGTATACGTGCGCTCTCTCGAGAGGAGATGACGAAGGAGGAGAAGGAGGAGGAGGAGGAGGAGGAGGAGGAGGAGAAGAAGAAGGAGAAGAAAGAGGAGGTAGAGATGGAGGCGTCGAGGGAGAGGACCGGTGCTGAGTTAAAAGGGTTTAGCTAGGCATTTATTTATTTATTGCGTCTGGCCGCAGAAAGGCGAGAGACGCGTGGCAAAGGTACATTGCTCTTTTCTCCTCCTCCTCCTCCCCCTCCCCGTCTCGGTCTTTCCCCTCTCCTCCTTCTTCATTTTCCTTCGTTACTCGTAAGAGACCGAACGCCAATGCCGCGTCTCTCTTTTTCTCTTCACACCTTGGACGCGTTAACCACAGCTTTCGTCACAATCGTTGAGATTCATCGTTCCCTGTTTCTCTGCCAAAAACAGGATTTTATTATTAAACGTTTCCATCTGCCTAATCGATCAGCTTCCGTCGAGGATCGATTTATTCTCTACGTCGATGGAAAAAAACCATTAACACGATCCATACGACATACGTATTTCCATCGATTGACAACGTTATCATCGCTTTTCTTATTCCGTTCTATTTCGTTTTACTTTTCTGTTTCTTTCTTCTTCTTCTTCTTTTTATTTATTTTTTTTTTTTATTTGTTTGTTTGCTCTTTTAAGTTTCCTACGCATATTTTAGATTTCTCAAATTAGTTTGCCGAAAGAGAGAGGCGAAAGAGCATTTGTTCGCTTTCGCCCATTTTCGTATCGTTCCGGCTGAAGCGAAAATAAAAGACAGCAGGAAGGGGTGGTGGAGAAAATAGAAGAGCTTTCTGTGAACAAACGAGAGGGAGAGAGGGAGAGAGGGAAAGAGAGAGGGAGAGATCCGTTACCAGGCAAGATTCCACTACAAACCACGCATTTCAGCATTCGCTGAAATTAGAGGGGTTGATACGCGTAAAAAGCCGGCGTGAGAGAGAAAAGCTCGCGGGGTTGAAACGAGTATCGAGTTCCCTCCCCTCCCTTATTCGGCCCTTTCCATTTACTCCACTCCACTAGCTTTCGTTCATCAGCCATCCGTATCGCGGGGTGCTTTAAATGCTTTCGGGAAAATTAATTCGAGATAATTATCGCGATGAAAAGTTGCTGGCAAATTAATCGTGTGATTGCCGGAGCGACCACATTAACCTCCTTTTGTCACGTACCGCCACAAGCAACACGGGGATTGGCGTTGTGGCTATGATGGCGGACGATAACCGGCCGGCCGAATATAACTGGACAATGGCTCCTCGCGTGTGCGTGCAAATGGGTGAGCCTATCGAAAACTATAATGCGACTTTTGGAACTCGCAGTAAATCTCCTCGCGTCGTGAAATTCATTGTCCTTTTGAAGAGCCGTCAACGTTACTCGATGAGATACGAGGCCGGCCTTGTTTGTCGCGCCGCTAATAATTATTGCGAAATAACTTTAATATTTCCGACCGAGTTAATTAAAACCGACATTTTCAGCTGACATGAAACACGAGATCCGTAATCCGGCCTTAATGCGTGATATCAAAGCGATTCCATTTTTCATACTTCTTTTTAAATGGAAAAGTTTACACGGTAATTCAACGATCGTGCTATAACTCGAAGTTATAAATGGAACATTTCTTCGCCAAGAAAAGTAATTATGTCGGGCGTCGTCGTCCATGCGCGATTCTAATCTATATCCGACTTTTTGAATCTGATTTTCTCAGAAAAAAAAAAAGAAAGAAAAAAGAAAAGTCCCGACTACGAAATAAACGTCCTTAACGATTCCACTTGTTTTTTTGTTTTTTTTTCGGAGAAGTAATTAATGACGCGAGATCGGTTATCGATTTAACGAGATGAGATAACATCGGGGCGAGCGTATTTTCGGGATATACCGAATGGAATTTAGTGGAGTAAGTAACCCCTAGCTTTTGCCCCTCGTGTCGTACATATTAGGCCGTCAGGGGTAGCGATTCATCGCTTTCGAGGGACGCGTGGCTGACTCTCCGAGGGTCTTGAAAAGCGAGGACTAGGAGGGATTTTTCCCCTGTGATATTGCGGGTCTTCCGCGACAACGGATTATGCAAGCGCGTCCGAGCCGACGGCGCACACACGGACAAACACTCCTCGCTCTGTCTTCTTCTAATTCACTTACGACCCTTTAGTCCCCGTAAATTCGTTGTATATTTTTCTCACTCTTACCGCGGGACACGATATCCGTCTTGTTTTCGTCGAATCGATCGTAACAGCCCCCTTCGTGGTTTTCTTATAAACCGCTAAATCATTACGTTTTTTACGTTTTTCTTTTTTTTTGTTATTTTTTTTTTTTACGATCGTCATTTCCCTTCCTCGTATCGCAGAAATAAATTTTCATACAAACGATAAAGTTTGATAGAATCGAAGAAAAAAAAAAAGAAAAAAAAGAAATTGGAATATTTTCCATTGACATAACTCGTCGAGCCGTTCTCCTTTCTCGATTCGTTTCGCTCACGTGACAACGATCTGGAAGATACGCGAAGGTTTTGTACCTAAAACACGGCCCAAGGCCAATCAAATTTTCATAAGCTTCAAAGTGATGGCTTTCACGGAAGTATGTCGTCGATAGTCGATTTTATAAAGAATGGCTTCTCTTTTCTTTTCTTTTTTTTTTTTTTTTTTTTTTTTGTTGGAACACTTGCCGTCTTATTTAGGTATACGTCGGTAGTTTCGTCTTTCTTGTAATCTTTTCGAAAACCGAGCGAATTGAGAATCGTGACGTTGCATGTACAAAAATTGTAGGTACTGTATGCTTGTATTACCTAGAAATAAAAAGGGGAAAACGAGATGTTCGTATGAATGAAAGTAGAAAAAAGTCGGTCGGTACGAAAGGACGAAGAGTATTTTCCTGTTTTACATCCTCCCGTAACGAGCTAAGAACGCAGCTAAGTTTATATCCGTGGCTCGTAATACCGCGGCGTTTTATCTCTCTTTAATTTTGTGCGCGTACGCACGTAATTTAGTCGTAAATACCGTGGGAATTCCATATCGCGCGATTTAGCGAGGGCAACTACCGTACGGCGATTCGGTTTCATTGCAACGATAAAACATGGCCGGCCGTGCGCGCCTTTGCCGTGCCGCAAGTGCGCGTAAACAATTACGCGCCGGTCGCTCGCGATGCAGGTAATAAAATGCTAAGGCAAAATATATGGCGCAACAAGTGAGCGACGTCCTCGCCGTTCCTAGTTGCTAGTCGTCCACCGTCTATCGTTAATAACACGACTATTGTGCGAATCAATCGAATATCTCTATGTACTCGGCCGTGTTCACATCGACGTTATATAAAACCTATTCTATTGTATCTTTTAAACGCGATAAATTTTCAGAGACGTAGCTCAGCCGTATAGGCGATCCAAAAAAGATCCTATGAGCGAGGGGGATCTTATCGAACAAAAGTTTTAGATCAAAAAAAATTCCATACACATAGAAACTCGTAATACCGTTTCGTGCTCGTTCGTTTCTCGAATCGTATCGCCTTCGATATTTTTGTCATCCGGTATTCGGTGCGTTTAATACAAAAAAGTCACGGAATTCGTTCCAATTTTATTTGAAACGTATCCTAAGCCGACGTTGTTTGCCCGACGATTTGATATCTCGTTAGGAATCACGGCGGAGAGAAAAGTGCAACCTCATGTTCGTTCATTTTTCTGGAAATTGTCGAACATAATGGAGATATAATCGCCGTTAACGTCGTCGCGGTTCCATTCTGTCAGAACTATCCTTTCTCTCTCTCTCTCTCTCTCTCTCCCTCTCTCTCTCTCTCTTTATTTTCGAGGATGACATCTTTCACGGAAGACAAACGATGGATGGTCACGAGAATCTGGCCAAAGGGTCGCTCCGCGGAAATGAGAAAACGTCCATCTTACCCTGGTGCTATCGGGAATATTGGTCTCGCGAGTCGGCTCTGTCTTTTCTCGGCTTCTCCTCCTCTCTCGGTCCTCACTCGGTCCTCTCTCGGTCGTTTGAATTTATTTTCGGCTGCGACCCCGTACGTGAGACGAAATTTTCA
>OU426999.1:382500-449454 GCA_911387935.1 Dolichovespula saxonica
CTAACGAAATTACCGCAATTTTGCGGCGTGCCGGCTGCATGAGCGGAGCGGAGACGCTACCAACACGGGCCGAGCTTGTTTTACCGTTTCTGCTTCTCCTACAAACCGTGTTAAGCGCATATGTACGTATCTCTATCTCGCCCGGAGGATCTCGTTCTTCCGTTTCCGCTTACACTGCTTTCAAGTTCCTTTACTCCCTCGTTCTCTCTCTCTCTCTCTCTCTCTCTATCTCTCTCTCTCTTTCCTTCGCACTATTACTCCTTCCCCTCTTTTCATCGATCCGTAAGAACAACTGCCAGCAAAACAGGCGATTAGACCTTCGAATGAGATGCAATCTCTAGCAAAACTTTATTTTGATTTTCACCGATTAAAAATTCAAAAGTTCCCTCTCTTTCTCCTCTAATCCTCATGGAATTCGCTTTATTTATCCCTTACGATCTAATATCCGTCCAAGAGAACGGAGAGCCCGGGGAAAAGAATAAAAATGAAAGAATAGGCGGAAACCGAGCAAATTCCTGCGCCATTCCGTAGGAGTTAGGCGCAAGCAAGCTAGGTCGCGATGCAAGCCGATTTACGTGGCCGTAACTCGTAAGGGGGTTGCTTGAATATGAAAGAGTATAAATTATAGCGGCTACTAGGACCCTTTTGCCGCTGGAGAAGCTGAAAGAAGAAGAAGAAGAAGAAGAAGGAGAAGAAAAAGAAAACGAGCTCGTTGACGGTGGAACGAATCACCGAAAAGGTTTTGCTGACTCGTGCCCGAAAGGGCGCGCAAACCCTCCGGGCTTTTAATACGGCATCGTTGCACCTAAAGGCTCCCCGGGAAATTAGTTTCTCCCTGACACTCTCTCGTCCCTCTCCTCTCTCTCTCTCTCTCTCTCTCTCTCTCTATCCGCCCGATCGCACCGTCATCGCCCGTCTCCACTCGAGCTTCGCTTCTTCCTCCCAACCTCTCCTCCATTGACCTGACGTATTACCCTTCGACCTTTTGTCGCGCGACCTCCTTCTCTTTTTCTACACGGTGAATGTCAAAATACCAGCGGCATTATCGTCTCTTTTCATCCCTCGTCCTACCCCTTTCCCGTCAGCGAGCCTCTATCTTTCTTCCTTCCTTCCTTCCTTCCTTCCTTTTTCGGTTTATTGAATCCCGCGAACGCGAATCTTTCCTCCGTACAAGTTAGACGAGTGCTCCGCTTTTCATTCCTGCATATTTCCACGTCGCTTTGTCGAATCGGTTCCAGGGATGTGGGTGTAGTTTTTTTCTTTTTTTTTTTTTTTTTACCCGATCGAAGCTACCATCCACTATATTTTAGCGCTAACTTTTTAAGGAGCGACTTATCGTACCTGAAAATGTTTTTTTAAATTTAGATGACTTTTTACGGTGTATTATCATTCGAGAGGGTATATTGCGATATCGCAGGCATTGACGTCGTCGATATCATTGACGCACGGCGTACATTTCATCGGAGATAAGTTTAAATATAGATGGAACTTTATTTTTTTCTTTTTTTTTTTTTTTTCTTTTTTTTTCGACAGGACGGCGGCTCGCGCGCTAACACGAATATAGATAGGTTTTCTATTCGTAGTAGATGCGTTGCTTATTTTCAGTAGAACATTTATTGACGTCGTTACGTTGATGCGTCGTTAACGTCACCGTCAACGTTCGTTTATTCTCGTTTGGTTTCACGCAGGTGGGCTCGCGCGCGGATATATTTGGGTAATGTATTTCAAAGAATCCGCAAAAGCGATCGAACGTAGCTAACTACCGTAAAATCGCTGAAACAATATTTACGAAGCGTTCAAATTGCTGGACAACGACACCGCGAATTCAATGACCGTCAACGGCAAACAAAGGGGTTAATATAGATAACGAAACCGAGACCGCTCATGAATATTTGGATTTTTTTTTTTTTTGGAATATATATAACAAAGTCGTCCCAGGAGTATCGAGACGTCTCTGCGTTTGCGAGAAAACTTGACGGTGCTAGCAACGAAACGATTTCTCGTTCGAGAACCCACGAACGAGAAAAGACAGGGAGAAAATATTTTCCAAGCTTCTTATGGCTTCTTTCTCGGCCGATCAACTTTGCAACCCCCTAAGGACAAAATTGTGGTCCTTTAACCAATGTCACCCTCGCACGGGAGGGTAGTTGCATGCGGAGTCTTCTGCATCGTCCCCTTTTTCACCCTCGCCCTCGCCCTCACCCTCACCCTCGGCCTCGGCCTCGCCCTCGGCCTCGCCATCTCTCTCTTCAGCGCATATATCCGATGGTGACCCCAATTTCGATCGAGCTCCGGAGCCACTCGGCGCCACATTGTCCTCGCATCTCGAGAACCCTTTGTACTCTCCGCTCTCTATCAACGACGATGTCGTCGTCGTTGTCGTCGTAGTCGTCGTAGTCGTCGTAGTCGTCGTAGTCGTAGTCGTCCACCATCTTCTACTCATCGTCCTGCTCGTAATAATAACGGCCGAGTCCTGTTCGTAGTTAAGCTGGATTGGTCGACAGACTACCAGGCAAGACTCTCTCTCTCTCTCTCTCTCTCTCTCTCTCTCTCTCTCTCTCTCTCTCTCTCCTAGTGCAATCATCCTGGATTACTGCGAGACCTTTTGACCGACGTATTTGAAGCTTATCGTCCGGTATATTTCTCTTATATTCTTGTCTCTTGGAATTTAGTCGAAAAATTGTGTTCCGCGAATTTTGGACTTAAGGGTACGTAAATAAATAAAAAAAAAAAGAAATAGAAATAGAAAAAAAAAACAGAAAAAGTAAAGAGACATCCAATGATATCTTCTCGCCACCGAGAAATATTTCATTTTTGACTCGCGATCGAAAAATAATTATAGCAAAGGTCGGACTAGATTTTAATTCCCGTCAAGTAGAAAAACGGATGAACGGAGTTGTGTGCGCGTCGAGAATACACGAGTCTTCTTCTATCATCTCCTTGAATCGAATTCGAGGAGAGCGTTATCGCGAATTAAAAGCGATTAAAAGGAAAGGTATTTTTGCCTTTGACGGAGCTGTCGAGTTCGAGGCGCGAAAATCGAAAAACGATTCGGGATCATTGGCGAAGAAAGGCCGTTAATCTTGCCACAGGAGGAGGAGGAGGAGGAGGGAGACTAGACGCGGTACTCTCTCGTGCCTTCGTCTCGAGACGAGGCAGAGGCAGAAGCAGAAGCAGAGGCGCCTCGTCATTAATCACCGAGGGCCGCTCTTCTTATCGAACGCGCGGCAACGCTCGAATTCAATAAGCGCAAAGCGTAATTTTGCACGGGGGTTATTAGGGGCACCTCCAAGGCGAACCTTCTACCTCAAGATCGTTAATCGAATTGCGCCTCTTGGCTGCTGGAAATGCGCCGGTACGATGCGCTTCTTGCTTCGAAGGGGCCGCCGAGTCGGTTTACGTCGCGCGTTACGTCGGTCCTTTTTCTTTCAAAAGGACTTTCGAGGATCGTCAACAGGTCCCTAAGAAACTCTCTGTGTTCTAAGACGACGAGAAGTGTCGTCGAGTAGAGAATTACGAAAGGAACAAAAATAGTGGAAGAATGTACGTACAGCGGGATAAGAATTGCCTCCACGCAATTCCCCCCTTTTAACCTATTCGACCGTTTATCTTTCCTTTCTTATATCTTCGCATTTTCCATTTAAATAAGAAAAGCAAAATGACGCACGTGAACTTGAGTTATTCGTAGAATATATATATATATATGTGTGTGTGTGTGTGTGTGTGTGTGTGTGTGTGTAACTAAATTCAGGGGAGTAAGCAACAGGCAGCGTGGCTTTATATGATAACTTATCAGCATGCACATATTTATATGTCATTTACTTGAAAGGGTATGAATACATATAACAAGAAGCATATGTACCTGGGTGCGTTAAAGCGATAGCTTTGATTTATGGACCGTATAATGTCCTCAAATTTTTTTCGATTCTAAAGTATTTCGATTGAAAATCATAAATACGGAAGGGGAATCCCTTTAAAGTATGATAAATGCCGTAAAATGGCCGAGTAGATTTTCTAATACCCATCTAATACCTTACTTAACCGAGGAATCGGATGCCTCCTTTTATATATAATCGACAGGAAGAGATGAACGATCAAAGTCACAGACCTAAGCCACTCTTATTCTCGGCGTTACGATCGACGAAAAAATGAACTCGGCTTCTTTCCGCTTAAAAATAATCTTTAAGAATCATTAACCTAAATCCCGAAGAAGGTTCAGCCACGAGGCTTAACTCTCTCTCTCTCTCTCTCTCTCTCTCTCTCTCTCTCTCTCTCTCTCTCTCTCTCTCTCTCTCTCTGTCTCATACTCATTTTCCTTCTCTCTTCCCTTATCGCTTACCCTCAACGGGAAATTTCGAACTTCCTTACGGGGGTTAGTTTCATCTTGCGCTCCGATCGAGCTGAAAATTGCAGACCCGCTGCATTTTGTCAGGTAATCGAGAGCATCGGATTTCGAATCGTTCACGCGATTAAGTACGGATTAGCTGAAAGAAAAGAGGAGAAAAGGGTGAAACTTTTTCTCTTGCATTTGTCGTGTACATTGAACGAGACAGTGATGTATCGGTCGGCATTTGATACCGCACGTCCCGGCAAATGATTCACAATGTCCGTTAAATAGTATCATCTTCTTTAATTTTTGTTTTCTTTTTTTTTCTTTTTTTTTTTTTTTTTTGAATACGCGCGTATTCTAAATGAATTTCATCGTTCGCCGAGCTTCTTCGAATTCTCTTGCGCTCTTACAAAAGAATTAAATCGTCGTACATAGGTACATACGTGCCATGTGCATATGTACTGGAAGAGAAATCGACGATAAATGGACGAGTTGAAAAGCAGGAATTATTCGTGCGTATGATAAAATAAAGAATGAGAGTTGGCATTGTTCGTTTATCTTTGATGCGTCGAGCCAGAAGGGTATGCGCATGAAAAGAGACAGAGAAAAAGAGAGAGAGGGAGAGAGAGAGAGAAATTGCCTTCGGAGATGTATTCTCTCTGTAATTTGTTCAAGTCTATTCGCGCCAAAGAAATTTGTAATATAGTTTTAACCAATGGCAAACATTGGGATGTTCAATTAAGTTTTCATTCCACGTAGAACAATGCCGCGCATTTAAACGCGAGAGCAACGAGGCGATCTTCAAAGCCGATCCCCGTTTTCAAAATTGACGACTCGAATGCAAAACCAAATAACGTTTCTCTCGTTTCCCTTCTTTCCACTTGTTTGGACGGAATTTTTGACGTTTTTTGTTCGCTGCCACTTTAAAAATTCGTTTAGAGTATGGACATTGGAGAGAGAGAGAGAGAGAGAGAGAGAGAGGGTGGAAAAAAAAAAGGATGATAGGAGGGTGCGGTAAAATCGAGAGAAAGGAGGGACGTTGCACTTGAAACGTTTCCATGGAAAAGGCAGAGTACGCATATCGGTAAGAACCATGTTCTAAACGGCCGCGCGAGAAATGCGGTCGACGATCGCGAACGCGATGTTCTATTCCTGTGGAAAATGCGACAGGAAATAGCCAAGACGAAAGCGGCCTCGCTTTGCTATGCAAAATCGAGAAAAACGCTCGGTTCGACGGCGAGCAGCGGTCTTTTCGCGGAGATCGCCAGCAGCCCGCAAATGCGGCCAGACGAGACGAAACGAGACTGGACCAGACGACCGGGGGCCAATGCCAAATCTTTGCCAACCTAGGCTGCTGCCCGTGGTTAACGGCATTTCTGTTCCTTCCTTTTTAAACGACGGAAACGTTCCATCTCGAAACGTTGCGGTCCTTTCGTTCGCATCTTTCCCTCCTCCTCCTCCTCCTCCTCCTCCTTCTCCAACCAATTATGCAAGTAGAGTTTCTTTCGAGTTACGTACGATCGGGAAAAAAATCAAGCTTGTATTTTTGATCCGTCGCGCTTCGGTTCGCGCAGCTTATTTATTCCTCGAAAATATAGAAATATTAAAGGCGTGAGGAGGAGGAGGAGGAGGAGGAGGAGGAGGAGGAGGGGAAAGGGCGTTCGCTCGAAGAGGAGACGAAAGGAGACTAGACCAAGAGAGACAGGGTCGAGGGCCAATGCCAAATCTTCGACACGGTTGACAACCCCAAACGCGAGAGACTAAGCGAGAGACGACAATAGAGGGAAAAGAACTAACGATAAAACGAACGAACGAACGAACGAACGAACGGAGAAAGTTTTAAGCCACGTTCATCCCGAAACATCGCGAAGCGAACGGATCGAGAGAGGAGGGAGAGGGAGAGAACTCCGGACCGACTTTGACTACGATTCCGAAGAAAGAGCCGGTGCTTCGCTTAGAAACGCTACGAAAAAAGAGGGATAGAGAAAGAAAGAGAGTAGGATTCGTCGACGAAACGACGTTCTTGAAAAACTTTCTTGACGCTTCTACGCTCGCGGTTGTTAAAATAAAAGAAGAGGAATCCGTTTCCTCTCTCTCTCTCTCTCTCTCTCTCTTTCTCTCTCTCTCTCTCCCTTTCTTATAAAGGAAGAACGGAGAAAGGTGGAAAGATAGAAAGAGCTTCGACCGTTTGGGAAATGAAATGCCACGGAATTGG
Organism: Dolichovespula saxonica; assembly: GCA_911387935.1. NCBI lineage: Eukaryota > Metazoa > Arthropoda > Insecta > Hymenoptera > Vespidae > Dolichovespula > Dolichovespula saxonica. The sequence goes on from OU426999.1 coordinate 389,046, forward strand.
AAAAGTTTAAATGCGAGCAAAAAGAAGGGATAGGGAGAGGGACAGAGGGGGGGGGTAGAGCGGAAGAAGAGCGTTTTACGGAAATCGTCGCGCTCGTCGTTATTCGCGAGAGCAACCCACTCGCTCCAAGGAAAAATGTGGATATCTCCTTGGCGCGGAGATGTCTCGGAAAGTAAAAGCTTTGATAACAGTTTCGCGAACGACGAAACGCGTGTAATTGAGATCCGCGCGAAGCCAAATTTCTTTAATCCTTCTTTTCGCTTCGCGCTAAAAGCCGACATCGATGCACTCGCGTCAAGCATCGGTGAAAGAAGTTTCGCGCTACGGTGTGAACGTGACTTAATGCGAAAAGGAGAAGAAAAGTGATAGGAGATAGAAGAGGACAGCCGATGAGTGCGACGGGTCAACGAGAGCCAACACCAAGACGGGATCCTCGCGCCTGACTCAGTCGACGACTAAAAGCTGACTATAAGCATGGCCAGCGTGCAGTGCTTTCTATTCCTGGCGAAGATCCACAGAGTCGTGGACCCCCACGAACTCGAGTTCTCTCTCTCTCTCTCACTCACTCGTTCGCTCTCTCCTTATGCACCGGTCCAGACTTAGAAGAGCATCTTTCCACTCCTAGTCGGGACGACCATACTCGATCTTTACAAGGGGACCTTCGTTCCATTTCCGGGCGAACAAAAACCTATACACCGGCATTTTCATAAAGGACCGGTGTCTATCGATTCTCTATTATTATCGCGCGAACGGATCGTATCTTTTTTCGGACGCTGACCGCAAAATCTTTTTTAGACTTTTAAAAGCATTTTGGCATTACTTTTGGACGTTAAGAGAGACGAATTAATCAGCGATACATTCGCCGACACTCGGCGCAAACGAGGTTCCGTCGACCACTTGAAAACTCGTTCGATTGCCGAGGCTCGTTCGACTTTGACGAATGCCGTACGTTTAAAATCACGAATTACGTTACGACTTTTTTTGAGGTCGATGATGTTCGATAGAAAAACACCGAATCGTTACAAGCTTTATTATAGGAATAATAGAAGTCGAGTTCGAGGAATTCGCGTTGATTCTCTCCTTCGCGGAAAAAAACAAGGGGTATTCGCGATAATATCAAAACGGTGCTCCTCGACGAGAGAATGTTTGGTTAACCGACTTTTGATTTAAAAATAGAGTTCATCTCCCCCGTTTATACCTGCATTCATTCAAGCTCGTATTTTCCATTGAACTTCGCTCGAGCACGCGCTTCTTCCCTTCGTGCGGTTGCCTCGTCGGAGGCACTAAACGACGCGTCTACTCTTTCAATAATTTTTTTTACGTCGAAACGATGCGCCTTGAAACGTCGTAATTCATTCTAAAAACGAAATTCTCCTTGCCTTTTGTCGGATCTATCGCGAATCAGATCGATATCAATTAGTTCGACTTTTCCAATACTCGTTACATAGTCAGCCTTCGCGACTTGAATCCATACGAACGAAAATATCCTCTAGACGAGTAAAAAAAGCTATACGAGCGTTTTCAAAAATTTTTGACCGGTATGAATTATTGTTAAATAGATTGATAAAATTTTTTGTTATTTTTCAGTTCGATTTACCAGACGAATCGATAATCGTCGTCGCCTGGAATAACCCCTTATTCGCTTATTTAAATTTAATATGTTTTAATCAAGGTAAACCGATAAATTATTTCTTCGTTCGACATTTATTTTTTAAACATCTTTTCAGAAATAGAATTACCTACTCGTAATAATCGTCTAAAACAATTAGCGTAGAATTATCGAAGCTAAGTGAAACGGAGTAATTCGTACTTAAAATTTCTTAATAATTCATTATAATTTTCGTAGTTGGAATGGAACGATCAAAGTTTCTTCGAACTCGGATGTTCCTTCTGTCTTCGATGCTCACTGCACCGAAGGAAAGGCAATCTCTCGGACGAAAATTTTTGTTCCCGGTATTAAACGCGTCTGCCGTCGAAACTTCGCGGCCGTGTTCTCTTCGGTGCATATTTCATTCGGTGTCGACGAATTCTTAACCAAATAATCCGGGCCACGCGATGAAACGTGCTTTTCGGTTTAAAGTTGGTCTTAGCGTTAAGCCCGCTCTCGTCTCTCGTCGGAGAAAGACGTAGCATAAGATATAATATCTGAATATTTTTTCTACCGTAGCTAATAATGTAGGTGTTAATAAATTACAATATAACCAGAGAGAAATATTGTACAGAGAACGAAATGTCATTTTCGTCCTAGAGGATAATTTTGGTGAATCGCGAGGCGACTATGCCGCGCGTTCGATCGTATATTTACCATAAAGCGGGAATAATACGATCGGGAGAGAACGAAAGCAACGCGAGAGCGACGGGAGGAGGTTCCCGATCGATGCGAGATTAAATCGAAACTGTCAATGTTCGAGGGAGCTTTCGAAGCTTTCGAAGCTTTCGAAGCTTTCGAAGCTTTCGCCCGAAGCACGACCGGCCAAGCGCGATCGCTCGCTCGCTCGCGTTAAAACATCATCATCGACGTATGTTCCGTGCGTACCAGGGATGCGTTCCGCGTCGAAATGGCCAATGCCACGGCGAAGAACTCGGAGAAAGCTTAGAGCCGCGTTACCGATCGTTGGCTTCATAGGATACACCCGTACAGCCACGGGGCGGATAGTCCACGCAACATTTCCCATATTCGAACCGATCGATCGGTTTGCTGGCAAACGAAGCAATGTCCAATTCGCCTGCTCTATTTGACGGATACGTATTAGCGATTGGCCTCCGGCTGGCTCTCTCCCGTCCCCTCCTCTGCTGCCTTCTCTCTCACTCCCATCTTCTAAACATCTTCTCCTCTCTCGCCCGCCCACCCACATATATGCGGAAGATATTCGTACGTATGTATATCGGCTCACTCTGTTACTCTCTCGTCGTTCTCTCGACTGCCTACGGGCATTGCAGGAAATTCGAGCTAGCTTACGAGCGATGCAAACGAGGTCTCTTTTGGTGATGCTCCATTATTAGTCGATCCCTTTTACTCGCTTCTCCGATACTTCGTAAAAGCAACCGACTAACGAATTAATTAATACCAAAGAGGTTTACGTTTGCTATCGTATTTTCGATTATGAACATTTTAACGAGGAAGATTTTATAAGGAACGAAACGATGGAACTACCGTCTGCCTTCTCGCGGCTTCCACGTATCTTTCACTTGATTTACGTATACCGAGTTCGACGCATACCCTACGCGAGTGGGAGAACTTTAGTTCGCTCGCGACTATATCGGAAAGCACGATACATATTTCTCCGAAACTTTGCCGTGGAAAGCTGTCAAGGGGTAGGAGGCTACTCTCTTTCGTTTCCTCTTTTTCTTCCTCTACTTCCCTCTTCCGCGTTATGGATGACTGATCGAAGAAACGGAGCTTGATGCGGACTTCCGCGAAAAGATAAAGTGGCGAGTCATCGTTTTAGCGGGTTCAAAGGATGCCACGGATAGAGATAGAGAGAGAGAGAGGGGGGGTGGAAGAGGAGAAAAGAAAAAAGTGCAAGGTCGATTCTCCTTATTGTGCTCTAATGCGCTTGCCAGGAATAGGGTCGGTCGTCCTTCTCTCGTACGCGTTTTAAGTCCATGCCGCGAGTGTCGACGTGGTATAAGACGAGTGAGTCGTAGGAAGAGAGAGAGAGAGAGAGAGAGAACGTCTTTCTTCTCGTTGACCTTTTCACGTACGACACCTTATAGATAAGCTCACGTCGGCTAGTTTGTCATTTAATTTCCCCAAGGCATTCGATATTCGTCTTTGTTCTTTACGCCCAGACTTCTTCCTATTCGTGCGTATAAAGTTTTAAAAGCGTTGGTTTATGTCGGTCCTTGAAAACTACTCGTTAAGATAAAATAATTCAATAGGATCGTACAATATATCGGATCTTTTCTCTCGTAGGATCGTTATTCGCAAGGATTCGTTGATTCGAAACGAGAGGAAATGAAAGATGAAAACGTATGCATACGTATGATATTAAACTTAAGCACTTTGAAGATAGAGATTCATGGTAGAAGGAATACTCCGTGTTCGACAAACACCGTTCTCCCGATCTTTTCCGCGTTTCTCGAGGGGAGAAACATAATTTCATTTCCTCCTCGTCGCAAAGTCGCTCGCTGAAAGCCGCAAAAGAAATTGTCGTCGGTAAAACGTTCGATAAGGAGAGTAAGAGAAGAAAGAGGTAAAAGTGGTAGGTAGGTGTAGGGGGGGTAGGTGTGGGCGACGTTTAATCCAGTTAAATCGCAGCCGCCGCCATCGCCAAGACCGACACCAACGAGAACACCGAGAGAGCACGGCCACGTCCGAACGAGAATGGTTAAGTCGAGTGGATCCCACGGAGGTGACGAGAGACTCGGGAAAACGTTCCTCTTAAGCGCCACGAAATTTCACGGGGTTTGACTCTCGAGTGCTTCCTTCACGAGGAGACTTCTCGCATTATCGCTTCGAGAACGGTGACGATCCTCTTGCCGCGACAACGACCTTCCAACTTGGACTACATACATTTCTCTCTCTCTCTCTCTCTCGATCTTGGAAATAACTATATATATATTTTCTTCGCTTACTTTCTCGCCGATAAAACGTCGATTCGAATTTTATTCGAGACAAGAAGCTTCGCCTCATTTTTATTACAAATAAAGAGGCGCAACCGTCTCCCGATCTAATCGCCGTCGTAGTTCAAACCCGTGACTTTTTAATTGAGACAGCAAAGACTCGATACGTAATTATGAATGACGCGCGGCGAATCCTTTTAAGAAACAACGAAGGACTTCTCCCTCGAGATTTTCTTTTTTTTTTCCAAACGAGTTTCTTTCGGTTTTCGCGACCCTCCGAGTCGGAGGGTTCACGACCACTTAAGAAACGTTCTCATTAACGTTCGCTTATCGAAGGACGACATCGGGATGGGTCTTAAAGAAGGCTCGAGAACCTCGACGTGACCTGTCGAGCGTTCGAATATGGCCGCTCCTCGATTTATTTCCTTCGAACGTGCTCGCATTTACGTACTTAAAGATCCTACTTAAGAGCATCCTCTCGAACGTTCCTACTAATATTACACCAAGAAAGAAGACGTATTATACGAGTCTTTGGAAAATAAATATTACATATCTCGAGGCTAATCTCGTCTTACTTGACGCCGATAACTGTCGACAAAATTATTTCACCCTAAACTAAATATCTTTCCATATCGTAAATAATTTAATCGATCCCTTTTTTAAGAACCGACGAAACGTCGGCGGGAAAAATTATATTAATCGATTAGACGATAGCTAATCAATTTTATATATTCTTTGATAAAGTACGTGGATATGGATACGTAGTTATATGTAAGTGTTTACGCAACTATAGGCGCGCGCTATCGGTGCATCTTATTACAGAAGCTCGAAGGAAAAGCCGAACCGTGACTTTCAAGTGTTTGCCAAAGGTTCGTCACTTAAGGTAGCTATTAATTAATTTCGCAGTTGCCTAAGGCGTACCTTACTACTACTCTCTTCGTAAAGCATCCGCCTCGGTAAATTCGGCAAGAGTTTTCTCTCTCTCTCTCTCTCTCTCTCTCTCTCTCTCTCTCTCTCTCTCTCTCCCCCCCCCTTTCTCGTTCTCTTCTCGGCTCTGTAAACGCGTCGAAACTACAATCGCGTCGGTTTATACATCGTACGCGTTTAGACGCCGTTAATAGCTCCGCACAGTGGAAGGAGATTTGAAAGACGGCAACGAACGCTTTGTCCCTTTCTACCTATCAATCCGTCTCTATCTCCATTTGTCTACTTTCCCGGCAAATCGTACTATTAAAATTGTTCGAATCAAGGTCGATCCGAAAGTCTATCGTTTAACCCTCTGTCACGATACAAGTTCGAAGCTAAACTAGTCGCAGAGATAACCGTCCTTCTACCTTTTTTAGCCGTCCGTTCTTTTTCGATTCGTCGACGTAAGGTCAAAGTTCTGGTACCGTCTTTCCGGACGCTTCATCAATGCCAAAAAGTTTCGGAGGTAAAGATTCAAAGCTTCTTCGAAAGAGAGAAATCTTTAGAACGGTTGGAGCTACTTGAAATCGGACGCGCCATGCGGCATCGTTGGAGTTTCTTTCGAAGCAACATTGTTGATCGATGAACTCGAGAAATAAGGAAAAGAAAGGAGGTGGGGGGCAAAGCGTTTTCGGTCGTTGGCCCGTTTAAAAGCGAGGGAAATTTATGGATCGCCATGAAATTTCATAAACACCGAGTTTAATAAAAGGTATATTAGGAAAGTGTGGATGGGGGGACTCGTCGCAATGGTAGAAATCATTTTTCACTACGGGTACGCGAGAAGATGTACGCGCTCGTCCTTGGGGGATATAAAGCGCTGGTGGAATATTTAAAGCGTCGCAATGCGGGATCGGATCTATCACCGCTCAGGATATAAAGTCGAGTTTGCCGTTCGTTCGTTAGAAATTATTTTCTCGATTTCCGTTAAATCGCATATACCCGACTACCGAAAGGTATCCTTATCGAAGGACGTCGTCACGGAAAACGTCACGGGAAACGTCACGGCGTCCGTTCGATTTCTTTTAGCAAGACGAACGAGGTGAATCACCTTCCGGTGTTATCTTCGATTCGCGTGCCTACGTTTTCTTCTTTTCCTCGCGAATGTCGAAAATAGGTAAAACGCATTAATCTCTTCAACAACGGGGAACGAACGATCGCGACGAGCGATTCTCGATGCAGCTGCTTCCCGATGCAGAATCACGGATATGCGGACCGACGATCGTTAGGCGTGTCTCGCGAACCGTATCGCACGAGCCGTCTCGTAGACTCCCGCTAGACGGAAAAGAGGAACGCAAGTAAAATACTTCATCCTTTGCGCTTTATGGCGAATAATTCAACGGGTCGTACTCGTTCTAGTCCCTTAGAGAGCTTCCATGAAAATTTGATAAACCTCTAACGTTTACCCGCGTCCGCGACTAGTTGACTTCCTTCCCTTGAAATTTTCGATGACGCGTAGAAACGTTTCAATTTCCACAACGACTCGCCTTTAGCTCGAGCTCGAATCGAATGGTATTCGTTCGTTTTTTTTTTTTTTTTTTTTTTTTTAATAGAAATAGAATAACAGATACGTTCGATAATAGTGACGTTCGAAAATTTGTAGAGTGTACGGTCTTTCCGTAGCAACGAATCTTCGTTCGCAGTCGCAATCTCTCAGCGGTCTTTCCCATCGGAGTACATGAACTAGATTCGAACGAGCTTCGGTTATTCCGAAAGTTCGCGGAACGCTGACGGAACTGGGAAAGGCGTTATGGAAAATGGTAAAGGGACGTAAAGTGCGAGTATCCACGACGGGTCTCATCGTTGTAGTTCGCGCGATATCTCTTGGTCACGGCTCCCGTGGGATCGACGCTGAGCCCGAAGTCGTATAAGTAGTACATTTGTCATACAGCAGCCAGTAGATTCTACCCCCACCTAGAACGGTGGTAGACTTTTACATACCCGCATACGAGAGGGTATACGTCTGGGAAGCTCTCGGCTTCGCGCCAACATTTTTCGTCATTTTTCCCTATCGTTTCCACTTCTCTCCGATACCGACACATAGCCGATACATCGATTCGATCGGTGAATTAGATTTTTCCAAAAGCGATCCGGTAAGTTAAAGTGACATCGATCGGGAAACGATGCCTCTACGATCGTACGAAAGCCTAACTAATGCGTCTAGACGAGATCTGCGCCTGGCGGAACGATGTTTCGCTTTAACCACATCGAAGGTATGGATACCACCTGCGTTAGAATTACCGGAGAGCTCGTTGTAACTTCCGAAGAGCACGCCCGCGGATTGGCTCCTTGCCATCGTGCGACTTTTATTATCGTCTACGCCTCGAAGAACCTTCCGTTCTTGGTTAAGTCCATTTCGTGATCATATAAAAGAGCTCCCACGGCTTTATATAGCTTTATCGTGGAGGAGCGATAACAGCGAATGCGAGAAGTACCTTTTATATTTTTGTCCATTCTCCTCTCTACGTCGAAATTAGCGATAAACGATGGATCGATTATCAATTTTTATTCCAATTTCGGAAAATAAAGATAGGGTCGATTTAAACGACGTGATCGTTCGATCGCGGTTACCCCTCCTCCTAATCGCATTAGAGATCGTATTCGAATCTTTATTATTTCGATAGAGAAGAACTGTACCGGTTGAGCTTCGGGACGTTCCTGTAGACGGGGAACTCGCATTTCGCGACATTGCAGACACATAGTCAGACGGTCCTCGCTATTTATAGGCCCGGATCTTTAGTGAGACCGCGTGCGCGAGACGCGTGTACGAGAGTCTAGCGAAAGGAAGAGAAAGATATCCGGCGCTGCTGCTCGTTCGCTAGCTCGCTCTTTAAGCCTGATTCATCTTTCGTTACGGCGTATCTTTCGTCGAACCGTGAAATAATCCTCTTGATTATCGTTGCTCGTTACGAGGAAAGACATTTTCTACGCGTGACAAATCAACCGAACGAAACGTACGCGTGCGTATATGCGCGATATACCTTATCGTTCTTTTCTTTCTTTTTTTTTTTTTTTTGTTCTTTATCGATCTTTTGGCAAATATATCGTAAATTTCAAAAGGATAAAGGAAAAGAGACGGAGTAGATTTTTCCCGAAATCAACGGCGTAACCGACTCGAAACTCCGAAAAGAACGGAGCTCGTTGAAGAAGCACACGTCGAAAACGATTCTCCAGAGCTGTGAAACGAGCTTTAGGGGAGGAGGCATAGCGTGGCAATCGGGGCGCCAAGTGACGGACCCCCGACGTCGCCGGCGTCGAAACCGACGCTCTGCTCTGCCGTCGCGATGCCGCCGACGATGCCGCTGCCAAGACGCTGGCGCTAACCCAAATCGTATACCCAAAGTATTCTTCTCCTTTTCTCTAACTTTCCGCTCTCCTACATCGGCGCTTATTCGTCTTAACGCGCGTCTCGAATTGGTCGGGCACGGTGCGTTACATTATAAAATTAGTATATGTATCTCCTATATCGCTTATTATATTATCGCATATATATATATATATATATATATATATATATATATATATATATCGCTTGATACAAGATCCAACGAAATATTTCGGAAAGTTAAGTTTCTCCGAATTGAGGGACGCGCTTTAGGAATTCGAAGACGAGGAATTTTCTTTGACTCGCGAGCAACCGCACCCAAGGATCCGCCGACTTTACCATAGATTTCAATTTCTTCGAAATATATATTTTATTTTATTGTCTTTTTTTTTTTTCTATGAATTTTCTATTCGGCTCCGTACGCGCCAGTGCGACGTCGTAAATCATACGGGATCGTGAATCGTCCGTTCAAGAGGGGAATATCGGAAATGTCACGAAGCTTCTATCCTCGTCGTCTTCGTCTACACGAGGGAGAAAAAAAGAAACCTCCTCATTAGCTGGGATTTCGAAACGCAAGCTGATCCAGTCAAATGATTTTTTTCCAATCAAAAGACGCGCATTGCGGTGGTAATTAAACGGAAAGCAGTAGTAGGGTACGCACTGCGGAAGTTACGAGAAAGCCGGCTTCCGTGGTACATTGGACACGGAGACGTCATTATGATTACGTCATTATTAGTCGACGTTTTTCTGATCGCGAGTGAACGAACGGTGATTCATCTCCTTGACTAATTACGATTGCATAAGACGCGATTGAAACGCGAGACAAACGAGCTCTATCTGCTTCGAGGGGATAACATCGGCCGACGATCGCGCAAAAAACGCGCTGTTCTACGTTATGGGGGAAAAAGGGTTCTTAAAAGCAAATATAAAAATGTCTACTCGCTAATAATAATCATTTCCTTTTTCTTCCCCCCTAGTCTCGTGTAATTCAAGTCGCTGAACTTGTTCGTTCGACCGACGGCGAAGTGGAAACGACGCTCGCGAGGAAAGGACAGGAGGATGAAGAGGAGGAGGAGGAGGAGGAGGAGGAGGAGGAGGAGGGGAGGATGCGATGGACGGAATGATGGCAAAAAGCGCTCACCTCATGATTTTTCAGGGCGATGCTCGCGTCGTTTACCAAACAATTCCCAATTGCCTTGTCAAAAAGTTCCGTCCAAAAATGGCCGCTGATTTATAGGCCGTGGATTTGTCGTTCTCTCTCTCTCACTCTCTCTCTCTCTCTCTCTCTCGCTCTCTCTCGCTCTCTCTCTCTGTCGTGCTCGAGAACGAAACGAATAAAAGAGGCCGAATAATAAAGAGGAGAAGAGAGAGACATAGAGAGGTGGTTCGTGAGGATAGAGAGGTTCGGTTCGTTTTCGAGAGTATTTTAAACTCTCATCGGTCATTAATACACATCCGGTCGATGTACGAGCGAAGACCGGACGGGTCACCCGTTATACGAACAGGAGTGCGCGTACGCGAATGAATTATAGGGAGACGATGCAACGAGCACGAAATCACTCGGAATCGCTTGTCCTCCATATACATACATATATATATATATATATATATATATATATGTATATGTATATGTATATGTATATGTATATGTATATGTATATAGTTAGGTAGGATATGCATGTACCCCGTATACGAGCGTACACTGATTCTATCTCGTGTCATTTCACTTTCATATTGGACGCGTACGGCCGCGTACTCCGGAAATGAGCCGACCCTCGATCGAAAAAAAAGGGCGGGGCTTTGGGATCTTCAGGATCTACCGGGAGACCTTTGCTTCGTTAGCCCTCTTTCAATGATATTACTTTAGAAATCAATGCCGCGCTATCGTATTAATTCGAATAACGTATCATAGGCCTAATAGGATATATCGCCGCGAAACTTTTCATGTAACTTTCATTCATCTTGAACGAATACGTACATTTTCATCGACGATCGTTCGATTAAATGAAGTAACGTTCGTAGGGGAAACTTTTGAAAGATCGAAGGCGAACATTAACTAACGATCGGCACTCATCAATCTCACCTTCCGTTGAAAAAGATTCTTCGAAATGAAACGGAACCTCATATTCATATCCAGGAACCTACTCATCCATTCGATGATGGGTAAAGGGCGGGGATGAGCGAAACTCGATAGAGGGGATGATAGAGAACGGAGAAAATATTCTCGAGCGTGCGAGCCGTGTCAGACGCGTCCGATATATCATCACCGCGGATCATCGACGATATATTCACCATCGACTGCCATACTTTATTCCGTCTCACTGGCTCGTAAATCTGAAAGGATGTTGGAAAAAAGCGACCTCTATCGATTTGCCGTGTCCAATGCCCTCTCTCTCTCTCCCTCTCCCTCTCTCTCTCTCTCTCTCTCTCTCTCTCTCTCTCTCTCTTTATCGCAATGACTTTAAAAATTTAGCAGAGAGAAGGATAATGTCGAAAGAAACGCTACGTTGGACAGCCTCGAGAGTGACTCTAGAAGAGGAGCGGACAACGTCGAGGGTACGGATAATTTATGCGCGTAATTAGGCGGCGGCGGGGACCTGTGAATTAATTGGGAAGATGGTAGTAAAAGTTAATTTGGTAGATAGCCAGAGCCCTGGCAGTCGTTTGGCTCAGGTGGCGCGAGCGGAGTGCCTCGTCGACTGGAGTGGAATTCGTGGGAGTCGAGGACCGAAGAGAATAAGGGAGAGAGAGAAAGAGAGAGAGAGAGAGAGAGAGAGAGAGAGAACTAGAGGGAGGAGCAACGGACACATGGAATGCCGTTGCAAAGTGCAGAAGATGCAACTAGCGCCGTAGAGAATGGAGGGAAGAAACATAGGCAGTGAGTGAGAGAGAGAGAGAGAGAGAGAGAGAGAGAGAATGGGAGGATATTGAATGTGCTAGGTGCGCGGTAGGACGATATTACTTTGCTCTTAGTATCAGAGTCTCTGTCAAGGCTCGAGGACACGTTCGTAACGTTTATAAGCTCCAACGCTCGTTGCAGCTCCCGGAGACGCGTCGATACACATAACGCCTCGGATTTCTATGCCGTATCTTCGTCGTTAGAGCCCTTTTCTAATAAGTGTCGCTAATGAAATAATTTTTATATCGAGTTATCAACTCGATATATCTGTATCTTTATAAATACTATTTAGTCGAACGATCACACTCGATGTTCTTCATTTACATAGAATTCTTTGGTAAAATTTAGTAACCACGTATGCACAAACACGTAGCTACATACACGTATATAAACTCGACCGCATATATTCCGACACTGTCCGCGCTTTTCGTTTGGAGCACCGATCGGATCATTTTAACGCGAAAGTTCAGCAACATGAATAGGCAGAGGGCAACGGTCGGGTTGTATAATCGATCGCACGGACCTCGTCGCGAGTCGTTAGATATATCGAAACGTGCAAACTCGTAGCTCACTCGGTGTAGCCTCGTAAAGCGAGACCGAACGGAATTAGCGTCAACCGCTCGGGGCAATCGGGAAAGTTTGACTTTACTTCACGTTGCGATTTACCGGAATTAACTCCAACAGAACGCTCCTTTCGTCTCTTTTCCTCTCTCTTTCTCTCTCTCTCTCTCTCTCTCTCTCTCTCTCTCTCTCTCTCTCTCTCTCTCTCTGCCTGTCCATCTCGGGCCGTCGTACTTTCCGCCCCTGGCAACTTTCGCACCGATGCGTCGACGCGTATCGTCGGCTCGAATATGTTAAAGAAGCGTCAAACTGATTTGAATTGATCGAAATTACGCCTCGTCTTCGTTTAATAATGCAGATGCTCGGATACGTCGATATTATCTACGTGAATAAGTGTCCATGTGCAGGAATATAATCGTACCTATATCATGTTATCACTTTGTCAACTGTACGCATTAGTCCGGCCGAAGATTAAATACCGCTCGAATTAGATTTGATATGCCAATATAATACACAGGTATATATTTGTTATTTATAACGAAAGTTATAAATGACGAGCATATCGAATGCCTGTAATGAATATTCATATATCGTGTTTATTAACAAACGCGATAGATATGCCATACGTGAACATTATAATCCAGTATCGCAGGTTAACTGCGAACGAGAGATCGCAAAAACGGAAAGGCGCCGGCCAATGGGGATGTTTTAACTTATTGGCTGGCGCCATTGGAGGCCGATAGGCTCGAGACGAACGCGAAGATACGGTCGGAAGTGGGGGGCAAAGAACGGACATAAATTTCGTGGGAATCCTTTCCTTTCGTTCCGGCTGTAATTTTCAGTTACGTCGAAACGAGCTTCTTTATGAGCCTCGGATATCGAATCCCTCAGCGAGATTTCCGAACTGGCTAGTTCGAACGACAGGTTACCTCTTTCTCGACGATCTCGCGGCTCCCTCTCGGTCTGGAGGATTTTTCAACCTTACCGAAGAATCGTAAATTTATCTCTCTCTCTCTCTGTCTCTCTCTCTCTCTCTCTCTCTCTCTCTCTCTCTCTCTCTCCTTCTGTCTCTTTCGCGAAGTTATTCCTCCAACTCTCTCCGTTCGTTCTTGGTCGTCGTCGAGTATGGAAGCAAAGAAAAGATTACTCAGTGGAGAAGGCTTTCGATCGAACTATTAGCTCGTGATTCAGAAAATCAGATTATACTTATCGGCCATTGAAACAATTTCGTGGCTCTAATTGAAAAGCCTGGAAAAAGACGCGTGCGAGAGCGAAATTTAAATCGAATCTGTGTATCGCTAATTAATATGACGATGCATACGATACGTTCGGGGAAATAGATTTGTTAATTAAATTTCATGCTCGATGTTCAATTTAGCCTCGAAACATGTCGATAGAAAAGGGTCATTTTATTTCGAACGAACTAAGAGAATGTATCAAATATAATTGATATTTTCCATCAGCGTCGTAAAGCTTGTTTGAAAAAAAAAAGGGGGAAAAAGAAAAAAATTCCAACTTTAATATGTTGAAAATGACCTTTGGTTTTTGCCAAAAATCGTTCGTACGGGTAAAAAGTATACGAAAAGAGAGTTCGGTTCTCGATCGATGTCGGGGAATCCGATTAACGGGCCCGATCGAGAGGATGCACTTTGTATTATAAATTGGCGCTGAAAGAGGAACGCCGTACCCGTAAAGACGGGAATCGAACGAATCCGTGATTCTCACGCGATTTCCGTAATTTCAACGTTTGCTCGTTCGAGGAACTCAACGACTCGCGGCGCCGCGCCGGAAGCGAAGAGTATTAAAATACCCAATTAAGAGTTCGCTCGCGACCAACGAAGTAGCCAGATACTAGATACCGTAAATACCGTTATTCGCTCGTTTGTTTACGCGTTTTCTGTTTCACAGATATTGTCTTTTTATTTTTATTTTTTCTTTTTTTTTTCATGTTTTATTTCCTCTTTCTCTTTTTTTTTTTTTCAATATTTCCTGTCGAGTATCCCCTTTCGCAAAAATAAAAAAAAAAAAAAAAAAGATTCAACGGGAATATCCGTTTAATATCTCCGTCCATAAATTTCACCGATGAATCCCTTCATCCGCCATTTATTTTATATACGTCAAGCTTTACGCCGAGAGCGATCGGAAATCATTTCCAGTTTCGAAAATATTTGAGAAACGCCCCAATAGCACGCGCGCCTGCGCCTGCGCCCCCACGACCCCCACTTCGACGATCCTATATATTTTTTTATGTGCGCTTCGAAGAACGAGCACGGTGTTCGGAACGTACGATATTGCTTTTTTCTTTTTTTTTTTTTTATTATTTATTTATTATTTTTTTTTTCTACTTTTTCATGAGAGAACTAAAACAGAATTACTCGTTTCGCTTAACCGACTGTTAAAAGTACATATAACAAGGATCCTTTGAGAAATTATTTCCGATGTCTTGGTAAGTTCGAGAAACCTTAGTGCTATAGTTTTATTTTTTTAAGCAAGAACACGTACGCTTACTCAAAACTTACGAATTGCTGACAGGGATAAAACATTGATGACGTAAGCGTAGAAAAAGATTCGGTAGAATCTTAGAAACATCAAAACCGACAAATTTGACGCAAAAGTTAGACCAAAGCACTCGCGCCGAGCATACACGTGACATAGAAATTACAACGTAAGACATTTGACTCTTCCTCGCTTTCGGTAGCGTTCTACGCGCACGTAAACTTTCAAGTTATTCGAGCTCTCGCGTCTTCGCGGTCGTAACTTTCACGAATCCACCTGAAACTTCGAAAAGGGTGGTTTACTTTGACTTCGTTTCCGTCATTTACCGTCATCCTTGGCATCTTCGTCGCCGTCGTCGTCGTCATCATCGTCGACCCCGTCGTTGTCTCTTCCATAAAAGCAAAGAAATTTCTCAAAGATTTTTATATTCAAGAGGGTGGCCCCAAAAAGTTTTTCGAAGAAAGAAATAACAATTTGTACAATGTTTGTACGTTAAAATTCAAGTATACGAAAGACCGTTCGAAATTTGTTTTTTAGTAAAATCGGACGCATCGTGCAAACGCGTACGGCACGTACTCCGTTTGAACAATGTATAGATACATTTATGTACCTATGTATCTACCTATATAACTTTCTACGTATCCCATGTAGATACGTACTACGTAGATATTCACGTGACCATCTTGATAGCGGCGATTTCCAAACTTGTACAACTTCTAACGCGTTCCATGGAGACGACTTTTGCAAAGTTGCAATAAAGTTTGAAAGGGTATTACGTGAAAGGGACGAAATCCGACGGACATTTGACGGTAACACTGCCTCGTCGACGCGCATTCTGTTTCATCGATTAGATATTAGCGTGTTCGCCAAGACATTTCGGGAAAGTTCGTTCCTCGTTGGAACGATTTCGTGATATCTCAGTGAATAGAAGCGATTTAGGAAAGTAGTCGATGTTCGGGCCACGATGATCAGACCGACTCTCACTTTTCTCCTATTGTTGTGAGATTCGATTTCGAAATTTGACAAAAAAAAAAAGAAAAAGGAAGAACAGGAAAAAAAAAGGACGAAAGAAAAGAATTCTCGTTCTCGTACGATACGCGTTCCTTCTTAGGCACCTAGGGTGTACGTAATAAGGGATGAAGGTTTAAAGTAACGTCGGACGCGTCGAAGGATCGTGCATCGTAGGACCAAAGGGTTAACAGCCGATAATTATTATCGGGCGATCGGGTAAACTCGAGCAAAAAGAGGGCGTACAAGCTCGCCGTCCCACCTCAGCAGCACCGGACTTATTTCGATAGAATTTTTGGCATAATCGTTGTAAGGTGCTGCCGAGAGATTCAGCCGAGCCAAGCCGCGCGATATCCATTATAACTTTATAACAATTTAATGTAACAATATAATTTTATTACCGGCCCGGTAAATACCCGTACCGTTTCATCTCCTCCTTCTGTTCCCTTTTTCTTTCATTCTTTCATCTTCGTCCTTTCCGTCCTCACCGTTCCTTATCCTCCTTTTTCCTTTTCTTCGCATTGTTTTCGTTCTCCCAAGTAAATTAGGGCAGCTCACCAATTTTATTTCTTGGCCAAAGCTCCGTCCGATCCTTCTTATCGAAATTACTAATATCCGGCTACGTACAAGATAGGGATTACTCCGTTCGGCCAATCAATTTGCCGAGCTCCTTGCTCTTCCTTTTTATTCAGATCGGGAACCCGCTGAGAGAGACAGAGAGAGCGAGAGAGAGAGAGAGAGAGAGCATGTGCGCGCGCGTACAGGTGTTCGTAGAGTAGGTACAACGACGAGAAAATAAAATTGGAATCGGTGGAAAGATTACGATGACAAAAAGATATACGGTTACGTTATTCGATTATTGAAAGAAAAAAAAAAAAAAATCTTCTTCGGAGAAGAGAAATTTCTCTTATTCTTTTTTTTTTTTGCACTTGTATGCCATGGCGCCTTGCCTCGCCTCGCGTTTTCTTTTACCTCCCTCGATTCCTCCTCTTTTTCCCTCTCATTCTCCTCCTTTTTTCTCCTCGAAGAACAAGCTATCGTGAGTCCTTGCCGGCAGAGCAAGGAGAGGAGTTTCTTGCCGAGGTGAATTAAGTCGTAATGAAGTAAGGAGTAAGAGCTTCTCCTACCTTTTTCTCCCTCGTTCTCTCTTTTCAAGTCTCTCAGCAAAAGTGGATGGATAGACGCGTTGCCACGCGAAAGAGGTAAAGGAAGGAGTGCGGGGTATAGGGTGGAGGAGGAGGGGGGAGGGGGTGAAGGAAGAGGCGAGAAAGAAACACAGGGAGAGAGAGAGAGAGAGAGAGAGAGAGAGGGAAAGGGAGAGAGAGAAAAAGAAAAAGCTTTGCTTTGCGACGGGAAATAAAATGGACCAAGAAAGTGGAGCGGAACGAGAGAGTAAAAGAACCGCTCTCCTCCTTTCCCCCCGTTATTTTTCTTCGCGCGATGCTTTACCGTGTCATTAAATCGCGAGTCCGTTTAGAATCCCATTTTTTCTTTCGAGAAGAATTTGTCTCGATCGATCCCTCGTCGTGGTAATTCGTGATTTGTTTTCTTTTTTTTCTTTTTTCTTTCGCCAAATAATACCGAAGGTAATAGCGCCTCTCAAATCTAATTAGCTCGGAAAAACGCGACTCTCCTTCCTTTACTTATAATATACTTTTAAGCGGCACGATTGTGGCTCACGCGTAATATCGTACTAACGAATACACACTCGTGATGAATAATTACTATCTCCGTCGAGCGTTGCACAAAATTGTTAACCACGCTAGGCGGCCACCTCGCGAGTGGCCACCACCACCTCTCCAGGTAACTATATACGAGCGTGTGTACCTATATGCATATATACCAGGTTACATGTTTGCTGGGAGAAAATGTGTATACTTTAATCAGGCCACGGGAGCGCTACTTCCCGACTACCAACCCTGTGCTTTGTCTCGTTACGGGCCGGCGTTAAATACGTTTACCGTTATTCGATGCTTTTATCATTGTTATTTCTTTATTATTTTTCGACTCACCTTTTCTTCTTTTTAATTTCGCTTTGACACGACGCGTATTATGCACACGCATGTTAGACGAAAGGGGAAAAAAAAAAAAAGACACAAGAAAATGTTTATTTCGCGAACGAAAGCATCGATGAGTCCAATAACACGACTCGTTACCATTTCGTTCGTCGTTATGCGATTTTTTTATCGAACGATCGATCATCTTTCGCCGATACAAATCGGCCTCGTCCGATCCAAGTGCAGCGTGTTCGTCTTGATTAAACCAATAATGGAATTACAACGTTTCCATTCGACGTCTCCTCTCTCCTCCTACTCCTCCTCCTCATCCTCATCCTCATCCTCATCCTCCTCCTCTTACCCCTCGGCTTTCGATACGGCACGCCGTGTTACGATCATTGTATCCGTAACTCACTTTGACGTATAGCCCGAACCACGCGTCGACGGCTTTGCCATTATCGAAACTCGTGCCAATCGGTGGAACGATGGTGTCGCGCGTTTTCGAGAGCATAAATTTAGAAACGACCGAGGCTAGTAAACTTCGACGTCGCGTTCCTTTTGAAGAGCGCTTCCTCGTACTCTAATCTACGCTAAACTATACTAAACTCGTCGGAACGACGTTATCGTTGATCCTTGGAAAATACGAGTGGTACTTTCCGTCGGCTTAACTTTTATCGCTACATAAGTAATTCTCCTTTCGATTCGCCGAGTGACGGGAACGTAAACGTCAATTTCACGTCGGATAAATTTTATCTAACGTGTGTAAGAGGCGATGAAAGGAGAGGTTCGATAATTTTACTTCTTCCGAAAATATTCACCCTCTCTCTCTTTCTTTCTCTCTCTCTCTCTCTCTCTCTCTCTCTCTGTCGTAAATCCACATATTCCACGTTTGATGTATCCACGCGCAGCCTTCGCGAAGGATATACGACGAAATGAAATTTTCATCCGTGCGCTCCCTGGCCTCGGACCACGGCCTCTTTCCTACTCCTTTGTCCATCCTTCGCGTTTATCGGATAACCTCGACCCGCACGAAATTCTTTCGTTATCGATTTCGAGGCTCGTCCTACGTCCTCATCCCGTCGTCGTATCCCAAAGATCTATCCGTTGGTTCTTTCGTTCGTTCGTTCGTTCGTTCGTTCGTTCGTTCGCTCGTTCGCTCGCTTCGTTGGCATTTTGGATAGAACGTCGGGTAATCATAGTAAGACGTCGGACCAGACTTTAATCTTCTTGTATCGTCCTCCTCGAAAAATGGCGGTTCTTTGTCGAGACATCTCCGAGACAAACCTTTTTCAACGAGCAGTAGCCGTGTACGGTACGATATCGAAATACCTACTTTGAGGCTTCTACTTGATTTAACGCGTCGATGATTCATTAAAGCGAACTTTGGCTCGTTTATTATCGTACCCCTCTTCGTGATTTCTGAAAGAGAAGAGAACGCGGTGGGAGAACGGAATTTTTATTTCGCAGCGGTAATCGACCGCAGCTTTATGCCTTCTTTAAGAGATGGCTAAAAATACATATTCGCCCGTTATGCCTTCGACCTTCTTTATTCGATCCATTTTACCCTTCGCCATTCTCTCTCTCTCTCTCTCTCTCTCTCTCTCTCTCTCTCTCTCTCTCTCCCTCCCTCTCTCACGCCCCGTTCTTTCTATCTCGCCAGTCTTTTGTCCAACTTTGAGAGACTTCACAATACCTCGCCAACTCCCTACCACTTCCTTCCTTTTCTTCAAGCTTACTTCTTCCTTCACTATCGATCCGGAACTCCCTCTAATTTATACGACTGTCAAAGTACTTAATTAATTGGTACTTCATCGGTAATAAACCTCGATGCAACCGAGGATCGAATCTTGATTTATTTCGTACAAATACCTGTCTACTCGGTATGTCCTATTTTAATTGCTATATGTTATCGGTGCAAACGATAATTAACTCTCTACAGAGGGGAAGATAGAGCTCCATTCGAGATATGCCTTTTTCCAAACCATTTCACTTCTACATGGAATGTTAATTTCTTGGCATCTCCATTAAATTGTGAAAGATATTTGCATGGATCTATTGAAATTGGATATCGGATACTGTATACGAACTGCAGTTTATCTATATTCAAAATACCATCGTAGCGTACGATGAACGTACGTCGAATGAGAGTCAATTAATAGCAACGCGATCGATGCGTTTGAAAAAAAAAAAAAAGATAAAATAAAATGAAACAGAAGGGGAGGCGTCAAAGCGTTAAACGAAACGAAGGCGATCGTCGAACGAGAAGAATCGATCGATCGTTCGCGTCAACGAAGATCGACGATACTCTCTGCTCTGAAACGTGAAATTTATTCGTTTCGTTGTTTTCCACCCCTATTCCCCTTTCTCTCCTACCCTCTCCCTCGTAGCCTTTCCGTTTCCAAATTCCCCTTTTAACTCATTCGTCACAATTAGCATGGCCGGTTATCCCAACGTCAAGGCCAAACAAAAGTACCATGCGAATATTTATTTCTAACCCTTTGACGTGCATCTCCTCAAGAGCGTACGCCGAACATATATACATATAATGGACGCATTAATACATGCATATATATATATATATATATATGCATATATATATGCATGCATGTACGTATATAATGGACGCATTAACGATAAGCTCTAATACCTACGTTACTCGTACATTCAACGTTATGAGAAACCAGGCGTGGTTAAGCCAACGTCGCAAATTAGTTTGCCGAAATGCTTTCAAAGTGGAAACTTGAATAACGCATCTAATTCGCTATTTCCGGATAAAATGTAGAGCTTTTCGAGTTGGCCAAAAAATAAAAAAAAAAATAAAACATAATTTTCATTACACATCGAAGTCGTTCGGTTAAGTAATTCGTAGTTGGCATAGAAAATAAAGGAAGGATAAACAAGAGAAACGTTTGTAGGAATATTGCAACGTCCGCGTCCGTTCGCTCGTTACCAGAGCCGCCGAGCCAGAGAGTTCTAGCTGATAATAATAAGGCACTTTCATAATTACCGATGTAATTAGAGGGAAAAAAAAAGGAGGTGCAGGAAGAGGAGAAGGCGAAGGAAGAAGAAGAGAGGAGAGAAGAAGGAAAAAGGATGCAACGCATTTCCTTCGACGATGACTACTATACTTCGTTCCGGCTATGTAACGTTGTTTTCGCAAGCGTCGGCTTTCATTACATCCTTTCTCTTCTATCGCCTACCTTCACGGTTCGATACTCTTCCACCGGTATGTCTCCCGTTAATTCGATTTGCACGCATCTATACCTATCCTATTCGATTGATAAGTAGTTAATATATGACGTCCAACTCGGCACTAAACGTCACGTCTAAAATCCTCGTAAAGTGGCTCTTGAGATGGGCAAAAAACGTAGATTATCTCGTATATCTACGGAATGGGAAGTTCGAGCGATCGTTCTCTTAATAATTTTATTTTATTCGAGCATCCGCGTATAAACCGTTACGAAAACGGAGACGAGAGATATATATATATATCTATATAATAGAGAGAGAGAGAGAGAGAGAGAGAGAGAGAGAGACGTCTCTACTCGATGGAACGCGCGATTCCTAAAATATTTACATGTCCGAGTGGACTCGGACCCGATCGAGGAAGGGTGCCGTCGATCTTCATTCTCCTCGGGCGAAAGAAACCAGCCGACGAAGTCACGAAGCTTCCTGCCGACGGCGTACTCCCGAATCCTCAGCCGTGACAAATCCCAATCTCGTTTCTCAACCACCTGTAGAAGAGAAAGGCGTAGATCTTGAAAGTACAGCGTGTCGAGAGCGATTCTTTTCGTTACCGTAATATCATATTTTCCTTGTAGTAATTCCTTACGGATAGGTAAATGGATAGTTCTCTTCTAATCGATCGAAAGTAATCGACGAAACGGAGAAGGGAGTAGACCAATCGAGAAATTATCAAGATCTCCAAGGATCGATATTTGGATCGGTTTCCCAACGACATAATATCCTCTATCGAATTCGGCGTTCGATGTCCCGCAATGCGTCGGCGCTCGAGCCACACGACAGGAACTACTAACTGGTTTCTCTATCGAGAGATAAACGTAGAGAGGAGAGAGGCAATCGGACAGTTTCTAGCATCGAAACAGTGTGTGCCAATTAGATGTACTTATCGGAACAAGTAACTAGCTACGTTGCAACTTGACACGCAGCCATGTCAAAGTGCTTTGCACGTTCGTAGCGATGCAGTAGCGCATACCATAATCCTTACTAACGAGGGATTAGTGTTCTCGCGGAATCCCTCCCGCCGTACGCCCGCATCCTCCTTCTCTCCTATTTGCTTTTGTTCTCGTTCCTATATCGCTCCTTCGGGATTCCATCTCGACGGCACTCTCTGACCTATTCGCACCGCGATATAAGACTCTTTTCCGATTCGTTCTTTTCATCGGATCGTACGATATGAACGTTCATTAAACGTTTGCGAGAGCTTACGCCCGGTCGATCTCGATCATCCCCCGTAGTTCCATGTATTTCGATGAGAACGGAATTTTTTCGTAAAAAAAAAAAAAAAACAAAGGGCACCGAGATAACGCGGACCCAGTTGTAAACGGATAATAGATGAGCAGAGGTGTATCCTTACCAACGGATATATAAGAGGATCTTCCTATTGGCCGGCTAATAAACACGTAGATCGTTCGCGATCCCCCTTGCGTCCCACGGCGCTTATAACTTCGGAGCTTATTTTCGCGGCGGTACGTGTTCTCCTCGAGCGAACGAGAACGCTCGTAGAAAACGCCGTCTAACGGTGCCATCTTGACCCCGGTCACGCATCGGGAGAGGGAGTGGGGCTAGGTGGTTCGTCGTTGGAAGATAGAATCTCGAGTTTGCTCGCGAGCCGTAAAGGAGCCTTTTCTTTCTCGCTTAAAACGCCCTTTTACTACTCGAGAACGGATCGAGACAACGTCCAATTACTTCGCGTTCGGGGAATTAACGAAAGAAAAATGGTCTGCGTTTCGTTCGCACCCGAGCGATTCGATGTTTCTTATTTTCCTTCCTCTTTTTCTTCGTTTTTTTTTCTTCTTTTTCTTTTTCCTTTTTCTTCCACGGTAAGATTAATCAATGATCAGCCGTCAGCCCACGTTCATCTCGCCTAAGTTGTTATTCGTTTAGCTCGTGGCAAGTATCGGAACAGGAGTTTCGGCCATACTTTTTAGAGAAAATCTTACGGGGATGTAAGGCGTCGGCGAGAAATTTACAAGCGAATATGCGCCGAGGCGTCGCGCGGAAAGCGGCTTTTCACGCGCGTAACGCGCTTCGATTTGCATAACGGAGCTTCCCGATGTTTACCGCACTTTAAAGCGAAGCCCCCCACGAGACGAGCTCTTACCTTCCGGATCCTCCGCTCGCTCCTGTGTTCATCGATCCGAACGACTACCCCGTCGAGCTAGATCTCGGAGATTTCATCGAGACACTCGATAATTATGCAGATTGACGTGCAAACAAAACGGCGCTTCTCCGCTCTCGCTATCGCTCCTATCGTTATTGGAGCGAACATTTATGATATTTTATCGTTGCCAGCTACGATGACGTAGGAGCAACGATGGCTTTACGATTATCGATCGTTCGATAGTTTCCTTAACGTTCGCTAACCGAAAGGGCTTTCTCGCGAAATTAGAGAGAGAGGGGGTGGGGGCGTAGGGGAGAGAGAGGGTTGGATGGATCTTTAGAGACGGAGTGCAGCAAATTTGCACGGACAACAATTTAGCGTACCGAATCGTTTGGTCTGACGGCGACTCGTTGGATAACCATTGCGTT
This sequence comes from Dolichovespula saxonica, assembly GCA_911387935.1. Lineage (NCBI taxonomy): Eukaryota > Metazoa > Arthropoda > Insecta > Hymenoptera > Vespidae > Dolichovespula > Dolichovespula saxonica. Next base: position 412,633 of record OU426999.1, read on the forward strand.
CTCCCGCGCGTCCATGTAAACGCAACGCATAATGAAATCCGTGCCATTAGGCCGGGCACGAAGGGTAAACGCGATGCACCCTCCTCTTCCCATCCCGCGTACAAACGTCGGTTTACGGTTCGCTCGTCGCTCGATTCGACTCCGATTCGAATCGAATCGAATCGAATCGAATCGAATGGAATCGCGGTTGATGGTAGGAAAATTTGTCGGAAAATTTTTCGCTCGACGCGTCGAGTAAACCCTAGAAAACGTACTTAGGGCACGTAGATACGTAAATATCTACGAAAGCACTCGTCGCGACACGCGTCCCGCGTAGAGATCGATATCGTCGGGAAGGATTCGATTGTCGATCGTTGACATATCCCTCGTTTCGATGAGGGAGTGTACAAAGAGTTCGAAGATAAATACGTATATCGGACGAGTGATTATGCGAGTAAGAAGGAGGAGGAGGAGGAGGAGGAGGAGGAGGAGGAGCATTTAGTCGAGGGGAGTCGTGCGAATCGTGCAGAGTTGCCGGGAGAATGGTGGAGAATATAGAAGCGGCGAACTCGGGATGCCGGACGATCGAGCGATCCGATGATCGCGGCCTAATCGAATTAAACTCGGCGCGTGTACTCTCCTGTATTTACGATGGGCTGACTCGTCGCTTCGGATTTGCTACGTTCGCGCGATAATGGCCGAGCTTGGTGGCGCGTTCCCGTTCGACCACCGAACCGACCTCGATCGTCTTCTCTCCTCCGCTCTTCCGACCCTTCGCCGAGAGAGCACGTCTCGCCCTGATCTCTCCAAAGGATTACGTCGGACGTCCGGTCCGGCTCTGGTCCGCCAACGATCTCGAAAATCAGCAAAATTTCTTCCCGATCTATCTGCATCTTCTCTCGGGGTCATCCGAGTATCGGATTCGTTCCTCTCGATCTTTCGAACGATAAAGTACCTCGACGATATTTTCCGAATCGCTAATCGCGATTTTCATCGATTATCACGCGAGACGAGTATTTCGCGATATATATATATATATATATATATATATGTATATTTATAGCTGGCATTTACCTAACAAATGCATCGTACGTATATAACGCGTAAAATAGATATACCGTGGGATACATGAATACTAAATGTACCACGTGTAAATACGTATCTCTTGATAATAGTTGCATGTACGTTGATATAATACAAGCGTGCGTACGTACGTATATATTATACGGGACAAGCCGTATTAACGAATTCAATCGTATTACATCGATGAAAAACGATCGAGCAAAGAGAAGAGAACGTCGGACTCGATTCTCGTCTATATACATATATTCGACTGACGCCGTTCGTTTGTCCTATCTCCGAGTTATCGTCGACGAGCCGGATGAGAAAAAAAAAAAAACAAAACGAAACAAAAAACGAAACGCCGAAGAAAAAGAAAAGGAAAAAGAAAAAAGAAAAAACCAAAGAATCGACGAAATTCGAGAAGGCGATGCTCATTGAGATGTAAAACTCCTCTCTATTCTACGAAATTCAAAGCCGAAAGATCGATATACGCGAGAACTCTCGAAACGAATTTCTTCCGAACGAAATGATATCGAGGGAGACTCGGAAACAGGAAAGCATTTCAAAGGAAGAATATTCCCTCTGTTTGCTCGCATATACGCGGTTAAAACGATGCACTTTGGAATATTCATAGATCGGTGTGTAGAACGCCCGTGTACCTACCGATAAACCGAACGCGCAGCGAGCCTTTGCGAGGACGTTCCATTTTGACGCTTAAAAGATGCAACGTTAATTGAATTAATGAATCATTCGTTCCACAGAGGGAAAGAGGAACGTGGCGAAACGTAGGCTAACAGTAACGGAATACTTATTTGGATTACGGGATAATGGGTAGCCGTTTGGTATTGTGTAACTATCGTTAAACATTTCAACGGTAGTTGGTAAACGGCTGGATAATCTCGTTCGAACGAAGATCGACAAAGTAATGCACGATTAAATAATGGATATTGGATAGCAAAGCGACGCGAAGGAAAAATCGCCTTTCGTATTCGCGTTACTTAATCCGATAAATAATGCATTTTCGCGTTTCTACTAGTGCCTGATTAATTAATTACATAATGATCGGGTATCGCGAGGGACCCATTAATTTCCAAGCCACCTTGTATTCCGTTGCATCTCTTCGAGAGATGATTTTTTACACCCACCCCATTTATATATATATATATATATATATATATATATATATATATATATATTTGTTGCAAAATTCAAGGAAAGATCGAAGGGAAATGTGGGCAAAAGCTTCGCGATAGGCAGCGTATTAAAATGCATCGGGTTGCATATAGCTAGCGAGAAGGATCGATCCCCGAGCATCCCTTAGTGACTGTCAAGTTAGTAGAGTGGCACGGCGAGGCAGACTTTTCGTAATCGAAGAGCCTCGAGAAAGTAGACGGAGTAGAGAGAACGCTTCGGGTAGGATGGAAGGAGGTAGTAGCAGGGAGAAACTCAGCTGCAAGGTGGAAGCGCCTAATACCACTATTATAGACAGCCGAGTAATCCTGCAGATGGGTCCTCCTATGACCGTGATTGCTCGTTCGAGACGGCCAACCTACGTACGAGCGGTGCCCGACGTTATACGTGTTTTCGAGGAGACAACTTTCTTCGAAAATCTACCCCTTGTTCTTTTTTCCTTAGGTCGTCGTTACTGTTTAGCGAGAGGCGGAGTGACAGAGAGAGAGAGAGAGAGAGAGAGAGAGAGAGAGAGAGAGAAGAGGAGAATCGTTAAACGTTCTTCAACGAGCAGAAAGGATGAAAAATCGACGAAGCAAAAGAGGAACAAGGCCAGAGTAGCTCTCCCTATCTCTCTCTCTCTCTCCTCCTCCCCCATTGCCTTGACGAGAGAGGAAGGACGATTTGAAAGCAAATTAAATTTACCTCCTGTCACGAGCTTTCCTTTCCTTCTTCTTCTTCCTCTTCCTCTTCCTCTTCTTCTCTCGGCCTTCTTTTTGGCAATCAAACGTGCAAGCAAGGAGTGCAAGCGCATGCGTGATTCTACCGAGCCCCCTGGCGCATCCCCCTCGTGGTAGCCGCAGCGAGACCGAAACTCGATCCTCGTTCTCCTTCGCCTTCGTCTAGCTATAAGGAAGTTCAGTGGCGTCGTAATCAGAGGGATACGAACGACCCTGCCGAGTCGGCGTTTCGAATTATAACGGTAACGTTCGTACGTACGTACGTACGTACGAAATAAGAGAGTCTCGCGTTGCCTCGCGTCGTAAGGCGATATTATTCTCTAAGAGAACGCTTGAGGGAATATTCCGTGCGAGATAGAATCGGATCGATTATTTCGCGATAAGCGTCGATACTCCCGATCCGTACGTTCGTCGATTCGTTGGTCGATAACGCGATCGATACACGTCGATTAAGGCTCCTGGCTCGTTCTTAACGATGATTCGCTATAATATCGAACGATAATCGCGATATAGGACGTTGTCTCGAAACATCTCGATATATGTTTTAGGATTCAGGAGCGAGGATCGCGAACGGCAACGAATTTCGATAAATTTTCCTTACGCTTAACTCTCCTAGAAGATTCTACGCTACTGGTCGCGTACTTAGCTTCGTATACACGAACGCAAAGTACCGGTATAAGAGGACGTTCTTGTGTTTGACCAGAGTGCGCGGGCGCGGGTGCGCGCGCGCGCGCAATCACCTGCTTGCTCTCGACGTTAAGAGAAGGAATACATGCATACGTATGTACTTAGTTACACATAGGAGGATATCCTACACTCTCTAACTGAGAAGAGCCGCACACCTACGTACGTAACTCTCAACGTCTCGGAGTTTGCCGCGAGCGTTCTTGCTTACATTTGCCTAACAGCGTTAACGGATCCTGATCCAAATATCAGACTTCGTGCTTCGAGGAAGACCGCAAGCGGCCTTACTCAAAATGATCTTGCCATAGCTCCGGGAAACCGCCTCGTTTAGCAGCCTCTCTTCTCGGACTCCCTCTACGACTCTCGTGTCTTCTTCTTTGATACCAGCCGTCGGGATCGTTTGATCTAAAGAAATTTTATGCGAGGGCAGCGTGCCAAACTTTTCTTGCCCCCTCCCCCCCTCCTCTCCTTCCCCCCCCCTCTTGAGCCCCTTCTCTAGATTTTCGTTTTTTCGTGAACATTCTCGAGAGCGTTGCTTTCATTGTGAGATTCCACCAAGCTCGTACTACGCTCTCTTTTTTTTTTTTTTTTTACACCTTCTCGTTTGTTTTTTGTTTGCTTCCAGATGAGCGGCAAGCGGACGAGGAGCTTCAAATGCGCGGTCCATCATCGTGACCGCGAGGTTTGCTCTGAGAACGACTTTCATCTGCTCGTCCACGAGCCGCCGTTGTTTCGCAGGTAACGTCCGATCCCCCCCGATCGACCTTTTTATTACTAAACGAATCGATTACTCCCTTTCGCCGTTCGGCTGGAATTAAAAGGAAGAGAGAAAAGAGGAAAACATAGCTAAGGGCGCGGTATAAAGGGCCGAGCTCGGATAAATCGATATTCCCTTTCTCTCCCTCTCTCTCTCTCTCTCCCCCTCTCTCTCTCTCTCTCTCTCTCTCTCTCTCGTGACTTCGAAACGGTAAAGGAGTCGAATGGAGGGTAGAAAGGGAGAAACTTGGTTTCCTACTTGGGGGTGGAAGTGGAAGAAAGATGCGCAAGGTGAACGGATAAAATGAGAAAAGAAGAATAAGAAGAAGAAGAGGAAGAAGAGAACGTCGAGGTCCTGTGTTTTACTATTCCACTGGAATATCTTACCGTAGGATAGGGGTGAGGTAAAGGAAAGGGTGGGAGACGACCGTTCTTACTGTGTTTCTGCTCTGCATTTTATACGCCGCATCGTTACCCGTGCGAAGGAATCTTGAGCGTGGGAGGTGAAGGAGGAGGAGAAGGAGGATGAGGAGGATGAGGAGGATGAGGAGTGGCGACGTAGCTTGTATCTCGTACGACCCGCGAAGCATCAACGTCTTCCTGCTCCTCTTGGCTCAACGACGAGAACGATCTCCCGTTCTTTATTCCTTCTTACCCTCCTCCCCTCCCCTCCCGAGCCATCTTCCTTTTTTTTTCGCTCTTTTAGCTTTTCTTCTCTTTTTTTTCTTTTTTTTCAGCCGTCTTTCTTCGATTCGCGAACGAATCGGGAGAGAACGTCTGGCGCGTTATTTAAAGATTTAACTTCGGCTCCGGAAGAATATGACCGGGGGACGAACGGATGATCCCCGTTCCGAACACGTTTCATGTATCTACGATACATTACGTGGAACAATCGCGTTAACCCGAATATCCCTCGTGAATCGGGAGGAAGAAAGTGGCCTCCCTATCGGACGATAATCCATTATTTCACTCGCACCTTCCTTTCCAACGTTTTACTTTATTTTGTTTTTTTTTCTTTTTTTCTTTCTTTTTTATTGCGTTTTCTTTTTACTTACTCTCGTTTCTACGAAGAAAGACCCGAATCCTCTTTTAACCTTTAGCGAAACTACCCCGAGAAAAGATGCTTCTCTTATCGTTCTTACTCGCTTCCCAAACGATAGCCTGCCGGAGGAAGCTCCTTGGCGTTCTTCTTCATTTTCCAAGACTAATTACGACTTAAGCCAAGGCTAAGAAACTAATTGTATGTAACGTCCGATCCTTAAAGCTCGTTATCTTCGTGATTAATGATGCAGAGCTTCTCTTTTCTCTTTCTCTCGAATAGAAGTTGGAAACAACGTGGGTGCTTCTATCTCTCTCTCTTTCTCTCTCTCTCTCTCTCTCTCTCTCTCGCGCGCGCGCGCTCGCGCGTTCGCGTTCGCGTTTCCCTCGAGTTTCGCGACTTTCGAGTGCTCCTCGTGTACTTTCTCTTACTTTTCCGGAACGAAATGCTTTAGAAAAGAGAGTCGTCCTGTTCTTATAAAAAATTGCCTTCTTAACAACTGCCGGAATTTACTTCCCTTTCGTTAAAATGAAAACAGACGTAATAGTTGAAAGTTTAATTAGGAAAAAAAAAAATACAGAAGAAAACAAAAGAAAAGGAAGGACCTTCGCGTCGAATAACGAAATATTTTTTGTTAGAAATCGAGTTACGACGATGATGTACGCACAGTCGTAACCAACGTCTCTTTCGTAGACTCGAAACCATGAAAGGGAAGGAAGAAGAAGAAGAAACACGGTGGTGGCGGTGGTGATGGTGGCGGTGGTGGTGGTGGTGGTGGCGGTGGTGGTGGTGGTGGCGGTGGTGGTGGTGGTGGTGGTGGTGGTGGTGGTGGTGCGTTAGCGGTTACAGTGGTGGTAACGGTGTAGTCGATGGAGAAGGGGAGGACGTAAGAGAGGACGAGGGTGTACAGGCGAGAATAACCGCGAGTACGCTAGCGCCAAGAGACTTAAGGCTCCTACTCACAACGAATTTCAAGCACACGACTCCGAACCTGCTCGGAATATATCCTCTCTCTCTCTCTCTCTCTCTTCATATTTCCGTCGAAACTCTCCTCTCTCTCTCTCGCTCGTTCGGTCGGTCGGTCTCGTTCGTTTTTAACGCCGGTACAACGATTTCCTCGGCCCTTCCGACTCGACACGAGACGATATTTTATTTGCGAGGAACCTGCCTGCAGGTTGCCGTACTTCTCTCTTATCTTGTGTACACAGGAATTTCATCGCGGCACGGAGATTTCGCGTTGTTAAAGTCGGAGAGATAGACCGTGAGAGAGCGAGCGAGAAAAGAGTGGGAGGGGGCGGGGGATACTCCGTCTCTTTCCTCGATCCTTCTCCCCCACGCTTCGCCTATCTTTCATTAACTCTCTCGTAGGTTTCTTCGGCCATCTCTCTCTCTCTCTCTCTCTCTCTCTCTCTCTCTCTCTCTCTCTCTCTCTCTCTCGTTTCGCGCAGACGATACGATGAATTATTTATGAATAGCAGCCGGGAACAAGTCGAATCGAGCACGCTCGAGAAACCCTGGCACTGCTCGACGTTTGATACGCATCCACCTTCCACTTCGTGGTCGAGTTTTACTCGACAAAGAGACACGAATTTTTTTCTTTTTTTTTTTTTTTTTGTTCTCTCGAATTCTGGCCGTACCACCTTGCCGTTTTATAAAATTCCAAGAGAAGTAACCGAAAGAGAATATTTATAATCGATAAGATCGAAAACAAAGAGAGAAGAGATTTCTACGTTCGTAGAAATTCTCTCTCTGCTATCCTCGGTGCTTCGATGTGCGCCAACGACGTAGGATTTTCTCTCGTTCGAAAGAAAGACGACGGGCTTCGTAACGAGTTACGTGACTTTTCTCGTATACTCTTCCGATCGTCGCAGGATTTTCCTCAAAAAAAAAAAAAAAAAAAGAAAAAAGAAGAGAAGGAGAAATTGAAAAAAGAAAAATGCATTTCGAATAATGCGAAACGCGTATATTCTCAGATCTCGAAGAAAATCCTAGCGATAAAGGCAAATAATAAAATTTTCTATGACAAATATAACTACCAAACGACTATTACGGAGTAGTTCATCGCAAAGAACAAAGAAGAGATTTAGCACCCTGTAAGACATCGCAAACGGCAGCTATTATTGCTAAAGAAAATTTGTAAGAATTTTCATGCAAATATTTCTCTCTCTCTCTCTCTCTCTCTCTTGCTCACCGCATAAAACATAAGAGGAAAATCACACTAAAACCATTATTGTTCCTTCTATAAGATCTTTGTCAGCGTCGAAAAGCGTCGAAGCAAAATCGCGAACGATTTGAAGGAAGGGAGGAGGAATTTCAAAAGGGTTACACAGAATGACAATAAACGAGTAATGTATCGTAAACGTATTTATTGAGTTATCCAAAAAGTTACGTTTCGTACAAAAGTAAACAGAAAGAAAATAAAACTTTTCACAAAAAACTGTCACTAAAAGAAAAAGAAAAAAAAAAAAAGAAAAAAGAAAAGAACGATCGGTCCTTTAACGTCGGCACGATCGAACGACCGATCTCGGATCGTCGATAAAATCCTTAAAGGGCACGTTTTCGGAAGGTAGATTATCCATGGCAGGTCCGAGTGGTCACGCAACGAACGTGTCTCGAGTTAATAGAGGGATAACGTGAAAGGTGGCGTGGCAAAGTGGCTCACTGGTTCGTGAAAAATACGCGAGACTCGTCGAGGGTGGCGAAAACAACTGGAAGCTGGTTTTCGTTGCCACCGTCGTCGCGTCGAAAAACATTCTCTTGCGTTCGAGACGGGAAATATTTCATCGAGCTCATCGGCTTTCCGTGGTGACCGAACGACGACGAAGAAAACTCGCGTATCTTTTTTCCACCTATGCATTATTTCACCCACGTGTCGTATAGCGTTCGGTTTACATTGTTACGGGAAGCGACACTTGGTAATTTTCGACACGGAATTTCTACCAATCGAATTCGGACGCGCACTGACTCGACGAAACAACAACGACTCGCGAAACACTTGCGCGACGCAAACAAATATTCTCTTTCTCTCTCTCTCTCTCTCTCTCTCTCTCTCTCTCTCTCTCTCTCTCTCGCTCGTTCGGTCTGACAAGAATATATATATATATATACATATATATAGAGAGAGAGAGGGAGGCAAGGGAGTAGAGGAAAAAATGTTAGATAAAATAACATCGGTGAAAAGAGTACGAGGTGCACCGTGCGAGGTGCACCGAGCGAATGCCGTCCGTGCTAGGAGTCGCGGGGGTCGAGTCGGCGGCGCGTCCGAGCGGCGTGGCTCGTGATTGGCGCGTGAGGGTCCCCACCGAGGCGAAAGACGAGCAAGGGCCAATCAGCTTCGCGATCTCCCCACCAAGTGCGTAGGACCGCGTGTGCACCCACGCAGGGCGGCTCGTGGCCGCTCGTCGCTCGAGGCTCCGAGCAGTCAGTCAGTCAGTCAGTCACTCAGTAGGCCCGCGGCGCGTCACGAGGTGGGACCTGCGAACGTACGTTATCTTACGCGCGTCAACACGTTTCCTGGCCGCGACATATATCGCGCGCGCTCGCGCGCCTCCTACACCTGTCACCAGAAGAAGAAGACTACGACGACGACGACGACGGTAGCTTCCTTCCGTGTCCATCGGTCGAACGATCTGATTCTACGAATCGTTCTCTTTCTCCGTTTTAACGAGAAAGAGGAAAGGTGTGCTAGTAGAGTTTTAACGAGGAACAGAAGAGTGGCCAGAATAGGGACCGTGGCGCGTAATCGGATTCCTCGTTTCGTCGAGGACGAACGTGCGAGAGCTCGCGTGTTTCGCGCGAGCGATCGCGCACCCGATCGCGAAAGGACGTCTTCGACGAAGCTCGGCAACGACAAGAGTAGTTTTAGAAAATTACGTTACGATCTGTCGAAGGTGTTACTCTTCTGGCTACCACGAGGTGGCTTGACGAGTTTTCGTCGAAAGGCAACGACGACGACGGCGACGCAGACGACGTCGACGACGGTATCGCCCGAGACGAACGCGTCGTGACCTTCGCGTTATCGGAAAGTGTCGCTGACTCCTCGTCGCGCCGGTGGTGGTGGTGAAACTTTTCTTTCGGGAGGTGCAGCCGCTTTTCGAGAATTCTACGGTGATTCTAACGATCGTAGTGACGTACAGATCCGCGATCGTACTTCCTCGCCGGCAGCAACGTGGACACGAGACGTCGATGAGACAATGTGCGTGACCGCCACGCCACTGACCGCGACCAAAATTGTCAAGGATAATAATGTTAGACAGACGAGGACCACCACTACCATTATTACCAATCCTATCGCTCCTACCACCGTCGCAGCTACTCCTGCTGTCAGCCCCGCCGCCGATGCACAGGCTACGCGGGTGCAAGGATCTCACGGCACCTCCAACGATGCCGTTGCCGAAGCGAACAGGCCGCAACACACGTCGATCATGTAAATAACGAAGCAACAACTCTACTTCTTTTTCGATCCTACCCGTCGAATTCTAACGTCGCCCGACGTCCACAGCTTTCGTTTCCGTGACATTCGTTTCTTATTGCGAAACCAGGATGTCAGAGTTTCGAAATAAAAAGCTAAAGACTCCCGAAATATAAGAATCGAAAATAGATATACGCCTCCGAGAGACATTCCCCGAACTCGATTCGTGTAGTAATAATAATAATAATAAATAATAACAATAAATAATAATAATAATAATAATCATTTCACCAATCGGATATGTTTACGAGGCCGCGAGCATCGCTAGCCGTACGATATTTATTAAACGTTCTCGTCGTTCTCTCGTCTTCGAGCGTTCTCGTATCAAAGAAAAATGCAGGATCGCCTGACGATCGCGATGCCCGACGCGTCCGCTTACTTTTACCGCGATAACTCTTTTTTGTTTTGTTTTGTTTTTTCTTTTTTTATTTCATTTTTTTTGTTTTTGTTTTTTTTTTTTTTTTTTTTTTTTTTTATTATAAAAGCGTTAACGAACGATCGATTAAATAATCCGACTTTATTTGGAAACCCAGTTAAGGAGACACTTGATTCGTTAAATTTCTATTTACGTTTAATTTATTTCCATTATGAGAGACCGAGGAGAAGCATTGTTTTCGTAGAAAGAGCCCATAGAAATCGAACGACGTAAGACGAAATAAAGGAGACGGCAACGTGGATAAACAACGTACGATCTTTTCAAAGTCGTTCGTTCTTTGTCGGTCTCTCGTTTGGCCGCTACGGTTACGTCGATCGCGCGCTTTGTCTCACTTTTTCAACGGCGACCCAAAGTGTAAATCTTACTTTCTTCTTTTTGTCCTTCCGTCTAAACGAAAGAAGGCGCTATCTTATCGTTCGGAGGTATAGCGTCTTTTTTTTTCCTTCCTTTTTCTTTCCATCTTTTTTGTTTCTCTTTTTTTTTCTTTTTTTTTTGTTTCCTCTTTCATCAAATCTTCCTTTTCCGATGGAAAATATGAACGATAGAGGAAATATTGACGGGACATACGTGGAAATAATTTAAAGTCTCTCTCTCTCTCTCTCTCTCTCTCTCTCTCTCTCTTGCACGCGCGCGCTCGTAACGCGCAGAATGTATTGGTCTTTAATCGATTTGGAATGAACACTTTCTGCCGGTGTAATCACGTTTTAACATTTATTCGATAACTCGAACGTTATTTATTCGAATCGATAAAGGTATTACAAATATACGTATAGGATAGTGGACTACTGTGTACGCTCGCGTATATTCAAACTAATCGTTTGCGAAGCATTCGTCGGGCAACAAACGTCTCTCTCTCCTTTCCGACCCTCTCGATAGAATATTAACGCGAATGCGTTCTGTGCGGGAGGAGGAGGAGTCGAAAGAGGTGTGTAGGTGCGCGTGGTCGCGGAAAAATGGCGCGGAAATCGTCACCGGTAGATGGATAGGACGATAGGTAGAGAGTTTTGACGAAAAAAAAAAAAAAAAATAAAATAAACGTAGATTTTTCCTCGAGTCGATGCGTCTCAACGGACTTCATCGTCCGTCGGCACCACCACCATCTGTCGAACGTGAGCTCTCTCTCCCTCTTTTTTCTTTTTCTTTTTTTTTTTCTTCTTTTCCGTGACATGGAAAAGCGAGACGCACGAAAGAGGCCTGCCGACGACTCTCCTTTCTTTTTTTTTTTTTTTTTTTTTATTTTATTTTGCTCTTTTCTCCTCCCTCGCGCATTCGTTCGCTTTTCACGTCGCGCTTTCTCTCTCTCTCTCTCTCTCTCTCGTCCGTCCGATCGAACCATTAGTTCCGCGTTATAAAATAGTATCGTGCTATAAATTGGAATCGCTCGGCGAAACTTTTCGACCGATAAAAATCCTTCTCCGTTTGTTGCGTTCGTTCGTTCGTTCGTTCGTTCGTTGTCGCCAAGAAACGTTTTCGTGAACGACACGGAGGGTGAGGAGCGGCACGTTCTCTCCTCGCCCGCACCTTCTCTCTTCTTCCGAACTTATTTTGTTCTCTCTTTGTAAAGCTTCGAGATACGAAATGTCTTCGAATTTTAACGCGAGCGAGCGAGAAAGAGAGCGTTACGTCAGAAAATAATGTCTCCCGACGCTTCATGCCGGGTAGAAAATTGCAGAAAATATGCGAAGGAATTTAAAACCGACGAAACGTCGAGATTTTTTTGTTTCCTTTTTCTTTCTTTCATTATTTTTTTTTTCCTTCTTCTTTTTTCTTTTTTGTATTTTTATTCTTATAACGTGTCCGCGTACCAACGGGTTTGAATTTCCTTTCAAAATCCATTCTTTGTTATCGCAAAAAAATATGGAATTTAACAATTCTTTTTTCTCGTGTCGGAACGTTCGTCTTTTCGAGAAAAGCGTATCTCTCGTAGAGATTTTTTTCCTATCGCTAAAAGCGATGGAAGCGTAGAGATTTATATAAAATGGTTAAAAATGGTTATTGAAAATAAGCACGTATAATATACCTTAGTAACAGGGCCGAGAATTCTATATAACGGTTAGAATTTTTATGGTACAGTTCGAATAGAATGCGTCGGTTAGAAAAGGCGAACGATTTTCATTATGCGTTTACGTATATCGCGTAGGAATAATGAAACGAAACAAAAGAGTTTCCAAATAAAAATGCAAATATAAATAACTTGCAATTCGTTCACCGTATCGTAGTTTATTTGATTTAAAAAACAAAACGTATAAATTTGTATGCTTCAATTTCGCAATATATTATCGATTTTCCAAATTACGTTATATTTGTTATATTAACGAGAATCGTCTCGCTGTCATAAAAAATCGATCTTATTGTTGGACCCGAAGAGAAGATAATCGTAGCGATCGATCGATCATTGCTTTTCACTCGGCTCTCGTGTAAACGGATAAAGGAAGAGAGAGAGAGAGAGAGAGAGAGAGAGAGAGAGAGAGAGAGAGAGAGAGAGAGAGAGAGAGAGAGAGAGAGAGAGAGAGAGAGAGAGACAGAGAAAAAAAAAAGACGAAAAGAAAACTGAACGAGAGCAAGCACGCGACAGGTTGGTGCGTCACTCTATTATCCTGACTAAGGAGAAAGGTAAATAAGGAGAGGACGATGCTTGTGTTTCGTTAGTGTCTCGGAAGCGGGACAAGAAGAACGAACCTCTCTTCTCTCTCTCTCTCTCTCTCTCTCTCTCTCTCTCTCTCTCTCTCTCTCTCTCTCTAGCGCGCGCGTTCAATGCGAAACAAAAACATGCGACGGACAAAAAGTTCAGCTCGATATACACACACGGTGGGGGAAATAGACGATAGATATTACATTCTAAAGGACGAATAAGTTAGGCGTTTAATACTTGGCTGACTCATTCGTTACTTTACCGTCCTTCGCGCGATAAGCACGGATCATCGTTATTTTAATTTGCTCCGAACTATCTTCAAAATATTAATAAGTTTTCTTTCAAAGGGATCTTTGATAGAAATCCCTTTGAAAAGTGACAAGCGATCCGGTAACGCTTGTTTCGACGCATGTCGATATAATATAACCGATTTGCGATGTCGATTGCGCAAAGCGATCATCCCGATACTCGAACGTAACTAAATGATCACGAAAATGATTCGCTCGGCAGATTTAAACAATTACCTTCGTTCCGCGCATAAAGAATTAATATTTTTAATCTGGCCATAGAGAAAAAGAGGTTTACGCAACCTTTTTAATTTGCCCGTAAAGGTAAATCGCTCTCATCATCGTCGCATCAAAGGTTTATTAAGGAGGATCGTCTAGCGGCTCGGACGATCGACGTCTACCGACGGGGAAGAGAGAGAGAGAGAGAGGGGGGGGAGGGGGGGAGAGAGAGAGTTTTTCTCTCGGAAATCAGCGAGCCGCGCGTAAAACTCGCGAACTAACTCTAGATGAAAATCCTCTTACGATCGTTTATCCCGATGGAAATAATCTCTTCCTCTTCTCCGATGGTAGCTACCTACGGCGGCGACGTGGACCTTCGTGGTGCACAAAAATACAGGATTTACATACTTAAATGTAAAATAGGGTAAGAATTATCGAACTACTTGAAAAATGTATGCTAATGCCGTCGATTATCCAAAAACCGACTTTGAAAAAGACTACTTACGTTTCGTTAAACGTAATTGCCAAGTTAAATTTCGCCCCGGGGTTAGATTCTACGAGAATAAAAGAGCTTTTTTTTTTTAATTCCTTTCTGGCACCTATTATAAACCGCGGACGTTTATATTCGAAGAAGTTTACGTTCTATTTCTCCTGTCTATCGCAGAAACGCACGGAGATTATCGGTTTTACGAAATCGTAGGCCGCCTTTTTCGGTACGTCATTCTTCGTTCGTCCCGTCGACACTCTTTCATTTATAATACGTGAGCGATCGCGCGAATATATATACCGTTGGCCGATGCACGAAATATTTTCCCTATGCGAAAGCTATAAGAGAAATATAAAATAACGATAAGCGGCCAAACGTGTATCCGATGTGGTACCCATTTATCATACGAGATTTACAAACGAAAGCTTATCCGTTTTCTGGATTTGAGAGCCGACGTATAAAGTGAATTTTTACGTTTAAATACGTATGCTATGGTGTGGTGCACGCGTACGCTAAAGCCAAAACGAAATAAGGCGGACTACGAAATACGGCGATCCCTTTAATATCTCGCTTTACATTTTTACAATGGCGGCAAAATAATCTTCCCATTGGCTACAAAGGAAAATGAAATATAATCTCGGCGAAACTTTTCGCGGAAAGAGCTGCCGTACTTTTTAACCAACATGGGCTCCGCACCGACGTTAACGCGTCGCGACGACCTTTGCGAAGATTTAGAACGGTCCAATATTATTATTACGTCTATCGATGTACCGCGTTATATATGACGCCTATCCATAAATATATATATATATATATATGGACTTTTGTAAATTCTTTATCGAGTGCACCGTCCAAATCAACCAAGTACACTTGGTCGTAACGTTGTAAATTTTGTAGGACAATGATAGTAATGTACGGATAACGTGCAAGCTTTAAATTGATAAATCGCTATCAATCGTTCGGTCAGGGTTGCGATGCGGTTTGTCGTCAGGCAGCCGTTGATAGAGTTACTACGATCGCGTTCGCGCTAATGATCAATTATACGTTCGTACGTATCGATTTGTCATTACTACCGATCTGTTTTGCGGATTGCGCGGCGTGTTTAGCACAGCCGGTCGTTACAAACAACGTCTCTGAAATTATCGCGACCATCCGCGGAGCCCATTTTGCACGATCCCGACAAAATGACCATTAAATCGCCGACGTTTAGTCGAATCGTAGTCGTCGGCCGTGTTCCGTTCGAGTTGATCGATTACGGAAGGATCCTTCGTCGTCCGTCGTTCGTGGATAAAGCAAATTCGTCGATAGTTTCATAAAATTTCATTTCTCAACGCAAAAACTACCTTTCGAGTATATAAAGGACTCCTTTTATTCCGTTATTACGTTAATTAAATAAAAACGGGTTCGTTTAAACGCTCTTTCGTCGATATTTTCAATTGAGCGATTTCGGATCTTGGACACGACGCTCTGTTCTCTCTCGCGGTGCAAAGTGCTTTTATAATTAATAACAGTATGAATTAGCAGGACGGACCTGAGAAAATTGAAATAACAATTTAAAGGGAAACGATTTAATAGCGTGGTTGCAATTTGCCAAGTGGAACGACGAGAGTTTAAGAGTTTATGACGAGTGAAAATTAATTGCAATTTTTAATGCTCGCGTGTCTCCTTCGAGTGGGAAAGAACGAATCGGTGCGGATAAAATCGAGTGAGAGAGAGAAAGAGAGAGAGAGAGAGAGAGAGAGAGAGCGAGAAAGAGAGAGAAAAGAAGTAGTTTCTCAAACTACTTTGCGTGCCGTTATGTTTTTTTTCCTCTTACGCCTACGCGTCGAATATTATATTTGTAGGTCGTGACACACGGAGGCGACGACTAATGTAGTACGATAATAGTAAATTTCGCTTGGCAGGTCCCGAAAACGGGGCTACGGGGTAATAATCTAAAGCTCATGCGAAAACTCTCCTTCCGTCCCGTTGCACGCTCGTGAATTCGCAAATTTAATATACTCCCGCCGCGTATTTACTTAGCCGTCCTCCGTCGAGTATTTTACTTGGACGCGAATCGCTCTTGGGACTGCGTTTGTCGTTGTTACCTTCGCGAGAGAAACCAAGAGAATCCTGGGAGACTAAAGCACGAAATTGTGTACCATTTCTCTTTATCTCTCTCTCTCTCTCTCTCTCTCTCTCTCTCTCTCTCTCTCTCTCTCTCTCTCTCTCTCTCTCTCTCTATTTCTAGTTCTTATCAAAATATTGCAACGCACGGTACGATAATGTAATCGATTTTATTCACGCGGAACAAATCGAAAAAATGGAGGATATTGGGGAAACACTCGTCCTACGGTACTGTGCCCGAGCTTTAACGTATCCTGAACGTACGAGGTACAAATACGAGCGATGGCCGATCGAACCGTCGTCAGAGAGAAAAAGAGAGGAAGAGAATACATCGTCAAAAATCGTAGAACGTTGGGGAAATAAATCGGACGGAGTTGGTAGAAGCGAACCAAAAGCGTTGGTGTTGGCTTCCGGATGAACGATTTTATTTGCATTTCGGTTCTCGATCGTTGGGACATACTATACTCTCTCTCTCTCTCTCTCTCCCTCTCTACTCCTTTTCACTGGCTCGCTCTAATCGCCAAAATAATTTGCTTCGTAACACTCCCATGGCGTTAAGCCTAGCGTATTTAATTATCTACCTCGTCACGCGATACGCATATATATGTCGATGATAAAGCGTACCTACGGTGAATGGCCTTTCCTAGCGTTGTCGTGTTCTCTTTTAATCTCTCTCTCTCTCTCTCTCTCTCTCTCTCTCTCTCTCTCTCTCTCTCTCTCTCTCTCTCTCTTTCTCTCTCTCTCTCTCTCTCTCGTTCTATCTCCATCTCCATCGTCGTTCTCTTTCAACGACTGGCAAACTCGAAAATTCCAAAGTGTTGTCACAAACCAGTGCGTAAAATAAAATGACATTTTATCGTCGAGCCATTAATAAAATCCGTTAAGCATGGAACCATTGTTTTCACGAACAAATCCTATTTATCGAGCTTGTCGGGCGAATCTTGAAAAAACTCTCTGCTATGGCTGCCGATTCGTAGAGACTCAATCGGGTATATCTATATACATATATATATATATATACATACATACATGCATACATACATACATACATATGTATATATATATATATTTCTCTTTCTCGCTCGCTCGCTCGCACGCTTGGAAGAGTAATTTCGCAGAAGCATGTGTTGGCTATACACACGAGCTAGAGGGGTGAGCGCGTCGACGAAATCGTGCGAAACTAGCCAAACACGGTGCCGTTTTAGGAGCGCATGTTCGCGTAAGTGCCCCGAACGACAATGGCGCGATTTAGAGTTTGCACAGGCCGCTGCCCCGTCTCTACCTATCGTTTGCCCGTGTCCCTGGCTCCCATCCTCTTCTCTTCTATTTCTATCTCCCTCTCCCTCTCTTCTCCTCCTCCTCCTCCTCCTCCTCCACCTCCTCCTCCGTCTCTAATGAAGCAGTCTCGCAATCGCGAGTCTTCGCTTTCCCGATTAACTCTCTACGATTGTGCGATCGTGCTTTTGCGAATATCAAGGGGAATAAAGTTTGAAGCAATCTTTTAAAATAGAAATGATAAAGCGGGAAGAAATTTTGTTTCAATATCATCTGCGCGTGTGTATCTCTAATGGATATATACTTTTAGCCATACGAATTTACTGAAATTTACAGAGTATGGATCGATTCCAAGGGAGGAGGGGTTGGGGCGGTGGGGGAAGAAAATAGACGGTTAACCGTTTCTCGTACTGCATACAAGCGCGCGGGCGCACGACGTATAGATGGTAGTATTGCGAATGGCTGCGACGACTTTATGAATATTCCTGTATATATTCGTACGTGGACACGCTACATATAAAGAAAGAAAAATAAAATGAGAGATGAGGTGCGCGAGAGCGAGCGAGCGAGCGAGAGAGAGAGAGAGAGAGGGTGGTTGTAAATTTCCCGCTTGCAACTGAATAAGTAAAAGCTATCTCTAGACGGATCAAATTTTTCTCCCGGTTTATACGATCTCGTTTCGAAGGAAAAATACCGACGTTTTCTTTCTTTCTTTTATTATTCCACGAAATTTTAACAAACACCACGTATATATTTACTTATTTCTGGGGGGTGGAGGGGAGTCGCGCCTGAAATATGATTGACCCGAACCACTGGTCACTCGGAGGGCTATCCTTTCTTTTTCGGGATCCAATCGAATTTAGAAAAGGGAAAGTCCGAGCGAACGCACCGGCAAACTTTTTCATCCGTCCTGATCTCTGGACGATAAGGGTCTTTGAAAGAATGCGGACCGAGCGGAAAAGTCGTTATCTTTCTTCTGCCTTAATAATATTTTACGGGACTGTATGGTGGCGAGGGAAGAACGGGGGGAAAGAGCGAGTAAATAAAAGGACTCGTCGACGGGAGAGGACCGGTCGAGCTTTCGACGGTGAAGTGCCTTTCGAAAAAGCTCTCGTCCGTTGGCGAGGCTTTTCGAGAAGAAGAGAAAGAGAAAGAGAGAGAGAGAAAAAGACGGAAGGACAAGCTGCCGTGGATAAACCGGGAAACGGGAAAACCAGCAAGATGGACTTGGAGGGGTGGGGCGGAGGGAAAAGGGAAGCAGAGGCTGCTACCAAGCTGGCACCTAACAAGTGACAATTACCGGCGCTAACGAGCACCAGGATTCGTGGTGTATAACCTCCGCTCGGCTTCGCGTTCGAGCTCTCGCTAGCCTGTCCAACTGGCTCTCCTCAAGCCCTTTGCGTCTTTCCTATTTTCACCGCTATCCTTACTCTCGTTGGTCGCTTCGCGTCAAGTGTTTCGTCGCCCATCGAACAGTGCGCTGCTCTGCCCAACCTTCTACGGACCGAGAGAACGCCTTCTCATTTATTTTTCTTCTCTTTTCGTTCCTTTCTTTTTTTTCTTTTTTTTCCTTTTTACCTTTCTTCGCCCATTCCTTTTCCCTTTACCCTCCTCCATCAATCTCTTACGCCCACGTCATAATCTTCACATAGAATCATTTTTAAAGAGAATTAGTTGGAGGGTAATTTTAGATATCGCGAAGGTCTGTGTTATATACGTTTGATCTAAGATTGGATTACGCTATCCTAAATTACGCTTTCGGGCGAATCACTCGAACGAAGACGTCGTCTACTCTCTCTCTCTCTTTCTTCTTCCTCTCCCCTTCTCATTTCTTCCCTTCCCGAATCCTCGTCGTTATCGCGATTCATGCAAATTTCTACATTTTCGTCAACCGTTTCTATCTCTGTCTTTTCAAGCGACATCGGCGTCGGTAGTATTCGCCTTCGCGCGAGAGGGAGAAGCCTCTTTAGAAATTCAATGAAAATTACCTACCGGTATATATTTGTGCCGGGCTACACACACGAATTTGGAATACGGATTCGTTCTACCGTAATAAAATGTATCTACTTACTGTTGCGCTCGAGGAGAAAGAAGAACGATACGAGCGAGATCGATAGGTTGAAGCGAGTTTCGCTTGGATCGATCGAAGGTGTCCAAGTGTCGATTATAATCGATCGAGATAGAGAGATAGAGAGGTGCTCGAAATTTCCGAAAATTATCGGATGCCGCGAGTGTAGGCGCCCGATGGAATATGAAATCGCGAGATGGCGAGAATACACTTCGCCGCGAGGAACACAATGGCTCGTTTGGGGTCGCGTAGAGCTATGCGTACCTATGACGCATGGCCCAATATCCTTGGTACACGAACAGTACGGGCGTACTGGGGCTGCCCTCGCTCACCCTTATCCTTCCTGCCGCTTTCTCTCCTCTTCTCGTCTATCGCGAAGCCATACAAGGCCTTCCGACCGTGTTTACTACCTTCCACCTCTCGCAGAAATTCTCATCGTGCTCTGGCGCCTCTCGTAGTGCCCGGGCTCTCTCTCTCTCTCTCTCTCTCTCTCTCTCTCTCTCTCTCTCTCATTGTCGCGATACGAAACCCGATTAAACTTACGCGACGATAATTGCCGAATCGTATATGCGCCACGGACAAAGTCGAGTTATTCCGCGTTATCGCGAATAAACGTTCTCTCGTATTTCTTTTCCGTCTTCTTTTCAAATCCGATTATTCTATTTCGAAAGTCTCATGTATCGCCTCCAAAGGATCTAATGCGCAAAGGAATAATTCGTTTGCTTTAGAATAACATGGTCTGTACGTGATCTATATATATATATATATATATATAGATATAACTGTCGGAACGCGATGGAAAAAGATTCTGGATAACGAATGGGGGGACGTGGCTGGAAATTAGACGCTTATAGAGCTTTCACAACGTCTGATTTGTCTGTACTAGACGTACCCCAAAGTTCTACATCGTTCACGGATTATGATTTATTGGCCTTTCGCGCGACGTAGATTTATCGCTTGGCCCTTTCTCCTTAATCTTCCTTACGCTTATCAAGACGGTCGCCAATAGTATCTCGAAATTCAAAGGATCCTTGTAGGGGTGGTTTGTGCTTGGCCTGACCATACCGTAAGATTATACAACTCTCTGGCTAATTTTCTTCAACGTTCGAACCAAAGGATTATCGACCTAGGCAACGTTCTTCGTAAACCCCGGTTTCGATCGAAAAATAATAAACGACAAAAGCCAACTATTATTTTTGCTCGTTGTTAACCGAGGGGTGGGAGGGGGAAAAGAGCTACGAGCCGGTAACTTCGATTGGTATTTGTAAGTCAGCATGAAAAAAGAAGATCGTGGAAAGAGTCTCTCGTGATATTAAATCTCCATGGTAGAGCGTGTGCGGGCATCTCTTTCGAAAAGAAATCTACATGAGAGGGACGGGAGGAGAGAGAGAGAGAGAGAGAGAGAGGAAAATACCTCTCGAGCGTTGCTTTCTCTTAACGGAATCCCTCTGAAAAAGGTTTTCCCGTTCCCTTTCATTATTTTTTATCGAGACTACCGGTGCATATATCTTTACGTGTAACGCACGGACGTATGTATCTATGTATCTATGTATGTATGTATGTATGCATGCATGTATGTATGTATGCGAGTACACGTAGGTAGGCACGCGCATAGGTCCGGCGAACGGAAACGTTTTAATCCCAACAGAAACACTTTTTCGAGCCGCAACGAGCCATCGTTACGACGAATGGGGTTTGCGGCTACGATTCTTCGAAAAACGTTCCGCCGATCGTTCAACGGTCGGTACTGAAAGAGCGGAAAAAGAAAAGCGCCGTTTTATATGCGTAAGCGCATACGCGTATCTCGTGTATACCGCACGCGACCGATTTCACCGACCGATAGAGTCTTCTCGCCTACCACTCGGTGTACGATGATTCGTTTGACGCGGGGGAAAAAGAGAATCTCGTTGTAGAATAGAGGAGATATCGGCCGGGGGTCCGTTGTGCGCTTGGTTTTGGTGGGATCGCGAGTGACGGGAGCGGGGATGAAGGAAAAAAAAAGAGAAGGATCGAAAGTTGGGGAGGGGAGGGGGTTAGTTCGATCCGTCTCGCGATGAATCACGAGCGAAAAGGGATGAAAGAGGCCGATAAAGAGCTTTCGGTGTCGCGCATCTTTGGTGCGCCCCAACAATTAGCGTGGATTGCCGAGCTTGGAATGCGGTCTGTGGGGAGAAGGGTGTGTACGGATGCGCCGCTCTACTTCGGTATATATACGGTGTGCTATTATATAGAGTACGTAGGAGGAAGAGAAGGAGGAGACTATACTACCAGCGAAGGGTAAGGGACGCGGTCGTAGATTCTGCTTCGCTCTCGCGTCCCCACGTATTTACGCGTCCGTGTCCGTGTCCGTGTTTCAACGTAGGCGCGAGGGTGGGTGCTGCTGTTGGTGGTGGTGATGGTGGTGGTGGTGGTGGTGGTGGTGGTGGTGGTGGTGGTGGTGCTGGTGGCGGTGGTGATGGTTTACCGTACGGTCGTACATCATCGGCCGAGTTTGCGCCGATTTAACCGCCCCATCCGCAACTGCGACATACCGTCGGCTATGCGACCGACTATGCGAGAGCGAGACTATGCGAACGATCGCGCGAACCAGTCGAACCAGCCACGTTATATCACGAATCTCCTCCCCCCCCTCTCTCTCTCTCTCTCTTTCGAACAAGTTTTTCCTCTTACCAATAACGTTCTTATTATTTATACTTGTACGTGACTAAGGTCGGAAACTTTATCGAACGGGAACGCACCGTCTAACCCTTTCTTTGTCTTCGAAACCGATATTTTTCGCTTAAGAAACGGATATCTCGTATGTAATATTTGTACGATGTCGATATTACATGTATGTATATATATATATGTATATATATATATATCTATCTATATTCGCGTATGCAAGCAAGATATAGCTTTCAAAACGAAACGAAAGAAGTAGGAAAATATATCGAAATCTTGGTTTACTTTATCGATCGGGCTGTTAACAAGTAGTAGTAGTAGTAGTAGTAACTGTCGGAGCTCGATCGACCTAGATCGACCAGTCAAGCGGGAGGAGTGCGTTTGTTTTAAAGACGAGAGAACGGTACGTTGAAGGAAAATTGTAATTATCGTATCTAATTATCTCTACCGAACGTTTACGAGAGAACGTAATAAGAAGGGGAAGGTGGACGAGGAGATAGGGGACAAGCTCTGGAAGATACTGGGAAAAGAAGAAGAAGAAGAAGAAGAAAAAAGGATATAAAAAGAAAAGGACTATAAGAATTTCCGGTACAATCGTTTCAATGAGATAGAGATCTCTCTCTTTCTCCCTCTCTCTCTCTCTCCCTCCCTCTCTCTCTCTCTCTCTCTCCGGCTCGACGGTACTCCCACGATACATCGAATTTTTGTACGTAGCAAAAGCTACGCCGGAGGGATATGAGATTGGATGGATGGAACTATTCCTCAAAGGCATCCTTCGGGATTTCGTCCTTCTTACGAGGCAGTTCCGTACGCTCGAGTGCACCTTCGTGTCCAGAAAGTATCTGAATATTTTGATATTTCGAGCCGATGTTGCGCGCAACTGTAAGGAGAGTGCGCCCCGTGACAGTAGGAAAGAGAGAGAGAGAGAGAGAGAGAGAGAAAGAGAGAGGAAGAAAATGCCGAAGGGAGAAACGCAAGGCGATCCTTTGATCCGTTCCTTCGACAATTTACTGGCTAACTTGGTTCTTTCTCTTTCAATGTGTCTTAGAACCGGAAGGCTAGTACGAAGAATTTCACTACGGTTCTTGCGTTCGTTCGTCTCTTTCCGTTTCTTTTCTTCCCTATCTCGCATCCTTTTCGACACTATCATACTTTTCGTTTCCTTCTAACGAAAGATCGTTCGATCCTTAAACGTGATCCATGTTGGATCGTTACTCTTCTCCCACCCACCAACCCTCCATCCATCCATCCCTCCCCCTCTCTTTCTGCTATTAGATTTATATTTTTATATTTGGATAAAAGGAAAACGCGAAAAGGGGGATGTAAAGGTATAACGTGGCCTGACAAATCCGCGGCTCGATTCAATTTGCCTATGAAGGATTGCATTTTCGAAGGGGGAGAAAAAATAAAAGTATACAAAATAAAAAAAAAATAAAATAAAAAAAATATTGCCATACCTGGGCGTCTGTCTCGGACGGCTAGACAAATTGACGTTCGACGCGATGACGAAGTATTTTCGGTAAAAAGTCAAGGGGTGGGGGAGAGAGGGGGAGGAGGGGAGGAAGCTATTTCGCCTCGGGACAAAAGTGCTGTGTTCATTAAAAAGAACGAGACAGAGAGGGAGAGGGAGAGAGAGAGAGAGAGAGAGAGAGAGAGAGAGAGAGAGAGATGCAGAAGGAAAGGAAGAGGGAGAAAGAGGAAAGAATAATCGGATCGTTAACGGGAGTGGAATGACCGGTTGATCGTGCGAATTTGCAAGAATCGCAGGATTCGTTTCTCTCTCTCTCTCTCTCTCTCTCTCTCTCTCTCTCTCTCTCTGTTATTGTTTCTCTCGTTCTATCGTTGCCGCTGTTGTTGCTACTTTTCAATAGGATGCTGTCAAAGGTATCGTTCGGACGACTAGACGAAACGCTTTTCACAAAATTCCTAATAAAGCAAAAGCGTGAGATACATGCGGATCAGTATTCTACGTGTTACGACCGATTGTTCCCTATCAATACCGATGAACGCGTTCTTATCGGACGTTCTCAATTTGTTCGATCAAACGTTACTCGCAAGCTTTTCTATCGAATCCTCTCTCTGTTTTTGCTTTTACAAGCGAAGATATCGGCTTTCGTTCGTCCTTTCTCTCTTTCTCTCTCTCTCTCTCGCGAGGTAAAAAAGAGAGTGATGGAGGGAGGGAGGGCGGCGTTGCAGAGGGGTGTGGTCGATATCGGAGGACGAGAGCAGCGTGCTTTTCGTCGAATGCGAGATTAGGTAAGCAGCTATCGTTGTTTTCGGCAAAGCGCTTGCAGGTGTACGCGAGCGTCGAGTGCCCATCTGTGTGTGTGTGTGTGTGTGTGTGTGTGTGTGTGTGTGTGTGTGTGTGTGTGTGTGTGTGTGTGTGTGTGTGTGTGTGTGTGTGTGTGTGTGTGTGTGCTGAGAGAAAGAGAGAGAGAAAGAGAGAAAGAAAAAAAGAGCCTTTTTTACGCGGGGCGCGAAAGCGAAGTACATTTACGAACTTATGGCAGAACGTGCAACAGAGGTACAGACAGCATTATCGTCGCCGTACGTAGTCCGAGCACGCGTCCCTACCTGCCAGAAGTCAATTTCCTCTATCTCGATAAAACTCCCATCCCTTTTCTTTTCTTCTCTTCTCTTCTCTTCACTTCACTTCGTTTCTTTTTCTTTTTCTTTTCCTTCTCGTAGCACGATTGTCCTACCAGCAAATGTGTCACTCGGTAAAAACCTCGTGCTTCCGATGATCCGCAAATTTTCTCCCTTTACAAGTCGACTTTCACGTATTCGAGAAGAAACCATCGATATATCTCGTAGATATCGTCGAACGAAAGGGATATTCTCGAGGTCGTTGCATCGTGAAACTCAATCGGGACATTAAAGAGCCCTCTGATCGGCCAAGCGAAAATCTTGTTTCCCCCCAAAGGACACGATCGAGAGAGAGAGAGAGAGAGAGAGAGAGAGAGAGAGAGAGAGGTTCGAACGCGTTTGATTTATCGCGCGAATCCCTCGCATAATTCCCTATAGGGGAATGGGCGTAGGGCGTCGAGAGACGGCGATGGATCCAAGGGAGGAAGTGTCGAGGAAGAAGGAAGAGGGTTTCACGTTCGTATATAACGCTAGAGGAGTTCTAATAATCTAATACGGCCACGATCTAGCCGCAATTTCATGCATTCTCGGGCACACACACGGCGTGGTCGAACGATGCGATCGAGACGCTACGCATTCTTAGCGTGTCTCTCTGTGTGTGTGTGAACCTTGTGCGCGCGCGTGTACGTTTGCGAGATAGAGAGAGAGAGAGAGAGAGAGAGCGAACTTGATAAGACGCCATCTCGGCTATCACCGTTGCTAAAATTCACACCGTGAACAGTTTTCACAGGCTTTATACGACATCTGCTCTCGCCTCGTCATCCTTTCTTCTTTCTTTCTTTCTTTCTTTCTTTCTTTCTTTCTACAAAATCGATTGGGAAGAGAGGACGAGTTTTTCTCTGTCATCTCAAATTTACGGCGACACGATGAGCATATTACGTAGCGCTTTGTTGTTAAATATGACCCATTAAACGTCGATCGTAGCTAGATCGAAAAACGTTTATTGTTACGTTCTTCGAAACAAGATTTATCATAGAAACCATCGATTAGTTACGTTCGATAAAGAGACGTTCGTTTCCGAACGGCGATGGGAACGGTATTATCACGTTTTATCGTAGATCTTACGTTTGCCGTGATCGTTTATTTTAGCATCGATAATTCGAACGGTTATATATATCGTTGGCATTCATCGCATCCTTCGCGCGGAAACTATCTATCTTATTATCTTTTCCACCCCACTCCACCCCATCCCCTGTCCCCTCT
The DNA here is from genome assembly GCA_911387935.1 of Dolichovespula saxonica. NCBI lineage: Eukaryota > Metazoa > Arthropoda > Insecta > Hymenoptera > Vespidae > Dolichovespula > Dolichovespula saxonica. Next base: position 438,557 of record OU426999.1, read on the forward strand.
TTCCTCCCTCTTTCGCTCTTCCGTCGAACCTATCGTCGAACCTATTTCTACGTTTCGTTCGATAGACGGGATATATCGAAAACGTCCAACGATCACGCGTAATACGAGAAACGGAGTCGCGTTTTTTTTTTTACTCCTTCCGATTTAGCGCTCGCGTGCACGTTAAAAGAGCTGGTATACATATATATATACACACACACACACACATATATATGTATTTTATGTGGCGCGTGTCCGTATATACACACACGTATCTACAAATACATACGTATAGACGTAGAAGGAAGGGGGTAAGAGCACCTTGCGTATTCTATTCCGACGATCTACACTCGATCCGCACGCGACTATCGCGAGGGATTTCACGATTACCTTCGATCGTACCTCGGCGAAATACGGTTTAAGGGCTTCTTATTTCTACCCTTTTCCCAAATATTTTTCTACGAGGACGTTGCCATATATTCCTCACTTCATATTGGGATAAAAAAAAAAACAAGAGTCGAACAAATTTGAAGTAATGTCGAGTTAATAAAAAGGGGATATTTGAGATTTGTTGAATGTTTTCAATCATAATTAGCTCTCTGCCGGCGAACGTAACTAGTACAGGAAACGATATACATGACGTATTTTAATATTCTACGATTGAAACGTTTCTCGTGTTCTTGTACATTTTTTATGAAAATACAAAAAAAAAAAGATAAAAATAAAAATCGAACCTCGTCAGGACATGATAACGGTGATAATAATTAATAATTGTCGTTCTTCTCTTTCACGTCTCTTTTTTTTTTTGGCAAGGGTAAACACGAAATATGATCTTTGGCGATTGCCAGAAGGGTCCAAAGGAATAAACGTAAGAGGGTCGGGACGACGGGGATAGAAAAAGAAAGAGGGTCAAAGCTGGCTACTCAGGAGGTAATCGCGAGAAGGGTATCGCGATGACGCAAGCCCTTCTCCAACTCGGATTAATTAGACGCGATAGGTCGAGTGGGTAGCTAAAGTCGTTGCCGACTCGGTTACTCCTCTCTACGGTCAATTTCTTACTGTCCTCTCGCAGATCATAGGATGGAAGAGAGGGCGAGAGGGCAAGAGGGCAAGAGGGAGAGAGAGAGAGAGAGAGAGAGAGAGAGAGAGAGAGAGTGTGATCTAGCCTCTTCTAAGTTACTTTTCACGGAAAACTCGCGTGGAACCAATTTGATAATATCGTTGACGTCGTCTTTCGTGGTAGTACCTCTTAGAGGACTGTGAAAAGAGAAGGAGGAAGAAGATAAAGAGAAAAATGAAAGGAAAAAGGAGGAAAGCCTCGGGAAGTTTCGGAGACAATAGAGTTATGTATATATATCTTTAGGAGACGCATCCATGTACATGGTAGAGAAAGAAGAAGACTCGCTACAAATGCGACCGCCATTGTCCTTCATTTCTACTTTCCTTCCTTCCTTCTTTCCTACCTTCCTTCCTTCCTTCCTTCCTTCCTTCTCCTTTTCCTTCTTTCACCCTGCACGCCAGAGATAAGGATGGAAGACGTTGTGAGAAATGAAGAAACTCTCTTATACGTACGAGACAGAACGGATAGAGAGGGTTTCTCGATGCTGTTCGACGCTCGAAGGTCTTCCCCTCTCCTCCCCTCTATCTTCGTTCTTTCGGCCAACCGTACGTATATCGAAGGAATTTCATCCGTATTCGAGGAACGTGTCTTTCGATTTCTCGAATATGATCGAGAGAACATTTTTAACGGGACGGGAAGAAAGGAAGCAAGTCGCCTTTTCGCAGTCAATGCTCGCGCGGTATTTCGAACGTTTTCCTTCTACATGAAAATTCTCCGAGAACGAGACATTTAGTAGACATTTTTAAGAGATAGAAATTTTTCGTCGATAAATCAAAAAAGAAAAGAGAAGAAGGAGAAAAGAAAAGAAAAGAGAAAAGTCGTACAGAGAGACAACGTAAAACCGTTGCTACGAACGTAATAATAATATGAAAAAGGGAGAATTGAAACGACAGTTTTAAATCGATAGAGGACGATCGTTGTCAGTGATCGAGGTTCCTCCATAGTCAGACACAGGGTTTGACACTCCGAATCTTCCGTATTCAATGGGCGTATATGCAAAGGGGAACACGTCCATAACAGATAAATTCGAAATAGCGTTAGGGAAGAAGGAAAAACCGGGTAGAAATCTTTCTTTGATCGAGGCTCGAAGGTGGATAGGATAGGATATACGTATGCGATGGAGTAAATTTCTCTGGCGTTAGATGCGGCGTAGTAGGATCGTCGAAGCTTCGTCTCCGACGTTGTAATTTCGATGGCCTCTGTTTCCTAGACTAATTACGCCCTTGAGAGCTATCCGATCACCCTCGTACGGGCTCACGGACGCTCGTTATCGTGCTTCGTGACACGTAGAGACGTATAAATTCCGAAATAAGCTATATCGTATATTATTACACCACAGTAGTCTAAGCGGGCGGACCTCCTCCTAGACGAGCTTTTCGTTCAGGTTGCAGAACCGCGGAGGAATCGAAACGTATGTAATACCATATACATATATGCATATACATATACATATACTATATCGCATTGCACGCTTACACGGACGGTGGTGTACGTGTGTATGTATGTATATATATATATATATATGTATGTATGTATATATAGCAGGGAGGAGAGGGACATATAGAGCTACACACGTATGGATATTTGAAAGCAAAGTCGTTCCCGAGGGTGACGCCTTTGGTGTATAGTAAAGGCTCGGAAGGAGAATGGAGAGGATGAAAGGGTGAGGAGGGAAGGACAGTTTATCTCCGGCACCATAAACGTGCTAGATATTATGGATAGTGGACTGAGTTACGGGCCAATATTTCTTCGTAATTATTCTCTACGTTCCTCGGTAGTAGATAGCATCGGGGATATAACGGCTATACGGCTTGTACGAGTCGACTCGCGCGTGAGCGCGAGTGCGAGCGCGAGTGCGAGTCGAGTGCGAGTGCGAGCGAGATCTCTCCTTCCTTCTCTTATGCTCCTTTGCTAACTTCCTCCCTTCCCCTCTCTCCCTACCTACCTCCCTCCCTTCTCATAGAATTTACCTTCCAATTTTTTTATTACCCCGATGAGACAGACTTTCGAACGCGATATTGGACTTCTTTTTTCATGGGTTCGATCCAAAGGATTTATTGCCGGCATTTATATCCTCGCACCGAAATGAACGATATGAGCTCCCTCTCCCTCACCCTCCACTCTCTCTCTCTCTCTCTCTCTTTCTCTCTATTTTTTGCTCGATCGAGTAGACTTTATCGTTTCGATCAAAGTTCATTTCGATTCGAGCTCGTATCGATGATTTTTCTCAAATAACAAGTCGCAATTACCTATAGCGAAAGGATTTCCAGGTACGGTATAAAAAATAGATGAAAGTTTTGGACGAATAGAAAGGGAGGAAAAAAAAGTTTTTAAAAATGATAAAATAAAAAACAAAAAAGGAAAGAGGAAAATGATAAAAAATACAAATAAAAAAAAAAAAAAAAAGAAAAATCCTTTTGATATTTAGTTGAAATATCTGTCGGTGGTAGATGCGCGAAGTGATTGAACGAACGAGCATTGAATTCGTTATGATCTCGGTCGATTAAAAATATAAACGGGCATCATCGAACCGGTGAATCGACATTTTTCCAAGGGGGGGGGAGGCGACTAGAGCGACGCGGTTTGTTGTTCGGCGCGCTTACGAGAGTAACGCTTTTGCTAGGGGAGCTTGCGGAGGTGCTATTCTAAGCGTACGTGAAACCGATTTAATAGAAATGGCTTTTTACATAACGAGATTTTCATGTACGCCAGGAAAGCGCGCGCTCGGTTGTACTTTGACCCGTTTTTATCGCGCGAGCACCCCCGCCTCACGCGCGCGAGCGAGCGAGCGATCGAGCCTGTGTGTGTGTGTGTGTGTGTGTGTGTGTGTGTGTGTGTGTGCGCTCTCGTTGTGCAGCGCGTAGGTGGGGTACGTACGTAGGGTATTATCGATGTTCGTCGCGTCCGCTTCGCTTCGCTTCGCTCGCAAGATCGATGGTGTTTTATCGAGGAGCGAGATGTTGTTGGCTGACCGCGCGCGCCGGCTTATATGCCGCGTCGAAGCGAGTAAATAAGCGTGCGGATTACGGCGGCGGTGCTCGTCGGAGGAAATCGAAAAAAGGAAGAGAGAGAGAGAGAGAGAGAGAGAGAGAGAGAGAGAGAGAGAGAGAGAGAGGGAGAGAGGGAGAGAGAGAGACGCGAACCCCGACGAGAGAAGCTGCGAGAAAGCCGTGCGAAACTTATTTTCTTAGCGAGAAACCTCGAGACGCCGTAAAGGAGAGAGAATTCGATGCGTCTTCCTTCTTCTTCTTCTTTTTCTTCTCTTCTTCTTCTTCTTCTTCTTCTTCTTCTTCTTCTCTTCGGATCCATTCTCGTCCAAAGCATCCATCCATATATTATATATGTATTTTCGATCGTTCGATCTAACAGATCCGTCATTTTCTAAAAGAATTTTCATTGTTACCCGTCCATTTTCTTTCAGTTTTATCTTACTGCCATTTCTCTCAAGAGAGACTCTCTCTCTCTCTCTCTCTCTTTCTCTCTCGTACCTTTTCTTTATTTATTCATATCGTAATTTGACCGAAAGTACGAAAAATCCCTTAAACACTTTTTAATTTCTATTTTTTATTTTTTATTTTTTATTTCTTATTTTTTTTTTTTTTTTTACTTTTAAGACGAAGCTTTCCAATGAGGAGAGCCTGATCCTCAGAATCGTTCGTTACATTCTATATTTATATTCTTTGAATTCCCGCAATACAAAGCGAGTTATATAACTTTTCGCGGCTGGTTTGATAATATTACACGAGATACCAACAGCAAAATTGAAGGAACTATTTTCTAACTGGTATAATTTAGTTCCCTTATCAAAAGTACCGAGGCCAATTTATGAGAAATTACGTGAACATTTTATACAAAGTTACGTACCCGTATTCCCGTACTTTTTGTTCGAGATAATTTTTATTATTGCGTCCCGTTGATATACGTTGTATTATCATAGGATAGGCGGTGATGTATGGACCAAAAATTGTTTTCGTTCGCGTTATAAGAAGAAAAAAATAAAAAGAGAAAAAGTACATATGTTTTTCTCCCCATCTCTTTTTCTTACTTTTCGATAAATTAATTAAAATGCAGATACGAGAGAGCGAAAAGAGGAGAGAAAAATTTTGTTATTTCAATGAACACGCAAACACGGACGCGTCGACGCTTTCCGCGATCGTTTTCACTGGCCGTAGGGCTAAAGGAAGGTATTACTACTCGAGAATCAGAAGGAGAAGGTAATGGGGAACGATCGATGGCAAAAGTTGCGCGTAATTGTTCGAGAGTGTTTTCCCTTTCTTCTTCGTTCAGAGTCGCGCACCGTGGAACGCAAAGAGAGAGGGGGTGGGGGTGGGGGTGGGGATAGGAGTGTAGCCCCCTGCCCCCCAGTACCACCGAGAGACGCACGGGAAAGTTAATTCCTCGTTATTTCGCTACCCCTGGCAACGATTAACGAGAAAAGAGGTGGAGAGTGGATGATGCCTTTTCGTGCGAAAATCCTTGGAACGCCGGCGATTAGTCGAGGAAAAGCCCCCTTCGGGCCAAGGATTAATTTTGGAAGTTCGACTCTTCGTTCGACTATCGTTCGACTATCGTTTCCGAAGCAAGACAATTATGTTCGAGATCCTAACGATAACGATCCAATCCAATTTTGAAATTGCGCCCTTTCTTTCGGGGGGTTTAATCTTTTTTTTTTCCTGGGGACGAAATGGAAGAAAAAAAAAAAAGAAATAAAAAAAGAAGAGCAAGCGACGAGTAAAGAACAAATTTTAATAGGAATGCGTTTTCGTTTCAGGATGGTCCGCATGATCGGCGACGAATTCTTGACGGAGGAACGAGACCGAAAATACTATGCCGACCATTATACGTGCTGTCCACCGCCCCTCTTCATCATTCTCATCACCCTCGTGGAGGTGAGTGGGTAGAAGCGAGTAGAGTAATCCCCGTAGTCTGTAACGAGCGTTCCATGCTGTACAGAGGCTAGAGAACCGTGTTTATATAGACGGACTGCTCTTTGATCTTGGACCGTGCACGCGCGAGCCTTGATTAGTAAAATTTTAACGAGACTAATTTATACATGGATGGACCACCGGTCGTCTCGCCTACGCGTCCACGAATCCACGTAGTCCCGGCAACGTGGCTGCTTTGAAGGTTTTAAACCTTCGCGTCTATACGTGAAAGGAAGAGATCTAACATTAGGTACTTGCATTTTTTTTTGTTTGGGTTTTTTTCATTACCTTTCTTCTATTTATTCATTTATTACCTTTATATTCGCGTATCGTGTTATTATATATAATTATTATGTTGGACGTATAAGTATGAAATGCATCTTTTCTTTTCTTTTTTTTTTTCTTTCCTCGTCGTTTTCCTTTTTTTTTCTTTTCTTTTCTTTTTGAAATTGGCAGACGAAGGTTTTAACGGTTGGGCCCTATCGGAACCGGCTCGCAACCGGCCAAAGAACGTCGTTGGTATACCGTATCAATTTACCAATTAATGGAGATTTCGTTCTTCCTATTATTTGGTTGAACTTTTTTTTACCCCCACCAGCCCCCACCCCCCTCCCTTACTCGGAAGGGAAGAACTTCTCCGAACGAACCAATTAGCAGATTGTCGTTGGAGCGTGCAACGTGTTAACGTTCCGGTCACGATCGATCCCAACGCGAATACGGATATTCGAGGTTTGGAATGCTCGAAGGAAAAAAAACTGGCTTTGGGATTGGAATCTAGATGCACCTGGAAGAAGAAAGGAGAAACGACGAATAAGACGACCGGAAGATAGTTTTGACCGGTAGTAATTAAATTGGAGATTTAATATTGATGAACGAGCGAGCGATCGAGCGAGCGAGCGAGCGAGCGAGCGAGCGCATATATGCGACGACGACAAATATTTTTCACATTTACTTTCGAATGCGCTCTGCTTCTTTTTTGGTTTTCTTTCTTTCTTTTTTTTTTTTTCTACGGTCTTCTTTGGTCGGCATTACGTTTCCCTTTCGGTTTAATATTACTCATTCGTAGAAAAAAGGTTACTGTAAATATTCGTTTAGCCATATTATTATAAAATGTTAAGGGAAAGTAGTATAAAAGGGGTATATTTCATCTATTCTAGGAGAGATATACTGAACGGTAACGCAGCAGCAGTCGCGTTAACAAAGCTGCTAATAACGCCAGGAATATTTGCCTCGGTGGTAACGCAACCGACCGACCGACCGACCGACCAACCCCACGTAGCAAGAATATAGGTACATCGTGTACATAAGTGTCCTAACTCGCACACGTACACTCGGTAGAATATATTGTTTATACGATAACTAGCGCTGTCCGCTTCTCGAGTATCCCTTGCCACCATATTTCGCGGCAATGAGCGGCGGCAAACTTTTATCTCGGCCGAGGGCTGATGTATCGTTTCTCGCGCGCACCAGCGTTTCCCAACGAGCGTGTTGTGTGGGTCGAAGGTGCCACGGTGCCTTTCGCTCGTCCTTTTCCTTTCTTCCTTTTCGTGCCAACCTGAACAACGAAGAGAACGAGAGAAAGAGAGAGAGAGAGAGAGAAACGAACGAGTTGGAAGGACTCTCTCGCTCAGGGTTATACATATCGGTAAAGGGAGAAAGCCGGTAATCTTTCGTGCGGAACCGACCTTTATTTCTGGCTGTCGCATATTTTCTTTCTGTCGGCCAGTGTTCGCCAGTAACAGAGAAAGAGAGAGAGAGAGAGAGAGAGAGAGAGAGTCCTCCTTTGCTCGTTTCGAGAATCGATAATCTTGATCCTACTTCTTTCTACTCGTCGTATCTCTATCTTTCTCTTACTCGCCTTTTCTTCTATCTTTTCTACTTCAATTTTTCTTTCCTTTCTCTCTCTCTCTCTCTCTCTCTCTCTCTCTCTCTCTCTCTCTCTCTCTCTCTCTCTCTCTCTCTCTCTCTCTCTCTCTCTCTCTCTCTCTCTCTGTCTCTTTCTCACACTCTCTCTTTCTGTTTACATCGTATCGATATCGTGGCGAATACACGGTTATCTAAACAACCGTGAGGCTTTATCGATCGATACATATTCCTCTTCCTCTTTCCTCCCATCTTCTCATCCACCTTCCGCTTCCGCGCTCTACAACTCGTTCCTCACCGTCGGTGTAGTTTACAACGTCTCGTCGTACGTTGAACGTTAGCCTCGAGGCTACGTACACGTGACGATGTTCTACTTTATTCATCCACATCTTTTCGATTTCCATTCTTTCCTGTCCTATTTTTTTTTTCCTTTTTTGCTCACTTTGCAAGTTTTTCCACAAATTGGTATTCGTAACGATAAAATAATTATTCCGAGGATAAAATTTCTATCCAAACCGATCGAATATCATCGGATTGGTTAACCGGCCGTTCTCGTCTCTTTGTCGAGGCACGAATACAGCGGGGCATCGATCATTAATCCTTCGAAAGGTCAAAGGGAGTCTTTTGAATTCGCTCTTTCTATTCTATAAGGCTCGAAACGAACTTTAGTCAAAGGTATAAAGTTCTTCGATAGATAGAAATCAAGCGAGGACAGACGGATTTCTGGTTTGTAGCGAAAGGGACGACCTTGAGATAAGGGTGCCGGATATTACGGAGGGACGGAACTAACCGTATCCATCTCTCTCTTCCACCTACCCTATCGCTAGTTCTCTGCTCCCTTTCCGAAGCAAGCTTGCGACCCTATCTATACTCCAACCTCTCTCTCTCTCCCTCTCTCTCCCTCTCTCTCTTTACCACCCTCGACAACCCCTTCACCATCATCCGACTACTCCCCGACTAAACTAACCTCGTTACAGAGGAACGATATTACAGGAGCGAACGTCGTAGTCGCGCTTAACTGCTAACCGTTGGAAGGACGGATATTAAGGGCTCGTTTACCGTTGCGAGAAAAATATGACTTTACGTAGTGGAAAAATCTCTTTGGACCGTGGGCCGATTAGAAATTTGCTCGATCGACGTTTAATCTTTAAAAGAAAAGGAAATTCGTTTGATCGAAATCATTTATTTTTTCTTTTCCTTTCTCTCTCTCTCTCTCTCTCTCTCTCTCTCTCTCTCTCTCTCTCCTCAACAATATACTTTAGTTCTTATGCGTATAGTTTTCTCGAGGAAAAGTTAAGAGAAGGATCGAAGATGCTTAACTACATGGAAAACGTGTTATATATAGAGTCACGCACGGCAAAGGCGTCTGTCGTGATCTCGTTGATGCCTTAGGGTCTATGGAAATCCACGGCAATCCCTCGCGGACACGTCTATTCCATTGTCCCTATGATGTTCTATGGGATTCGAACAAATAGATTCTCTAACAAAAAAAAAAGAAAAGGGACAGGGAGACGAGAAAGATAAAAACAAGTCTCACCCTATGGGACGGTAACTAAATTATATGTCGGCAATGTTAATTTATTCGGTAGGTAACATCGAGGAAAAGATAATTCAGAGAGGATCGTTAAGATATTCTTGTTCGTTAGAAGGAGTCCTTTTTTATTCTTTTTTGTTTTTTTTTTTTTTTTTTTTTAATCTCTTGATAAGATTATAAAGGAATAATATCGCGAAAAAATATATCGCGAAGGGAGCATTCGTAGAAAGGGAAATTCATTTGGCTGGTTGAATGTAGTTATACAAATATTCATTTAATCCATGGCACAGCCTATTAGGAGAAAAGTCAATAACAGCTAGACGAGTATTACAATATTACTCTTAAAGTTCTCTTCGCTTTCTAAATACAAAGGCCGCAGAGGTAGTAATTAAGTATTCTTAAAGTTTGAACACTTTCTATGAAGCTTTTGAATATTTCTTTCTCTTTCTCTCTTATTCCCTTTAAACAGCGAGCTAACCCAATTCGATTTTAAATCCGCATCGTCGCGTTCTACCAGATGCAATACTTACTTCGAGGAAACGAACTTATTCTTTCGAGGATCCCAACGTTGCTCGTTTAATCCATCGAAGAATAATCGAAATTGGCGAGGCAGAGGGAGAATCCGTAACGCGTTCTACGGCCAACCCGTTATATCCGTGAAAATAGTAATTCCGCCGTGCTCTCGGCCGTGGCCACGAGAGAGATAATATTTTACTCAAAACTTCTTTTTTCTACTCCGTTAGGGAAAAGTCGTTACTTCGAAAGCAGCATACCCGCGCCACCGATTGTAACAAACAAATCGCAGTAAATTTTCACGGTCTAAAAGTACCATTAACGATGATAAAAAGTACGTATTATTCTACACCCCCTATCCCCTCCTCTCTCCCTCTCTCTCTCTCTCTCTCTCTCTCTCTCTCTCTCTCTCAATCTTTTTCGCGAGCAAGAGTCGCGATGCCAGAACGTGCGCATGGTTTTTTTCTCTTTCTCTCTCCTGCAACTGCAACTTTATAATTTACTACGACGGGGTAATAACTGTAACGAGAGTGGAAAAGAAGTAGGAGGTGAAAGAGGAAAAGAGAAACAGAACGATATACGGTAAAGAAAACGGTATACTTTGTTCCTAGCGATTCGAGTTATTACGGAGACGAGGAAAGAAAATGCAGGTTGATGCACGATCGGCCTTGTTCCGCTAAGAGCGCATTTCTTTATCTTTTTTTTTTTTTTTTCTTTTTCCCTAGCGAAACAATTATTATTCCGCGATGCTACGTTTACGTAGGAATGGATATAGCGTATACGTGGATATACGCGTGTCTTGTAGTTTGTGCATAATCCGTGACCGTGCACTCGCCGTGTCGTACCTCTCGTAGATAGGAATTTGACTGGAAGCGTGTCGAGTTGGTCTCGTTCGACGCAACACGAAGATCCGATCCTCTCCTATCCGTTACCTATACGGATCGTTTGCCTCTTTTCCCTCTTT